>OZ026603.1:8156745-8239245 GCA_964020085.1 Micromussa lordhowensis
TACGCAGTTTGTTTCTTGACAAGAAACATATATTCAGGGAGATAGAAATGTTATTGATAATGCTGATTACAGCTGGCGCCAGTTCGTCCTGGATAACGCTAATCCTGAAATAAATAACTCTCAACATAAACGTTTATTACATGAAAACATCCCCCTCTTTCATCTGATAAAAAGATTCACCGAGATAACCATTTTACGTGTTATATATATCGGCCGTCTGGTATCAAATGATTCTTTCTAAAGGATAATGGCGAAGGCCAGAAGACCATTTGCTGCAGTGCTCATGATCCTGGATAAAAGAAACGATCGTAGTTTGCGTAGAATTCTACATTTTCATCAATTTAACAAGCCTCAACCTTAGCTTGTACCCTTTTCTGACACGTTTACATTTTGGTGGCGCCTTCAAGTCGAGCAATATCTGTTACTACTGCATCATATTCCACAATAGTACACATGACCCCACCCAGAGAATGCGCGATTTGGTGGCTGGCTACACGATCCAAGCAGTTTGCCAATCCACGGAAATAATTACTTAACACAGGTGCTATTAGCATGCAATGGTGTATACTGGTGTCGACTGGGTACGTGACTCTCTTCGTATTTAAATCATGAAGATCCAAGCGTCATTTTGTTTCAAGGCGCAGACAGGTCATCTTCTCTTCTCCTCCCCCCCCCCCCCCCACCTCCCCAAAAACAGGAATTCCCGTGTGAAAAGGCTCAGGATGCTCGTGGTAAAAATCTGAATCAACCCCCAAAGGACACCAATTTGGGCGTGGCTTGAGCTTTAAAACGGACCCGTTTAAAGCGGACGAGAGGGCCTTAGCTTGTTCATCATTTATTTGAGTGCGCAACCCTGAAAAATACATTTACGGCTAAAAAACCCGGAGCGAGATCAAAATCCGTGATTTACACTCCAAGGCTAGGCGACGAGCCCCCAACCCATAAACATTGTAGATTCCGCCCCGGTCCCCTGGAAAGGGGCTCCACTGGTTGTTTACAAATCAAGTTCATCGCCGCCCGATTAATCTGCACCGTACAGGAAACCAAAACTCAAGTAATGTCAAAATAACTCGTGCCCGCACACCTAATATGGCTTTGTAGAAGCCGAGGCAATTGAAAAGGGAGATAAACCTGCTTGATAGTAATGCAGATAATACATTGGGGTAAAGAGGTCGCGTTAAAATGTGAGTAAATAACGTCAGTCTGAGCTATTTGTACAGGAAACCAAAAATCTGAAAAAAGTAAATATTACTGATACCAATGCAATGGCGCCATCTGAAGTGTGCTGGACAAGGCAGGAATGTTATATGTAATGTAATAATTAATACCTAACTATCTAGCAAAAAATGGCTAATTTTTTCCCTTTTCTTGCGATATAACACAGTGAAAAGTGAACAGATTATTTAACAATTAGATTATGAGCTCGCGATTTCTATTGCGTGATAGTTGACGAGGGCGCACCCGAAGTCAGCTATCGCACGATAGAAATCGAGAGCGAATAATCTAATTGTTTTAGTATAAATCTATTAGTCGTTCAAAACTTTATCTAAATCCTCTTCACAGACACTTCGAAAACGCCAAGAAGCGGCCGACATTCTATTAACAAGGGCTACTATAGATCTATCACAGAATAGATAGTGAGTAGCGTGGCCAATCAGAGAACGGCATTCGTGATAGAACGCTAATAGACTTATACTAAGTATTTTTAGTATTAATCTACTAGCGTTCTATCAAGAATGGCGTTCTCTGATTGGCTACCCTCTTGTAGATAGTGATTTGCGTAGCTGGGAATTAACGCTTAGTGTTAGCAGACGGGGGGCTGCTTCTTTGTGTTTTCGAAGTGCCTGTGAAGAGGATTTAGATAAAGTTTTGAACGACTAGTACATTTACACTAAAGCAATTAGATTATTCGCTCTCGATTTCTACCCGTGATAGTTGACTCCGGCTGCCCCCTCGTCAACAATCTGTTGCCAAACCGTACCCGCAGCGATGGCGATTGCAAAACAAATAAAATTTGAAACGGTATTTTATGAGTATTGTTGTACTCATAAAATAACGGTCCAACGACAAGCAACATATAAATATAGACTTGTTTGTCAAACACTTTCTTTAACTTCTCTAAGATTAACAGTATATCTTGCATTTCTATGAATAACAGGATGTTTCGCTATCTGTTGCCAAACCGTACCCGCAGCGATGGCGATGGCAAATTTGAAACAGTATCGTACCATGGTCCAAAAGGTCGCGCAATACTGATAAATTCCAAACTAGAAACGTTTTCACGTTAATTTCCGCGATGGAAAGATTGTTATAAATTGACTTTTCATTACAGGATCGACGGCGAAATATCACTTGCAATCATACGATTACCTATACTTCATCAATTATTTGCCGGGCACATATAAAATGAGTATGACACAACCTGCTACGAACAACTCGTGTTTTACACGTCTTCTGTAAAGACAGAACTCGAGATTTTCGTAACTTCTATTCAGTGTTCGCAGGCTAAAATGGGAGAAATCGATTCAATCGAATTGATAGATTATGAACATTCAAGTTGGTAAGTCAGTAACTATCCGACAAAATTGAGCACTAGAGCTCTTTTAAATGTAAATGTACACAAAAAATAAATAAAAATAAGACCTACGTATTATTAAATACAGAGAAGTAATAAATCAGATAACGACACTAAAACAAGTAGTTTAAGTGTATAAATTACTGTACAATGTTATATATGATTTGCAAATATGGCAATTACACTGAGTCAAAAATGAAACAGGTATTTTTTGTAGTTGATTTCCACGAACTTGAATTTGTGGATTGTTTGGTTAACAATATAATCTGGAAGGTTCAAAGGACATTCGCTATAAAGGGAATTTATTACTCGGGCTTCCGCTGGAAAATGCAACCGTTTTTCCTCGCCAAAAGGGGGGTCATGGTCCCAGGCGTTCCATGCGTAGACTGCGGAAACTGGGGACGAGAAACACGACATTGCTCGCTTGTGACAGAAAGTTTTTGGCAAGTATCGCGCCATAAACGTTTATCTCGCATACAAAGATGTCGATCTTTTTACGAAAGGGTCGGTCCTCGAATTATATTCTTCAAAGCCAGCCAGGTAAGCTCATGCTCGAAACGTTCTCGTGGGGTAACAACTGAGCCGATGGCTGTTATTTTAGAAGTTAGAACATTGCAGTAAAACTGAAATCATAGACTAATGCAATAAAACGAACTAAATACGAAAACGTTTTTGGACTCGCAGCTTCGCACAAAATCTGTTGATCCCCAAATTTATAAAGATAAGACTTTCGGTTACTTGAATTAAATATCTTACCTCCAAGTTAGTTGGCTTTTCTAGTGGGGCGTAGATAAAATTTGCATTGTGTGATTTTGACCGATTTTGGATGCTGTTACGATTTTAAATGCTGTTACGTGACACGAATACACGAACACCAAACAAAACAGAATGCCTCATCTTCCCTTGTGAACAAGTCCCTTTTAAAAAATACTCCTACCTTGATTCAATAAAAATATGTAGCTTGAGAATTTCTTCACGAACTGCGTTAAGGATCGCAGATTCTCGGAAAACACAACTTTAAAGTTTATGCAAATATGTGCAATGTAAATTGACACCTCGTCATTGGACTGTTGTTTTGGCGAAGCCACCTTATCCCACTTTATCATGATTCGTTTCAGCTCTATCGAAAGAGATTATTCGCTCTCCAAGGAGATATGACTCTTGAAAAGGCACGGCAAAGGTATCCAGCTGCATGATTCACTCGCATCGCCCACGAGTAGTAAACGAACTTCCTACAATTTCTGCTAGCCAGCTGCTAGCCTAGTAATCGCCATTAGTTTAAAAAAGACCTGGAAAATTCTTTGCAAACAAGTTCTCCATAAATGCGTACACAGCTGTGTTTGATTCTTGAACCAAAATGGTTTAAACTTACAACTTGCGATTGGATTAGGAGGATAGTCAACGAAGCAACTTGAATAGAAAATATCTCAGCTGAAAATATCCTGATTCTTTTATTTGTGTTTATTGTGCTCAATACGCGTCCTGCTACTCGTAAAGTACGATTTGGTACTGCGGTACGAAGCCCGAGTTAACGATCTTAGAGCGTCTAGTTTTACCAAAAGAAATGATGTTATGTAGCTTGTGACGTAACTAGACCCAGTACTTGGTTGGGGGAGTTTCTGTCATCCGGGATATAGATATCGCTGAACTCTTTTGCGCAGCATTCTCAGCAAGTGAAGGGAATTTTTCCCTTCCTCCACACCCCATTTTCTCTATTTTCTATATTAGTTGGCGCTTTCTCCCTCACCTTTGCTAGGCTAATACTTTGGTATGTTTCTAAGCTTGCTATCAAAATAAAAGACCACACCCGCGGCCACTATATACTAGTTGAGAGTGTTGAGTTTTATTACCCAGCAAACACTGAGAGCTCAGTCAAAGCTACACCCCTATATGAATTCTGTATGTATATGTTGCATTTAAGTGTGAGGAACAAGATACATAAAGAGATTGAACATTAGTTTGTTTGCAAAAGAAAAAAAAACCCGCCGTCTGGGACCAAATGCACTAAAAGATATTAGACGCAATGACGAGGGCAACCCGGAAGACAACGCCATGTAGAAAATTAGTTTATATTTTACCTTCCAATTTCGCAATTGTGACAATTTTCTAGATCTATTCAGTGCACCTATCGGTCTCAGAACTTGCCCATGTTAACTATGTAATGCTTGCGTTCAATTCCAAATGAAAATGCGAACGTTGTTGTGCAGAGGACACTATTGTTCTACTCATCACCCATTTGTCTGGTGACGTTCTCGTTGCCGTTGCCGTTGCCTTCGCGGTTTGCCTAACTACGGAGCGATCCTATTTAACGAGGCTGAGGTGTTCAGCCTGCCAATCACAAATCCCAAAGGACGAGCTCCCATTTGATTGGCTTATTCACTTAGGTCTAAATCTGTAAATTACGCAGTTGCGAAGAGCTTCATTTGAAAGTGTTTGTTTTGTGGTGAAAGCATGGCATTCATGGACAACCTCCCTTCCGGAATTACTCAGAGCGGGATATTGGTGAAGAAAACTCACAAAGCACGATTTCACAGACTCAGGCAGCAAATTCTGTCATTGGTGAGATTTCGTTAGTAAAAATAACTTTACTAAGGGTAACGATGTTTTCGGAAAGTAATTCTCTTTTTCATCTTTATAGATATTTTTTCTCACACTAATTTCCAGTTCACTTTCTTTCTTTGGCGAGAGTCTGAAAAATTGACGTTAATTATCAGTGGCATCGATCAACATCATCCGATCTTGCAGATCGACAAAAGCCATTTCCGATGAACTTTCACTTGCCTAGAAAAAAATGATATATAGGCTTGATATATATTTCTCAAACTCATTAATAATTTTACTTCTCCGTTTACTCCTTAGTTTTTTAATCGATTGAGAAGATATATCAAACATTCGAGACAGCGTTTCATCGGTTATCCACACACCTCGAATTTTGTCAAAAGTACTCCGCTGCGCGTCGTATTTTCAACTCTCTTCTCGGTGTTTGGATATCCCGCTGAAACACTGTCACTCGTGTTTGATATATTGCATATAGTCCTCGTCGTTGTGGATGTTTAGTAACTATAGCAACCCCTTAATGAACAATAAGAGTTTCATTCTCAGACAGTCAAAGGAAATAAGGCCTAGAACTTTTGATATTGTCGGTATATTAAGTAAGGCAATGGCTCACTGACTGATTAAATTGCACAATATTCGATTCAGGACCATTCAGGTCAATACAAATCCAAAAGGAAGCACTGAAATCGGTTTTTCCGGTAGACCAAAAATAATTTCTGGTTGCATGTCAAAACAGAGCGTTGATTTCATTTGTTTAACAAATAATGCGCTGTTTTATTTCAGTATCACGAAATCTTGGAAGAGAAATAGTAGACTGAATTTCCCTTTGGTAAGACCAAAAAACAATCGACTCTCAGCATAGTTAATAAAGGGGAATGGTTATGAAGCCCGGCAAACATCAAAGGAGCAAAAAAAGATGCCAAGATTTATGTTGGAAGGTCCACGACTGTGCACAATGTTTTGTTTTGCGTTCATACACTATGCATGATTACGTAATCAAAACATGTCTATTGGTTAGTTCCTCGGTCAGTAGTAAACAACTATTGTGTTTTGTGCACGATCAAGGCCAAAAAAGAGAACAAAAACATACAACAAAGAACTTTGTCGAGTTTCATAACCATTCCCCTCTATTAAACTATGCTCTTAGCTACAAAATCTAGAGAGAAACTGAAAAAAACTATGATGAAAAAAACTATATCAGTTTTATAACGATTTTATGCAGAAAAAGGAAAACAAAACATCAGTGTTGTATTTTCGGAGAAACGGAAGACCAAGTCATTTTCCTATCTATTTTTAAATCTCGTTAGGAAAGGACAAAATATCAGTTTCACATCGTGGACAGATCATTTGCATTCATCAAGCTCACAAAGGCGTAACTAGACAGTATTGACTTCAGGTATAACACATTGAGGGCTACACGCGAAATAACACTTCAGCTTCGGCATGAACTCTACATTGACCACAATTGAAGTTTTTGCCCAGCAGTTAAAAAGCCGATCAACTGGCGTTCGAGCAACAGAATCCTTTTTTATGTTGCTGATAAACTTCGTTTCTTTTACCGGAAACCTTCTGCTTGGAATCGCAGTCATCAAAAACCCGAATCTTCGCAGAACTGTGCCAAACATGTACATTATAACTTTGGCTGTTTCAGACTTCCTGATGTCTTTGCTGGGGATTCCATTTTCAGTGGCTTCTCTTATTGTTGGAGAATGGCTTTCAAGCAACTTTGTGTGCCAGTTTCAAGGGTTCTGGATTCTTCTGATGTGCGCCGTGTCGTTACAAACTTTAGCTGTGACCGCTGTAAACAGGTATTTTCGAGTTGTTCGTTCACGAACGCTGTATCAGAAACTCTTCAACATGAAGACAACAAGAAATACAATCGTAATTCTGTGGATAATGGCTTTCTTTGCGCCTCTTCCCTACGTTGCATCCGGACACGAGTTTTTCTTTCACACTGGAAAAGTGTTCTGCGCGCACGACGCTGAAAGCCTGTCTCATGGTTACGGAGCTTATCTGGTTCTCTGCTATGTGGCCATCCCCTTAATTATCATAATAACTTGTTACACAAGAGTTTTCATCGCGGTGCGCAAACACAACCTTAAGTTTCAACTCAGAAGAAACCAGCATGATCGCCGGCCGACGGAAGGCAGACTCTCAATAGATGAAGTAAATGTTACCTATGTTCTTCTAGTCGTTGTGATAGGTTTTCTAACTTGCTGGACGCCTGTGATGATAATCGATATGATCGACTTTATAAATGCTGACTGGAAGCTTAAACGACAAGTGTATGTGAGTTACACTTGTTTCGGATTTGCCAGCACTTCGCTCAACCCCGTCATATACGGCATCATGAATCGTTCCTTCCGCGCGGAATATTTCAGCATTTTGTCATCCTTGAAGAGGTGTGTTGTAAGATCGCAGAAGCAGTGTGAAATTCAAACTGTTTCAGTACGGCCGGCTGTTGGTGATAATAATGTAGCTTTGGCTCGCAGATAAAACGAAACTGAATCCGTGTTTTCTTTTTTGTAGTTTTTATGGCTTTCTGCTAGTAATCGGTAAAACCGATTTCAGTGCTTCCTTTTGGATTTGTATTGACCTGAATGGTCCTGAATATTGTGCAATTTAATCAGTCAGTGAGCCATTGCCTTATTTAATATACCGACAATATCAAAAGTTCTAGGCCTTATTCCTTTGACTGTCTGAAAATGAAACTCTTATTGTTCATTAAGGGGTTGCTATAGTTACTAAACATCCACAACGACGAGGACCATATATATATACATATATATATCAAGCTTATATATAATTTTTTTCTGGTCAAGTGAAAGTTCATCGGAAATGGCTTTTGTCTGCAAGATCGGATGATGTTGATCGATGCCACTGATAATTAAAGTCAAGTTCAATTTTTCAGACTCTCGCCAAAGAAAGAAAGTAAACTGGAAATTAGTGTGAGAAAAAATATCTAGCATAAAGATGAAAAAGAGAATTACTTTCCGAAAACATCGTTACCCTTAGTAAAGTTATTTTTCCTAATGAAATCTCACCAATGACAGAATTTGCTGCCTGAGTCTGTGAAATCGTGCTTTGTAACGGTGCTTTTTAATCGTGCTTTGAAATTCAGTGAGTAATCGAGCGAGTTATTTCAAAATCGGGCGAGCGCGAAACGCGAGGCTGATTAGAAATTACGAGAACGATTACTCCCTGAATTGTACTCCTACCTGGTCCTATTACTAATAAATCGTATTATTATACATCAGACTAACTATAAAAAATCTGATTAGTCAAGAGCATTCAATCAATTCACGATAGCTTGTGAACTTGACATGATAAATGCAAAATCTGCTGCAGATATTGCATTTATCATATCAAGTTTAACGTCTGCCTGGTTACTAAGCCCCTTGGAGTGTTCTCCTCAGAAACAAAATGGCTGAACGCTTCGCTTCTGTTTCTGAGTATGAATTCGGTTTTCGCATGATATCATGAATCATCAAAACCGGGGTCTGTGTTATCTGCCGAAGCCGAAGGCTGAGGCAGATAACACAGACACGAGGTGCTCAACCTCATCCAATAATTGTTTATTTATAAAATATTTCGAAATTAAAAAAGTTTTTAGAGAACTTCTTTTGAGCGGAAAAGTCAGTAACGCTCTCCAAGTTTTAAAATATTGTAGGAAACATTAAGAAGGAAGCAATAAAAGCGCGCGTAATTGGCGTGCGAATCATGTGGGTACCCATTTGAAAAACTTGAAAATGGACAACCACGTGATCGCGCGCCGATTACGTGGCAAATACGCACGCAGGGAAACAATCACGATCGAAAATTTTGTTATAGATACGATTATAAAAAAAAATCAATTGTCGAACTTGCCCAATCTGAAAACAGAAAAATCTCAATAGTCGTCGAAAGAACATTGAAGTTCCTTCGCTAGAAGGTTAATGCGAGAAATGTTTTAGTGTGAGTATTAATTTAGTATATAGTATGATTATTTTATTTTCTAATCAAGTTTTGTTGCATGCGCGACATTTTTTAACCAGTACAGTGACAATATGAACGTTTGAAAATTCAGTCTTCACATTTTTGCTCAGAAACCAACTTGAAGCAGCCTTGAGTCGTGAAGTACTCGAATGTTTACCGACAACAACAAAATTTATTTATACCAGAAGTACAGTTGAGTAGAATCTAAGACAGCTCTTAGAGTACCTGGGAAAATATTGGGCTTTGAATCAGTTCTCTATAATATCGTGTATCTTTTCGACAGCTGATTTAGTTTAAGTTTAATGTCACAAAAAATAATAAGATCGTAGTTGTCATTGTTGTGAAGTACAGTAATAATAAAGAAATACCGATTGTCTCCCTGTGTGGTCACTTATGATGTAGATCGCGACGTTTTCACTTTATACTGCTAGTCTTGTACAAACTCTTGCTCTTAGGCCATCGAAGCTTGATTAAGAAAATAACACAAACAGCGGTGATAAACATTGTATTCCAACGCATTTTTATATAGAACTTGACGATTCGTATGCTAGTCAACATACATCTTCAATAGTGACCGTTACAATTTTTGAAACCTATATGTATAGGTTAGTCTAGTCTTCTTTAGGCGATGTGCTCGGCTGGTTAGGCGTATAGAGCTGTGATTGGCGCATTTCGATCTGGGTACGGGCCAGGACATTCTTCACAAGTGGTTTTATTTATTGCGACGACCACCCACAATATCTGGCTCGTACCCAGGCCCGTTAAATTTTGATCAAAAGAGAGGGAAATCGGGGAACGTAGATTCACAGTCCCACAATTCTCACAGGGCAGAAAATTCCGGACATAGGCCATTCCGAAATTGCGCCGGGAACTGGAGCGAGTTTCAGATTTTTGCCCCTGGGCCAAAACCCGAGGAGGCATTTATAGGACCCCCCGCGTATAAAGAATGTGAAATATTGGTGTAGTATCGGTAGTGTGCGAATCGAGCCCGATTTGAAGAAACTAGGCGCGCACGACGGTCCCGGTCACGATCTGCGAAATTCGACGGTAAAATATAATTCATTTTTTTTAGGCCTTGTCATTGAGTAAACGGAGGTGTCGATAACCGCCTTTACTCGGGTTTTGTTCAACTAATCATTTAGTAACATCCTTTCCGTTTTGCTTGTTTTATATGAACTTTCAAAAGTCAATTTCAGCAAGGCCCTATAGTCTAGCCCAGTCGCTAAACTCTCCCTTCTCCCATCTGGGTTCAACACCACCCCCCCCCCCCACCTCTCCCTACCAGGACAGACCATTGCTTCCTACTTGTTTCGTCGACTACGTGACCAAATGAAAAGGCAGCCATTTGTGTTAAGCGTTGCTGATTGTTGCTGTCAGTTTTTTTCGTTTTTCATTGGTCAAAGGCTATTATCAACTTTTCTATGCGAAAAATGAAACTGAAAACAGATTTCTATATCCGGACTCTTCTGATGAAACCACTTCGTAATGATAAGATATTTACACATATATAATTAAACCAAATAGCTCCAGACATGACATACAGCACATCCGTCGAATGGAAAGAAATTATTAAGTTCAAAAGCCGCTCACTATGAAAAGTAACTTCCTCGGGGTTATTTTTTATTTTTTCCCCCTTTTTCCCCAAACAATAGATCAACTTTGAATTGCAGCTTTTGAAATTTTCATGTCAAAGAAAAAAAAAAACAATTAACGTAAGACTGTAAACTGATCATTCTGTAATCCCCCTTTTTTTTCTCATTGTTGCAATTGTTTCTAATATACGTACTAAATCCCCTTCATGAAACAAAACAAAAAACTGTATTTCTTATTTTAATGACTGGTTTGTCAGAAGCAACCACTAAGCACTCAGATAAAATCGCGTCACTGCCGAGACAACCTAGAATAATAAAGGGGTGAATCCTCTCCTTTGAGTGTCTAATTATTAAAAAAAGCAATTTATTTTTACGTGACTAGAAGTACTAATTTACACATTGCCACAAAACAGGATGGTGCAATGTTGTACAAACGCAAACTGTTAGAAATAACACAACTTTGATGCAGGAAAATATAACAATTATTCAGCGCGATTTGTCGGATATGCATATAATGCGTATTTGTACTTGATTTTTCAAAACGTTTCGTAGAGTTTATGTTTCACCGACAGGTTGATAGCTAAAGATTATTTTCAATTTTTACCGTGAGAAGTGTTAACATGACGACAATTAGTAGAGCCAACAAGTTTTTCATAAAACAAATATGAAGCTTAACGTTTAATTAAGCGCCCTAGACTTCACATGAAATCTATGTATTACACTCAAGGGTTTTCCGCAAGAAAATTGAGCGTCGAAGAAATAAATTATCTCTATGTCAACTACATCTCCAGGGGAACCTTTTCATTCTCAATCATGTCTGTAAACGTTATCTTTTCGTATCGCTTCATTTGCATCGTTGGCTAAGAGTGAAAGTGATCGAATTGAGCTGGCTTATGTGACAGGATATTTCCTAGAGGCTGGTAATGAAAATGACGGAAGCCTTTTAACCTGCGCAAAACAACAAGCATCTAAAGACCTGACTTGTCATTTGAAAGTTGAAAATAATTGCAAAACCTGATCTACTCTCGAACTTTGATACCGATTCAGGATGCCGGATTTTCAAGGTCTTACCAAATCGAATCAAACCTCGACAGCAATTGACACCTTCGCATGGGAGTTAAAACACCGCTCTACATTAACAAGAGTTTCAGAATGCTTCTTTATTCTGTTAATTAACTTTGCTTCTTTTGCCGGCAACCTTCTGCTTGGAATCGCAGTCATCAAAAATCCGAATCTTCGCAGAGCTGTGCCAAACATGTACATTATAACTTTGGCTCTTTCAGACTTCCTGATGTCTTTACTGGGGATTCCATTTTCAGTGGCTTCTCTTATCGTTGGAGAATGGCCTTCAAACAACTTTGTGTGCCAGCTTCAAGGGTTCTGGATTCTTCTGATGTGCGCCGTGTCGTTACAAACTTTAGCCGTGACCGCTGTAAACAGGTATTTTCGAGTTGTTCGTTCACGAACGCTATATCAGAAACTCTTCAACATGAAGACAACAAGAATAACAATCGTGATTCTGTGGATAATGGCTTTCTTTGCGCCTCTTCCCTACATTGTATCCGGACACGAGTTTTTCTTTCACACTGGAAAAGTGTTCTGCGCGCACGACGCTGAAAGCCTGTATGAAGGTTATGGAGCTTATCTGGTCCTCGTTTATGTCCTTATTCCTCTTATTATTATCATAACTTGCTACACTAGAGTATTTATCGCCGTGCGTAAGCACAATCGTGTAACCTTCCAACAGCCACGGGTCTGCCCTCTAAGAGAACAGCACACACAAATGTCTGGCACCTTAAGACTCTCTGTAGATGAAGTGAACATTACCTATGTTCTTCTAGTCGTTGTGATAGGTTTTCTAACTTGCTGGACGCCTGTGATGATAATCGATATGATCGACTTTATAAACGCTGAGTGGAAGCTTAAACGACAAGTGTATGTGAGTTACACTTGTTTCGGATTCGCCAGCACTTCGCTCAACCCCGTCATATACGGCATCATGAATCGTTCCTTCCGCGCGGAATATTTAAAAATTTTAACACTGTTTAAGAGGCGCATGTTAGGATCGAAAGTAAATGCTCAAGGAGATCACCCAATACAGGCTGCAACGGTTCAAAATGCATACGCATCATGCAACTGTTAATACTATAAATTGCTTTTAGCGAGATATTCTTACATGTATGTTTGTCGGTTAGAAAATACAACTTCCTTAGCTGCATTTTTCTCTGTTTTATTTGACATGTTATGTACATTTTCATAGAGCCTTCTTTCAAACATTCAAAAGGGTTAGAGCCGGGTTAATCTGAATGAATCAGAATACAAGTACAAAGTTTCTAAAAAGCTGAAAATTTCTAAAAAAAAAAATTAATTTGAAGCAATAGAACTGATAAAATCAATAAAGGCCGATGTAATCACGGAGGATTTTCCAGTGGTAATGACTTTGTTATCGTCAGCTATGGAACTATGCCACTAGAAACATCGAATTAATTACGTCCAGTCGCCCGATTGCTTGCATCAATGATGAGGTCATTCGCCGGTAGCCCTTCCAGAAAGCCAGATAAGTTTGCCATTTAATTTGGATGTGAACCCTACAGGTTTTACACGGCATCTAAGAGCTCAGAGCAGTCTTTGATATGCAGCCTCTAGACGCCAGAGGCTTGAATTCGATATTAATTTATTTATTACATTTTAATGGCAAGATCTTCTACGGATGATCAATTACTGAGTAAGAAGTTTAGAAAGCTGAGCTGTACGGACGGCTACTGGAAGTTCATTCCACCTGTCTACAATTGCTGGTTTGCAGTGTCACTCGATCAAAAATAAATATCGTAACCATTCAATAAATTAAGTCGAGAATCTGGGATATGATAGATGATTCATACATAAACAACCTTGCCGAGATTTAGGTCTGTGCGGTTTTTCATTAGCGCGTTATTTGGAAAAGTGTTTCAATGCACCCAAATTTATAGAGTTTTGTATGTTGACGCCATGTTGTTGCACTTCCAAGGGGTACCAACATGGCGGCCGTAAAGTGACAAAAAAAAATCTGTCATTGAGTTTTACCATTATTCCTCTAGAGCGCCGATACATTGAAAGTAGTACTTCTTCTATTGCAAGAACTGCTCAGTTAGCAAAAACGTGAGGGATAGCTCCTCTTTAGACCTATGTGGAAGCCCTCTCGTGTCGTCATTTTACTGTCACGCAACTCAAAAACACTGAAATTCAAACGTCTTCTGTAACAAAATGTTCTTACATCTCATGAAACTAAAACTTCATAAGGATTGGTAAGTTTTAGTTTTGGAAAATGACGACGTCACATGAAAATCAGCAATTATATTAAAAGAACTATTTTAATAGGAAAACACTCGTCCTAGCATAGTTCGGTTTCGGTTTGAGGCCCTTATTCTGTCTTAGGCATAGCGATTGTTCCTCGAGTAAGTTGTGATAAAACTGTATCTATAGCTCGATAAGTCTATCCACGCTCGTCTTACTTTAGCCTGCGAACAGGCTCCCGGTTGGTTTAGGGCGAGATAGCCGAGTGTAGTCTAGGGCGAGCGTGACGAGCCGAGATTTTTTTTCCGAGCTCGCACAAGCTCGCCGAATTTTTCCGACCTCGCTGGGAGCCTGTTCGCAGGCTGTCTTACTTGGAGGGATATCGTTCCATATTTTACCCATCCCCCCCCCCCCCACCCCTCCCCACACCAAGAAGTCGAAAAGCGAAACTCGATCTTTGAACGAGAAAATTTCCGCGTTGCTCAAAGAAATAGAGATTTGCAGGTTCCAATGAAACATTTTTATTTTTATGAATCTATAAACCAAAGCGAGCTTTTTCCCGTTCCCGCCAAACTGGTTTCTCCAGTTCGTTCCCAGATCTCATCGAGAGAGTATTTGTTGCGGTTTTCCCAAAAAATGAATGCGCCTTCGACCAATCGAATTATGCGCAGTCCGCCATCTTGGTATACGAACGAGAAACTGAAAGAGAGTAAAATTTGGATGCGTTCAATTCAATATTTTTGGATTTAAATTTGCACTTTATCAAGTTTGGGGTTCCACAAGGGAGGACCGTGTTTGAAGTTAAGGTTGAAAGTAAGCAATTTTCTCTCATTTTATAATCGCAATAACAACATCATCACTTCAGCATGCGAATCGAATTTGTTAAACATGGTGGTGCGATTTATATTTGGACGTTTCTTCGTTACGTTTTTAGATCGTGTCTCTCGGAGTGCAGGGACCATCCTGCAAGGCCCGAAAGTGGATTTACGTATGCATAGAGGTTGCTTGAGTTAACCCAGGGTGAGAGTATTGGTTGGTTCGTAGTGACTACAACAAAATGCCATCCAATGTGACGAATTTCAACATCCGAGATGTCTGGAAAAATAACATGGAAGAAGAGTTCGCCAAAATTCGAGACATAGTAGAAAACTACCCATATGTTGCTATGGTAAGGCTGTTAAAGTTTGCTTTGCTTTTTTAGCCAAAGATAAGTTTGTGTAATGACTGTTTTCACATTAGAGGCAGTGGTTAGATAAATCATCTAACAATGGTTTTCTACAGGAGATCGATAATTTATCCTGGGGCTGTTTTGTTGCATGTGACTTAAGTAGCCCATATAAAAAATCAGATCAGTGTTTGTGGTGTTTCAATTGTCACAGGATTTCAACGCATGCTTCAAAGTCTCCTATGATTTTTTTGTGTTGTTCAAAACAATGTTGAGCAAGCTAAAGTTTGATTCACATACCAAAAAAAATGACTTGAAAGCGTGTTGCTTGCAGGTAAGTTAAATCTACCCTTAGAGTGTAAACAGGATGGTTATCAGATCGAAAATCACACCTCTGATTTTATTAGTATGTTTATATTCAGTGTTATCATAAAAAACAATTACATGACTGCCTTATTTTTACATCATCATTCAAGACAATGGGTGACATGACACCTGAGAAAGTTAAGTTATCCTTCTCTAGAGTGAAAACAGCCAACTGCTAAAAAAATATCTGAAGCATCTCAGTTGTCTACTTTGTGAAACAAATTTTGCTTAGAAAGGTGTCTGATGAAGACAGCTCATGCAAGTGCATTGATATTGCATTTTCATGATGATGTTCACTAGAATCGGTAGGCATGGATCTAGGATAAATGGCGATGGTTTTCCTAAACAATGAGCACTGAAGGTACAAGCTTCTAGAGGGGTCTGTTGCCATGCTCTGCCTGGAAATGTTTTAGATTTCAGCTCCCCAAAGTCCCCTTTCCTGGGTTTTTGAGTTATTCTGAAAAATCTGGCTAATTTCCGTATGACGGTGGAAACTTGTACCTGATCAGTGTGGTGTAATTGTTATTAGTATCACCCAACTAGTGGACTAATGCAAACCCTGCATTTTAATTGGCTACACTACTCAAGGACTGTTAGCAATAGTCCTCGAGCGCCATCGGGTGTGACGCTTTCTTTCATTTTAGTCCCAAATAAATATTTCTTCAACTTACATTTGCTAACTTTCTTATTGCCATTTCTGTCCGACTAGTTGGGTGATACTAAAACAATTAGACCCTTTGCCCTCAAGGACCACGGGTCAATATTGACCTTTTCGGGCTACGGGTCTAATTGTTAATAAGATGCCCGAGTCTAATGATTCCTAATCAATCCCTAGAGAAGAAACCCTCTAACTTAATGTTACTGAATGCACAAGGTGGCAGTACAAATTGTCTCCACACCCTCTGGAGAAGTGTTTGGACAAGCTGTTGTACTGAAAATATGGTGCAAAATGCCTTGAATTATGTGGTCCTTTTGGTTACCAGATGAAGAAATTCTTTATTCACTTCACTTTATTCACTTTATTTAATTATTCATCATTCCATGGGCTATCTCATTGCTGATATACACAAATGATTACATCTTTCTTGTTGCTTAATCTTAGGACACAGAATTTCCAGGTGTTGTTGCACGACCCATAGGAGAGTTCCGCAGCACTTCAGATTATCAATATCAACTTCTAAGATGTAATGTGGACTTGCTGAAGATCATACAACTTGGTTTATCATTTTACAATGAGAAGGGACAGCAGGCACCAGTTGGAGCCACTTGCCAGTTTAACTTCAAGTTTAATTTAACGTAAGTTTATTTATTAATTTTAGTTAGAGGTGCAGTAGCCTTTTACATTAGTGCACTGTGTAGTGTTCTTCAGCAGGGCACTTTGCTTTCACAATGCACTGGGCAAATTGACCAGCTGTGAGGATGATTTTGTCCACCTGGTTTGACCATCTAGAGGAATGTTTTTCTTATAATGAAGTTAAAATTGCCTATGAAAACCAGTTGTCATCCTGTGGAAAATGTTAATGAAACCCCTGCTTCTTGGGTGAAGGAATGAGTACTGGTGAATTCAAATACTGGCAGATAGCCCAGAGATAGAGAAGCACTTCCATCCAGGAAGGATAAGAACCACTAGTTGCTCTGTGTTACAGAAAGTGGTTGAGTTTCAGATAAATCTCATCGTCAAAGAAATATGAAAACTTCTTCGCAATATATTTTAAAGATGATTTCCAGTCTGCACTGCATAGTCTCAGCACCCTAATGTTCCTACTTGATAGAATGCGAATTGATGTTATTCATTATGAACCACATACCTTATTTTTGAGACCTTTCAAATTCTTTTTCCAACAACTTCATTGATTTTTACAGCTGCAAAGTTGTTTTATCAAGTGATGTGAGAAAGAACAAAGCATAAAGCTTTGACTGCTTTGCAACCATAATGGCAGTTGTTTTGAAACTTTGAATTTCCTTCATATAAGTAGTTGCGAAATGTTTACATTTTGTGATGTCTTGCATGAAACAAAACAAACAACACAAACAAACTCTCAAGAGTGTGCAGTATTGACTGGAAATCATCTTTAACTTTCAGGATATTTAACTTAACTTTGTATTTTTGTATTTAGTATTCAGCTTATTTTAATGTATTGTACGATAATAATTAATTCTACTTAGTATTGTAATTGTACTGTTATTGTAATTATTCTACTAAGTGTCATGCCACTGCTCGCCTCGTTATAGCTAACTGCGAGCAGTGGTACATCATATTTTGTATTTTGTAATTTTTCTTAATAAACTTGAAACTTAGTTGTTAAAAAAAAAAACTTAAAAGGATTTATTGTGTGAGGAAACACCAACCAATGATGTTCCACGAGTAAGAAGAACAGCATTGCTAAAAAAAACTTACTGTTTTGATTCATATGGTTTGTCTATTATAGGGAGGACATGTACGCTCAGGACTCTATAGATTTACTCAACCGAGCAGGTATTCAGTTTAAAAGACATGAAGAAGATGGAATAGATGTGGGTGACTTTGCCGAGCTTCTTATAACATCAGGGCTTGTGTTGAATGAAGATGTCAAATGGTTATCATTTCATAGGTAATGCCACCATCCTTGATTTGACCATTTTTTAATCATTCTTGAGGTGAAAGATAAGAATAGCTGGTCATGCCAGAGCTGAACACAGACTCAAATTTTGTAAAGTAGCTGTTTAATGTCTTGCATGTACATGTCGTTGTTAGTTGTGTTTTTTTCAGGGCTTCTGGAATTGTGCGCTGATGCGAAATTGCATGATTCAGCTCTGAGCGCATAATTCACATAATTCTGAAAAAAAACGCATAATGGCGCATAATGTTGGAAAATTTTGAAAAAATCTATTGATAAGCTATGCTTTTTTCATACCTTGAGAGATGCATGGAATATTTTTTCCCATAAATACGGTACATTTTCGCAGCAAATCAGTGCTCCAAGCTCAAGTTTTTCAGTCGTGGCCTTTTTGCGACCTCCCTCTGTAAAATGGTCACCACTACGATAAATCAAATTGTTTTAAAAGAAGGACACTTCGTGGCACTTTACATGGACTTTTTTTTTACTTTACATGGACTTAGTATCGCTGACAAGAATGAGCCCACATTGAAATCGTTCGAAGAACGTTCTGACGATGTTAGTTTTCGTTTTCAACAGTTTTTCTTGTTGAACAGTCTTATTTACCGTTAAGGAAAGTAAATAAAAGAAAAAAGAAACAGGTAAGAAAGACAAGCATACAAAAATTGATTAAATTCGTTTTGCTTAGCGATTATATTGGAAAAAACCCTGTTGATGAACAATCAGCCTTTTCTACTGCACCAGTCGCCAAATTGGCGACCTGGTTGTAAAATTTAGTCGCCAAATTATTTTTTTACTCGCCATGGCGACCAAAACAGTCGCAGCTTGGAGCACTGCAAATAGCCACCCTCATTGCAAAAAGCGTTAAATTTTTCGCTAAAAAATATTGCGCAGATCGCATAATTCGGGATTTTGGGCGCACAATTTGCCAAAAAATAGTGCATAATTTACTGGAAAAAAAAACGCATAATCCCGGAAGCCCTGTTTTTATGTTTTTTTTTTAATGTTTTTTATGCGTAGCTAGAAATCACAACTGACACAAAATTCTGTGCCAATCACGATGAATTTGTGTCTCATGTACAAGTGCTGGTCCTGGATATGAATTTTCTGTGAGAAGACACCAGGACTAGGTTTCAAACAATTATAGTCAAGTGATGTAAATTCTGTACCTTTTAGGAATCAGTTTGTTTTAATCAGGCCTAAATCTCACAAACTGGCTCAAAGACCACATCAAGATTTTCCATTGGATCAAATGTATTGTTGCCAAAGAGGTTCTCCACTTTCAACTTTTCCAGTTGTATTTTCTCTTCTCACGTGCTAATTACTTGGCAATGCTTTCTGTTTGTAGTGGTTACGATTTCGCCTACCTACTAAAAGTCCTAACAGCACAGAATTTGCCAAGTGAGGAATCTGAATTCTTTGACCTTCTAAAGCTATACTTTCCAAATATTTATGATGTAAAATACTTGATGAAAAGTTGCAAGAGCTTAAAAGGTGGCCTACAAGAAGTGGCGGAATTGTTAGAGGTGTGTAGTTTTGTGAAGTTTTTAATTCATGAGAGTAAGCATTTTGCTAAAGTACTGTGACATCATCTATCCTATCTATGTGCTGGCACATCGGGCTAAAGTATGGTGTATCTGATCCTTAAACAAGTTTTGTGAGCATGAGATGCACATGACCTGGCCAAAACCATATTTGGTTCCGACACGGAATGAGGAACTGTGTGTTGGGGGGGGGGGGGGGCAGGGGTTGAAGGTACAGTTAATTCCATGAGGTGGTAATTGCATGGGGGGTATTAAAGCCCTTACCTATTTCTAATCTGCAAAACATTTGATTTTACATACCCTACTTCAGACGTGGGCTGAAAAAAATGCTGATGGTGGGTACAATACTTTGTACCAAACTATGACTTGTTTCTTTTTTTTTTTTCATATGACACACACTGAGAATTGTTACAAAATGGCCAATGTTCACTTCTGGGTTTATTTTTTTCTGACACTGCATTTTATATTAAGATAAATCAATTTTGAGATGTTGCCATTCATGATGTTATAGACCACAAAGGGAACATTAAATTTATTTTGTTTAAAATCGAGTTACACCTGGTTTAGATGCTGAAATTTTCATGAGGCGAACCTAATACGTTGAATTACAATAAGAACATGAAAAGTTCAATGGTGCCTGAATCAGTTAAGAATGTTTGAATTTGGAACAGCTCAACCATTCTTCCCACCTAGCTCAGCCGGGAATTTCGGCTTTGGAGCAACTTTGATTTAGATGTTGAACTTTTCATGTGCAGAACCTAACGCATACATGTATAATAATTATTATAACATATTTTACAAGCAGTTTTACCCTTGCCTGAAAACTGCTGACATTGTGATGTGTTTTGGTTCAATCTAAACTAAGTTCAGCAAATTAATTTTGACGTCTAATTCAAGAGCCATAGTTTTGATAATTTGGGTCGGTCCAAATTCGAATTAACTTCGGCTCATATAAAGTTTGGCGTCTGAACTGGGCCTTACATAATTGCTTCTACTCCATCAGACTCTGCAACAATAATGAGATTTACATGTAAAAGTTCTGTAGTAATGAGTTTTGGTTGGTAATTTTTTTCATTCTTTTTTTTAGCTCGAAAGAGTAGGACCCCAACATCAAGCAGGAAGTGATAGCTTATTAACTGGAAATGCATTTTTTAGAATGAGAGAGGTATGATTTATTTTTGTACTCTTTTCTTGTCATAAATTAGGTAAATTGGAACCATGTCAGGATTTATGAAAGGGCTTCTATTCCTTGACAGGCTCACAGAATATTATTATCTTGTGTTTAAATTTGATGAGAAAGGGAAAATGATTCTTACTACTCCAATGTGCTCATATCCTCTGCTTCTCATCAGTACAGTGCAGAACAGTAACTATTGTAGAATTTTTAAACCGCGCAGCCGTAGGCTGGGCGGTTTTTCTTGCTTTGCACTCGGTTTATTTTTATTTATTTATTTAGTCTTGTCGGGGAGCAGACCCAAACTCCCACTCACGGCCAATTGTCTTCACCGGATGATGTCATCATCAGCCAATTACAGGCCATTTCTCAGCTCTTTTCGTCGTATCCCCCCCTCAGGAGGGTTTTGTCAAGTTAGCGAATTAACTGTTTACAAAAAAAAATGGCGGCCAAAGGGAGAAAATGTTAATTCGGTCCAACTTGGGCCAAAATCCTTCGGCGATGGGCGTCAGGACATTTGCAAGGATAAAGCATCTAATTTGGGACCAGCTGCTGGCTAGTGAGGCTGACATTATCCAGAGTTAAGCTGTATTTTCGTTTTGCGTGCAAAACAGAACATTTTGTAATCTGGAATGTTTGCATTTGTTTCTGTTCACTTTCAAAGGGAATATTTAATGCGCTAAAAAGGTATTACGTCTGGCCATGGAATACGCTGACGGTGATAAATGTAAGATCGTGTATAGTTCGCCAGAAGCAATGGTGGAATTTTCTGGGGAAAAAAGTTAAAACTTAGCCTTAGTGCTCGTCAAAAACCCACATGTAAAATTTATATTGAAAGGTCAAGGTATTTTTTCATTAGACGTAAACAAAATTATCCGATTACAAGTCACGCTAAACTCGCGCTATGCAAAGAATGTAATCAGATACTCCTTTTTTGGTATATTTGCTGAAGGGCAGGAGAGTCATGTTTCGCAGACAAACCGCGTTTTTTTAAAGCGCGGTTTACAACCGCACCGCGGTTCTTGTTACAGATGTAAAATACATAAGAAAAACCAGTCTCTAGCTAGCAGACTCACTAACCCCTGTAGCAAAAAGTGGATTTCCTTTGAATCAACTTAATTCAGGAATTAAGATGCCGATGATCACAGTATCAGGTTCCTCTGTTTACTTACTCCATGGCGTTGGATAAGGATTTTGTTCACAACCATTGGCTCGACATGAACAGTATCAGTAGATAATTTATAATATTGTTAATTTTGTCCCTGCTGCAGATGTTTTTCGAGGACAATATAGATGATGCAAAATATTGCGGACATCTTTACGGTTTGGGGACGTCATACGTGAATGGTGGGCAAGCTTACAGTGGTCCAACTTCTAACAGTAACACCAATTCCTCCTGATACCTTCATGTATATTGCTCTGTGAAGCTTTACACAGTCATAGACATTGTAAATCTAGATTTTAACCAGGCATCCAAATATCTCTTCCCTTGAGGAATCTTAGCAAGATTTTTAATCGTCACTTAGTTACAAGATATTTTGCCAGCATTCATGTTCCTGGAAACGGTTCCAATTTTTTTAATGTTATAGACTGTAGTTTGTTGAAGATGTTATTTAGTATGGTACCTACATCCATCAACTACTGGGGATGGGATTTCACTGTCTGCTAGTTTATGCTTTTACCTAAAACCATGTCAACATAATTTTCATAGTTTTAAAAAATAATGAACATTCAAGCCTTCCTTCTAAGGACACTTTGCCTTTGTCTGTCATAAATATTAATAATTAAACTTGTTTACAACAGCATTCATTTCACTGTCAAACTTAGAAGTCATCAGTTTTGGTTACCCAAGTTTAGACTTGGACAAGTCCTAAATTAGGATTTTTTTCCCGTTTTTACGTACTTAGATAATTTATTATTTTTAAGGTGAATCCTCTATTAGTAGAATTTGACAGGAACAAGGATGCTTGCACATTTGCATTATAATCAAGAATCATTAAAGTCTTTTATAGTTTTTAGATTTAATGTAAATGAAGAATATATATTGCACTGCATGCATGCTAAACTGTGCAATCATTTTAGTTTCAACCATTTTGTTCAGATTCTGCTATCCTGAAATGTACATGGTACATTATGTCTCCTTATGTTTTTATTCCCCATGTATAACATAGAGCAGATTTCCAATGAGATTTATAAAATTGAATCAAATCACAGATGAAGCACTACAGTGGCAAAGCTGTTATTGCAAATGGCTGTGTCCCTACAAATTTATCAGAAAGACTCTGTATTTTGACGTTCTTACTAGTTGAAATGAGTTACCACATTCAATTAAAGCTAACCCAAAGCTAGTTTTTTATTATTAAATGTCAGCATCTTGGAAAAGTGCTCTGTTCCTGCAAGCCAAAATCTGTCATTAACTATCCCTGTTACAAACACACAGAAAAAAACACATCACGCTGACGAGACTATACATGTACCTAGAGAGGAAATCAACATAGTACAGATCTGTTGTATTCTACAAAGTTGGGAATCCATCTGCATTTTTACACTTCTGTAACAAAGTTTGTTTACTACAAAAGTATGCCTTTGACATCCCAAAAATATAACTTCTAAGTCTTGTAAGTAGTAGTTTAGAAGATTTTGCAAGAAATTGTTATTAAAGTTCAAGATGTGCAAGATGAGAAAACATAGTAAGCACTTGGGTTTGGTTATTGTATTTGACTGTTCCTAAAACAAACAGCAATCTTGCTCCAAGGGATGTGTACTAATAGAAAAGTGCACACAAAATAATGTTCTTGAATCTTAACACATTCCTTAAAACGTTGGTGAGGATGTTCGTCTTAAGGAAAACCTGGAATTTGAATGACAACCTTCAGAACTAACATTTTTCCCCTCTTCACCTGAGCCCAGTCGTCTTCTAAAAGTTTGCCTCACAACTACTTACTTTGCAACAGTTTTGATGCATTCTTATTGTCGTAGTCAAACCCATTTACTAAGACCTTGGCAACAATGTAAAAAATATTTCTTGTCAATACTCCAGCCTTGTTGTCAGGACCAAAACAGAGCTTCACGCATCAATTTCACACAATCATGGTCTTTGGGTTGAGCAAGCCATGTTTTGTTTCGTGTTTCATCTTGGTAACATATATAATTACTCTTATGAATAGAAGACAAATTTGTCCCACCAACTGACAGGTGGTCCTGGATGTGGAATCATGCTGATGGTGCAAGACTGAGAACGCTTGACAATTGCTCTTAAAAACTCTTTGTTTCGAAAAGAAATTGTATTCATGTACTTCTGTGCTCTAGAGGTGCGGGTGAATGGAAAAGCCTACTTTTTTTCATAATTATAAGCTCAAGTGCTAGGCATTTAGGATCTAATGGTTAGGAACCAGGTCTCCCTCTAATTTTTCTTAGACCACAGCCTTGAATGCTCTTTTTTTAACGATAACTGCAAAAATTATTGCACGCTCATTGGCTTATTTTTATTATCAATAAGCAGACAGACACATAAATTTATAAGTTGTGATGCGTCTACAAACGATAGTGGACAATTTGTCATCGTAAAAAACAAATTGACAGCAGTTTTTCATGCATCTGTCCTGTTATTGACTATGAATTTTGTCATAACGATGTCAAAGTAGTCTGTGGATCCACTTGGCTATATCACCTCATGGATTCACAGCTACTTTGACAATGTTATGATGAAATTCATCATCTATAACAGGACAGACACATGAAAAACTGATGTTAATTTGTTAGATTGACAAAAACTTTCTTTGACCCTGCCAGCTTGTATGTTTTTAAACAATTATTGGATGAGGTTTTTGTGATATCCAGAATAATCAAGGTCGAGGTAAGGGTTATCAGCCAAAGCCGAACATCTCCTTTTCTGTGAAGGTTACTATTTTTTTAAAAAAAAATACATGTCATGGGTGACAATTCTATGAATTGTCATGGCAACGTTTGATGAGAAATTTCTCAATACAATGAACAAGTCAGAAACCCAGGATTGTAAGCATGATTTGAACCCATAATATTATAAGGTATTCAAATGGTGTACTTGTGGAACTATGAAATAGTGTCAATAGGCCATTCCATTTCAAGGACATTCATGCGAATTATTTCTATGCATCCTTACTGCGCAAGCAAATTCTCATGCCATGTCATGCATCAAGCGCACACGCTAAGTAATAGAATGAACAATGATAGGGCAGATGACCATTGCTATAGGTTAGTCTGGGTTTGTCTTAGACGCTGGATAACCCCTATTGTTCTTTTGATGGATTATTTTCTCTATTGATTTTCTACGTCTAGTCAAAAACTTAAGAAAATCTATCAATAAATGTTTGAATTTTTTGCCAAATGCACCATCCAATTCCGTTCTTTTTAGCTTTTCATTTATCTGTGTGGTGGTTTCAAATGCCTCTTGAAGGGTCAAGTTTTGTGAAATTGTCGGCAACATTTGGAATTCTTAACGCAACAGATTCTTTTATTCAAAATTTTGCCAGGATAGTTTGTCTATTGATTCATCTTTGATATTTCAAGCTAAAAACAGTTCTGTCCTCATGTACCGCCTAGTACACGAGAACCAATACAATAGACCAAACAATATGCAACAGCTAAACAAAGGCTTGTAAACAAAGGAGTACAATAGTTATTCCCTGTGTGTACCAGTACACTAGGAAACAAGCCTAAAATCCTTGGAGACCATGCTGATTTACATGCACCAATGTTTCAAAATCAGTTTTCCACATGCCTTTATCTCTGAAACAAATCTGTGACCAAGTAATTCATTATCTGTCTGCAGTAGAAGTTTGAAGAAAGTCTACCGAGCAGAACATTATTGCACAAGCGTCCTTACACAAGTCCCTATGCGAAACCTTTCAAATGAAACCGAGTTTGATTTGCACGAAAATGAACCTGTAGGGGGAACATTTTCGTTTCACCGAAGTTTTGTTTTTACGCAAAGGCAAAAGGCAACTTGGAAATGGCCTATTGTGTTTTGTCGAAATTTTAATGATTTCCCTCCCAAAAGCCAACAAAAATGATAAGAATACAACAAATTATTTGCTAACATCGTAACCATTTACTCAATTACTACTACAGTCAAACTAAGTGAAGCGTACCCCTCAAGATTGCATTAATAAACTGAGTATTTGAAACTTGAACCCGCTAGTCGTTTGAGGAATGCAATAATGAATTGATTATTCGAACATTGAACTTGCTCGCTGAATCCAAGAATACGGCTAACAGGTTCCGTTTTCGACAAATCAATTCACTATTGCATTATAGGAAAGACTAGTTTTGACTAGTAGGTTTGAAACCTACTAGTCTTTCCTAGAATGCAATAGTGAATTGATTTTTCGAAAACGGAACCCGTTAGCCGTATTCTTGGATTGAGCGAGCAAGTTCAATGTTCGAATAATCAATTCATTATTGCATTCTTGAAACGACTAGCGGGTTCAAGTTTCAAATAATCAGTTCATTAATGCAATATTGAGGGGTACGCTTTACTTAGTTTGACTGTAATACTTACTTAATTCTAAAGTTCACTTAAACTTTTCTAACATTCTAATAGTCATGCCTGACCAAAACATGTAACAATGACACAAGAAAAGTCAAATGCAAGCAATGATAATCCTGGTAATGATCAACTTGCATTCATGAACGCAACTTAGCATACAATACAAATATTATTTTCGATCAAATGTCTAAATTCTGTAATATATTTTCCGGACACTATAGAGTAACAAAATTTTCTGAATAAATTATCTTGGTTACAGCAAAATAATTGCTGTGTATGTTTCAGACAATTTAACTACTATCACCTTACTGTCCGGCTTCAAAATGGATTTACTGTGTTTGTATATCCCAGAGTAATCTTATCAACAACTGGAATTACCCCCTCCTTGTACCCTGAGCTGAGCATGGACTGCTATATTATACTTTCCTCTGCCAAGTGGCAGCCAAACCAAACTTAACACAAATTATGGCAACCCCCACAGCTAATTTTGTCATGTTCTGTGATGAGGTAGAATAATAGACTGCAGTTCTTTCATTCCCAACTACAGGGATCTATTCCATGGGTTCCAAGCTCCAATGTTTATTCCATTAAGTTTTCTTATCATAGTCTTCTTTTGCAAAAGATGCAAAATGTAAAATCCATGAGATGGATAGTGTTCTTGTGCAGTTGACACGATATTCGTTTCCTGCCAACAAATGACTGCCCGCAAAACTTGCAGTTAATGGTGTCAGGCATCCTGTTACAGTTGCAGACTGCAATCTATAAAAAATGTCAACAAACCACGAGTTAAAAACACTCTAGTACATACCAATGTCAAATGCAAGAGATCCACTGTGGCTAGGACAAGGTAGTTCAATTTATGAAGAGGCATTTGCCAACAAAATGGGGGTCACTGCTTGTTGGTCTGGCCAGGTTTGTTCGAAAGGTGGATAACGCTATCCATCGGATAAATCACTTTTCAGTGGATTGCGTGGTTTGTTTTGTTAACAGTTATCCGCTGGATAGTGATTTATCCGGTGGATAGCGTTATCCAACCTTTGAACAACTGGTTATCGAGACATGCACCTTTGAGCGGCTAGATTGCAGAATACCCCGCCACTTATTTGCATCTATTGTTGAATACATGGCTCTTCAAAGCACACCGACACATGTATATTAAGTAGCGGGGTATTCTGCAATTGTGAAACTGACTATAAACATATTTTAAATATTTAATCATCTACATTTATCAGTTCTCAGAATTGTCACAGTTGTCAGAATTCACAGGTCGCAAACGCATCGAATGAAATTGAAAACACAGGAACCTACAACAACAAATAGATCAGAGCAATGGGGTGAAAGATTAACGCCAACTAATCCATGAAGCGGTTGTTTTTAATAGTGTAACGAAAGGTGTGAAAATTTTGATTTTGCAATGAGCCCGAGAGGAAGCTCATTATACCGCATAAACGTTTCGGTACGGGTTCTTTTCATTTCACATTATAACCGATTGTTATCCAGCTGTCTTTAAAACCCGAGAAAACAAACGTCAAGGAACAAGGCGGGATTTATTCGCTACTAGCCATGTTTGCATGTGATTCAAGACCATTAAGTCGATATTATTTCTTAAACAACGTGACAAAAATGCACCATTGCACGAATTGCGCCGCTGTTACCTTTTCAGATTCCTTGTTGTTGTTACTATCGTTTTCCTGGTCCTCCGAATGACTGAATAACCGGGTTCTTGTCGTTGAGCTATCTGTAATTAAACAGACAAACACGTTTGAGAAACGCCAAACCTCTGTGTGCGGCGACGGCTTATCGACTTCTTCGTCTGCTTCTAAAACGAACTAGAAAATTGTACCAACAAGAGAGAAGACTTCTGCACTGTCTAAAATACTTACTGTCTCCTTCTTGGTAGTAATACATGATTGCTCTGTTCATGCTACAAGTATTTCACTGATGCTCCGCCGTTCTCAGGTAATTTCTTCTCATGTGCACACTCGACTCGTCAAGATGACAACTGACAACCAGCATCAATGTGCGCTCCCCTCAAGCGCTCCCCTAATTTTGGCGCCATCCATGACGTCACTAGCACCCAGGCCTTCGGCGCGAATGTGGCATAGCAGGAGTAACGGAATACGGAATATTGGGGAAAAAAATCACTTTTTTACCCTCACTGGGTAGATGATTGTTTCTGATTTATTTAAGTCAGGGTCCGTGAGAATTTTTTTAAAACCAACTGAATTTTGATTTCACGTGCAAATTGCCGGTTATCACAGGACGTCACTAAAATACACTATAAAATGTTTTATAGCAAGCAACCGGAACGATGATCCTGCTCGTATACGTTGGATCAATAGTGATCTAATCGGCTTCACAAATAAAATGAAGAATATAAAGGCAGAAACCGACACAACGTAGAATGTTTTTTTGAACGTGTACTATATTTCGGCTGGCCAAACCAGCCTTCTGCACCTGAAGAAGGCTGGTTTGGCCAGCCGAAATATAGTACACGTTCAAAAAAGCATTCTACGTTGTGTCGGTTTCTGCCTTTATATTCTTCACTAAAATTCAAACTACAAAACTATTGATCCTCCTCATATTTTACTTTCATGATGTATAAGAGCAGCTGAAAACTAATATCCATAAACATTTTTGCTCAGAATGGGTTCTTGGTTTTGTGATAGACCGCACTTGAATTTCTTAAGCTTTTGCCTGGCGCGACATTTTTGTAGCAAAACTCAGTGACAGATGTTTCTGTTGGTTTCCGGCCGCCATGTTGGTGCCCATCTGGATGGGCACCAACATGGCGTCTCCTTACAAATCTCTATAAATTTGTGGAAAAAGTTTCTCCGCACATCTTGTATAAGAAAAATTATTGTGACCTGAATCATGGCGAGAGTCTTTGCATACTTACCTTCTTTCTTTTCTTTCTTTGAACGGTTTTGATTTTTATTTTGAATGGCGTGACACTGAAAACCAGCAATTCCACCCAGCATTCACGCCTGAAAACCAGTGTGTTTTGGCTTTCGTACCGACGGACCCTTTTGAAAGTGTCGCAGAGACTTATTTAAATTTACACGTCTAAAACCAGCTGCGATGATATTCAGAGAAGTTTCACGAAATGAACGGTGCTAAACAAACCCTTTGCTTTCTTTCAAATTTCTCACTTTTCTGAGTCTCGCCCGACAAAAACAATGGCACAATAGAAAAGTTTGCGTCTTATGGCCTCGCGAGTTTGTCATGATACACGCAAAATGGACTGTAAGCGTGGCCGAGAGAGTCGCGTATTCTGGGGGCGTCTCGATGAGAATTATAAAACATCTAAAACACTCTTAAATAAAACAGAGTGACGTTCCTCGTGGGAAGTTTGTGTAACGTTAGTAAACAGCCGGCTATAAGTAAGGGAAGTATGGGGCAAGTTTTAAATACAATCGACTTAATTAACAAGCAGGCCGAACATGAGAAAATTCTCAACTCCGCCCATAGCGGATTTCCCTTTTTGCACACAGCGGCGGTGAAGTATAATAGCGCCTTTGATTACCAGTGATTTCTCACCTCGCTGCCGAACAATCAATCAAAACAAGCTGTTAGGCTGCGTTGCGAGCAAGTGAAACACTTCAGTAAATAATCTTTTCGAAAGGCGCTTTTAAATCAACTTTCAATTTTCTTAAGAGGTTATTCACCTCGAACTTTCGTGATATAAGAAATTTCATGCCTGTTGTTTTTGCTAGGCTACGAGTGGTCCGTTTTTGTTTCTGAAATCCTCCTCGCGCGGAACTCAGATAAAAATGTCGGTTTGATAACATAAAAGGCGGCTATGGTCGTCTGAAAGGTGATAAGACCTTAGCATGGAAGTGGACAATAAAGGCCTAATAAATTCGAGAAGACCCAAGAGTTAACCCTACAATGACCGAACAGATAAAATTTTCAAAGCGCGGCTTAAAATTAACCCACAGATAATTACAAATAGAGTATAAAATCATTGGTCTTAAAGCATTTGAGAGAAAACCGTCGTTGTGTGCCCTTTTTTGTTCAATATCCTCAAACAACTAGAAAACTACAAATGAGCCCTCAAACTTCGTTTGTTTTATAGAACATAAAATGTTCGCGGGCAACTATCAGCTCACAGAATGGCCGTATTTAGGGCCTGAGTACATGAGGCTGCTTCGGACGGTGTGCCGAAATGACTTACACCACGGTATTACAAGAGGCGAGCCAGCCCGGTTGATGGCTGATGAGATGAAGTTAGTTGTAGTTTGCAAGAATGCAAAGTCGTTGGCTGTATTATATGGTTACCGGGAAAAGCAGGATCGAGGATCGAGGATCGAGGATCGAGGATCGAGGATCGAGGATCAAGGATCGAGGATCGGGGATCGGGAATCGAGTGACAAAAAATAACTTAACATAATTTTTTAGCGATGACGAATCGCTTTATGTCATCACTTCTGTTGCGCAGCCTCAACAAAAAGTAGTGATACGGTTAAAAATGTTTACGAACTGTGCGTCTTTCAGTCTTTCAGTCAGGCTTCAGTTTATATTAGTCTGGTTGGTTAGTTATATTAGTGTGGTCAGTTTCTTTTGGGTGTCCGCGTACGGGAGCTTAAAAACAAAGAAAAAGTCTAAATCATAACCTCTGAAAGTGTCCGCGGCCGCTTACGGGAATGTCCGCTTACGAAAATGTAAAAATACAGAGTTTGTATGGGAGTTAAAACGGGGTTTCAAACAAGGCGGCCGTAACCCGAAAGTAAAGCTGTCCGCTCAAGAGAGCTTCGAATGTAATTTCGTGCCGCGATGACTGCTAAGCGTATAACGCTGCAACATTGTCATCTATATATGGCTTATCTTGTAACAGTTCTCTGGTTTTTTTTTTCAGCGGAAGAGGAATTTTAAAATTGTTTCATTTCATGTGACAATGCCAGCTCTTTCTGAACAATTTAAACACAGACACCATAGGCTGTCGCTTGTACCGCACACTTCGTGACGCAAAACCTTGGAGCCATCACTGTCTAACGCTGCAACATTGACATCTATATATTGGCAATTATCTTGCAACACTTTGCTGTTTCACTTTCTGTTTTCTATTTTTATCGTTCCCACCTGCTGTAGGCTCGATTTCTGCCGCTTTCTCGAGTCTAGTCTATGTTCCGATTCAGGTGGCAGGAAAATAATAGGCAGGCCCACATAACGCTTACGGCTGGTACAATTTGTGGCGTTTTCCCAACCTGTTCTTTTAATTTTGGCCCTCCAACATATTTTATTTCACATTACTGTTTCAGAAGGACACTGCATACTGTGTTCTATAGAAAGAAATATATATTTTTTAAACAATGTAGAGCATGGTGTAGCAAAAGTCAAAGGTCACACATGTTGTATGGTGTGCATTGTGTTGACACCATGTGATCGATCCCACTTTGAATTAGTCTATTCTAACTGGCTGGGCGTAGTAATTTTGCTTTGTGTTCTAGGCGGACTACGCGGTGCTATGCATGTATGCATAGTTAGTATGATTTATGCAGTTACATGGACTTTTATATCTGGCTTAATGAGCCGGGCTGACCCGGCAAACGCGATTACATGGAAACATTTCAGCGGCCCGGTTAGTCGGGATCCCGGCTGGCCCGGTTGTCATGTAATCGCGAAGTTGACTTTTGTTGCGTTTAAAGGCCTGTTCAAACGCACTATACACGCACTATACAACACTCGACTTTGTATGATCGACATTGTATAGCGTTGTTGGGTACGGTGTTTAAACGTACTATACACGGACTATACAACCATTCTACAAGTATGACGAAACAGAGAATTGTGGGTAAGATTACCCATAGTTCCACGCGCGTTTCCATAGAAATGGCGTAAAACATGGCGGAGTATAATGCTCTACAAGTCGAGTGGTGCGTTCAAACGAGCTCGACTTTGTAGAGTATCGCTTCAGTGATCGCGAAACAAAGGAAAAGTCGAGTGGTTGTCGAGTAGAAGTTTGACCAGTTTCAAACATCGCTATACACGATTAGACTTGTCGAATCGTGTATAGTGGGCACTATACAAGGTGTTTAAACGCACTCGACTTTGTAGAGTATACAAGTCGAATCTTGTATGGTATACCGAAAGTAGAGTGCGTTTGAACAGGCCTTAACAAACGTACCGAGATCCCGGCAAACTGACACCAGCCCGGCTCATGTAATTCAGGTCCTTACACTAGAGACGGATCATCCGTCTGGGGCGAGCTTGAGCAAGTCTGTGTATAAATACAAATTATCTCTTATCACTGGTCAAATTAATCATTCTCTAGTTATGTCTAGGCAAATGGACATGCATTCGTATAATACGCGAAACAAAGATCTCATAAGGCTCCCTAGAGTTAAACGAAATTGGGGAAAACAACGCTTAGCATATCATGCTGTGAATGATTTTAATAGCCTTGACACGTCCATTAGAAAGTCATCTAGCTTAGTAATTTTTAAGAGAAATTTGTTGTCTTCTTTTTAGCTTTTAAATTTTAACTTTTTTCTATTTTTATTAATTATTATAATTTCTAAATTGTTATAAATATGTATTATATTTTATTTGTATATATTTATTTTAGTCATAGGACCTCTATGAAAACCACATTTGTGATAGAGTTTTCCTGATTAAACATTGTTACTAGGACGCATTCGAATTAAAAAAAAAACGCTCTTATTTCGGTTGTTAGGCTGGATTTCCGCCGGTCTCTTAAGTCTGAAGTCTGGTCTACTAGCAAGGACTCTCCCCTGAACAGCGGCTGGTAATGGAGGCTATTCTGTTTTAAGTGGTATCTTTCAGGGGTCAAATAAAGCTCCAGCCACGCCCAGATTGGTCTCCCTTAGGGGTTTAATTCAAATTTTCCGATTAGCACCCCCGACACTTTTACATGGGAATACCCCCACCCCTCCCAAGGGGGCGAGGGACTTGCTCTTCGTGAGTCTATCAGCTCTCGTAATTAAACCAAGTGTGATGTTCAACGTTTTGCCGAGAAAGAGAAAAGTTTGGTACCCGAACTATCAAGCACAATGTGTAGTAAACTTTCTCTGGCGAAAGAGTACTATCATTAATTTGTTGAAGGTAGGAATAACCTACACCGGGTTTGTTTGAAGTTAAATCTAGTTTTAAGGAATGACATTGCACAGTACTTCAATTTCCACGTGACCTTTATTTTATTTATAAATTAATACCACCAATCTATTCACAGTATTGTACTGAAATAATTTATTTTGCTTCTAAGAAAAATAGAATGTCCTTCTGTGTCGCTAGCCCAGCGTGCAATTGTGATATCAAAGGCTAAAATCCTAAATGAAAAGTATCGTCTATATAATTTATGTTTCACACGGTATCTAGATTTTCGTGATTTGTGTGAAAATTTGAGCATTCTGGGTGGTAGGCGCTCAAGTTTATAGGGTGCGAGTTAGAGTAGTGCGACACGCGCGTGACACGAGCGGCGGAGAGCCCGCGCGTGTGTTCTCGCTCTTGTGCACAGCACCAACTCACTCTTTATTATCAATCGAGCACCTGCCACGCGGCTGCCACATAGGCTAAGATTTGAGCGTCGATACATTAAGTGAGGTGTTTCTGGGTGGAGTAAGGGGAACGTTCTAGAGTGAAGTGTGTTACTTAAGATCACATCACTACTATTAGGCTCGCCCAGGGCTCTAACGAGGCACTCTCGGCCGGGGTCAGCAAAATGCGCCAAACTTTATTGGCGAGCTCGAGTGCGGAACAAACAACAGCAGTGTGAAAATCACTTAAGTCTGCAGTGAAACGACTGGCCATAACAATAAGAGTGGATAACACTAAATCTAAAGAAAAGCAATTAAGAACAATTGCAAAACGAAAAAGAGATCAAATCCGAATTGCTCTGCATTAAAATGAAGGTCTTCCCACTCTCTGAAAGTTAACTGCGTATGTTCCACGGTTTAGTCATTCTCGTGTATTTTGCTGTTTTGCTTTTCAGTAGAAAAGTTTACTGAATTGAATAACATAACTTTTTAAAAAACGTCAAATGAAAAAATGTTTTTTTGGCAAGCAAACAATTTGTTGGGCGAACTCCAAAATTCCTTTGGAATTCATTACAATTCTCAGTCCTAGCTTAAAATATATCCGCGTCCACTTACACCTGTAAGCCGGATGACATTATAGATGAGGTATTACATGATGTACGTAGCGTGGTACATCACCACTGCGAATAAAACTATCATGGCGGAGAAGAGACCCAATTGAACTTTGATAAAAACATGAAGGCCTTCGTCTATGTGGGCAATTCTCTTGTTGGTAGCGTCAAGCTGTAAAGTAAATAAATAAAACGCAAGAGATCACCACAAACGCAATATACACTTTATCTGTTGCAAGCCGGTCACGCAATACTCTCGTTCGCAGACGTTATTAGGGTAGTCACGCAACGATTCTCCGTAACGGCTGCGAAGTAGACTAGTCATGCAGCATTGTCGACCTAACTTGTAGACCCCGGGGGAAAATCCCGTATAAAAAGGACAGGGATGTTCGTCGTATCTTTTAGGGGTTAAAAAAGTGGTTTCGATGTCTCTTGGAGTGTTCAGTCTCAAAAGGCCCACGGCGGAAGCTTTTGCGGTACCTTTTAGGGTACTGAGCCGAAAAAGATATCTCGGGAGATATTTGACAATCAATTGATTTGAAATGTTGTCTCATTTACAATCGTCTTTATCGCTATTACGAATTATGAAAGTGTTAGGTAATGTGTTGTTTTAGCATTGGCACCTCTTAGGGGTGAAAAAGTCAAACCTCGCGCACAAAACAGGATCTTGGTCATTCTTGGCGGTTCTTTTCAAAATTCCCGATGAGCATCACACCCTTTTATATCAGAATCCCCCCTCCGGGAAAAAATCCTCAACATTTCGAATTCGTCAGACAAACCGCTTACTTTCAGTTTCGGCAAGACACAAAGCCAATCATAATAATTACTGAGGACATTCTTTGTCAATGTCATTGTTCACAGACAGCGCATTTAGAAGATCACAAATTAAAACAACAACCAACAACAACAAATAGATTACATGTTAGAACATGCAATATTTAGTTCTAGAGACAAGGTTTGAAAGAAAATAGTTCGAATTAAACCGACATGAATCTCGAGCAGAAATCTTCCCTTGTATGCGCGCGTTCATAATGTACAAACCTTTTTCTCCACATCATTGAGCTGTCGTTGAAGCGACTGAATGCTGTCAATGGCCATACTTAAAGTCACTGGTTTGCCTTCGGCAAGATCAGAATAATGACCGGAAAGCTGGGAATTGGCAGCCAGAAATCGGCATCGAAGTCTAAAGAAATAGAATATCAAGGTTAGCTTTTAGCCCGTTGAGACGCGAAGCCTAATGAAAAATGTGTCACACTCCAGCCCTAGCCAGAGGAGTGCGTTATATCACGTAAGACACTGTTGTCACGCGCGCACTGCCACTCTCAAGGCAGAGGAAAAATACAAAATGCTGGGGACAAACACGAGATAGACGAGCATGCATTTTAGGGAGCGAACTAATAGAGAGTTTAGAGAAGTTTAATAATGATGTTACGGCAAACGGCAAAAATTGCCTATGGTTTTGTTTACGCTGTTTCTAGTGCCTGAATCCAATGAATCCAACCCAAACATACGGTAGAAGAAAGAAATCTCCTTTTCACAGAAAGAAAAACGCATTTTTTCATGTTGGTGTACAAACAGCTAAAAGCAGATAGCACTGAAAAGTTGTATTCTGCCTGTGAGCCAGGGATAACTGACTGACCGATGTTCAACTATGTTTGCCTTGGGTATCGTTTTCCACAGCGCAGCCAGTTCACTTGGTGACTTCTCATCCTGTAACTCAGTGGACATTACCAAGAATTTGTCTCTAATAACACTAGCTGCGTGACCTGAAATCAAAGTATTCGGTGTTTACTTCATTGTAACAATACATTTACTTTGTCGTTCTGATTAGTTGCCCTTCTGCAATGGAGCATCAAAGGGTAAAAGGACTGTATTTTTTCTTTCAGCAAATCTGAAGCACCAATTGTGACTTGAATCACGCGCGTAATTCCCGCGCTTGGTGATTATTCCCATGAATTTAAAGCATTCAGATGTATCATAAAGAGAATCCTCCGTAGGAAAAAAGATGGCGACTGGTACATTTACCCACAGTTCTTAGCGCACGAAAACTTTAACAACGTTCATAAAAAGGTACAGAAGGGTTATAAAATCTTCAAACCTACGATACACAATCTCCTTAGTATAGGGACAAATATTGTAAAAATTTGGCTTTTCTTGTGTCTTATACGCTGTGTTAGGTTCGCAAGGTATTGTGGTAAAATGTACAGCCGCCATCTTTTTTTCCTACGGTGGATTTGGATGTCTTGATTATCTTCCGACTAAGATCTTAAACATACTCGTATGCTTAATAATTCCTTAGTATTGCATTGCATCCCTACTTCGCGTCATTAGCGGGCGCACATGAGCGCGTGCGCGTACAAAACCTAAGATATTTCCCTCAAACTAAGCTCGATAGCGAAACAAGTGCTCCTTTTCTATTAAACGAGCTCGGTGACCCCCAATAAAGAACATATTTATAGTTGGAAAAAAGTTTGATAGTAGAACATGATTTGTTTTTGCAAAATAGCTCCATACTGGGTGTATTTTGACCAACGCGAGGACTTCAAGCTAACCACGGAACTGTCCAAAAAAGTGCAATATTCCCTCAACAAGGCAATCAAAAACGGCTTAAATGAAGCAATACTACTTATGTGAATATAAGAAGCTTTACTTTCACGATAAAATTTTGTGTCTTTCAAGTAATCAAGACTTAATTGTGTATGAGGATGATTCGAATTTTTAACGCGCAACCAGTAAAAATACCCTATTTTAAGAGCCTGCTGACGCGTAAACAAGCACGGTGACCCCATTTTTTTTGTCGCATTTTTTTAATGGTCATATCATGAATGTTAACTATGCCAAGTTTCAAAAAAAGTTTGACAGTAGAACAATTTCAAGGGAATTACCTTAAGCAAAAAAGACAACGTTTCTAGTCTTTTCCACTAGCTTTTTCCCTTGAAATATTCGATCGGCAAGATTGTGCAAAATTCAGTGTCGAGACTAAATTGTTGACCTTCGCAAATAGAGAAATTGCAAATCCGCGTAAAAATTACCTGGTTTTGGGTTTTGCGACATGTCACGGTCTTAAACTTTGCAAAACCTAAGCCGATAATTTAATTCGCGTGGCCGCTTTGTTTTCTCCATTCAGCCTCACCTGGCTGTAAAAACACACTGACTTCGGCAGACGAGGACAGCGGAATTACTCCAGAGCTGGGTCGGACCCGATAACTCTCCGGAGAAGTCGTCTTGACCTGTAGGAGAGAAATTCAGGGAATATGTGAGCCAAAAAAAATCCAACAAGACAAGGAGAAACAGAGCCTCTCACGGAAAAAAATGTGACGAAGTACCGAGACGAGTTATAAAGCAAAAAAAAAGTAATAAAAAACTGCGGGAAAAAGTTAAAATAAAATAAAACAACGAATGGGACACGACTGCGAAAGCTAAAATGCAAACCTTGAAGGCGACAGCTGAAAGGGTGTTGTTGGTAAGCGACAAAGATTGAAGAATTTCTCCTGTTGAAGTTGTTCCTGTAAAGACTAATTCTTCTGATGGCCTGTAAGGAGAAAATCGATCAATCCACAGTAAGTTGTTTAGCAGTACAGTTTAACCCCCTATTGACCAGCCACCCTTGGAGAAATGGATAGTGGCCGCTAAAAAGGGGCTGGCCGCTTAATAGAGGAAAAAATAGAAAAGCCTTCATCGGGACTTGGTTGGACTGTAACAATAATTAGAAAACATTTAAAATGCCAGTGTAGAATTCTCAAGAGTAGTGGATGTTTGGGTAAAAGAGAAACGCTACAGGTAAAAATAAAATATAATTATAGGTGCAAATGTTTCAGTAAAGTCGACTTGGCAGCAACAATTGCGACTACTCTCAAACAAACTTCGCTTCGAAAACACCCTTTCTTTTGGTCGAACTGGAATCGCTTGATTTTGCAGAAAAGTACTTATAATTATAATAAACAGCAGGATGTCATCAGGTAGTCTGGATAACCAGCGATGTCCTGGAGGTAAATGGATTGCAGGATCGACAAATCCGGGGTTGGGGAGGGGGGACCTTGTCTAAAGGTGGGGGGGACATCCCCGATGTTTTCACAGGGAATTAACCCCATCCGACACGACAAACATTTAAACGTAACGATAAGGATCGTGCCGAAGGTCGATTTCCTCGCAGTCTTGTCAGAAACTATACAATATTCGCGGAAATGCTCGCAAAAGGTTATAAGTATTTTTAGAGGATTTTTTGCCTCCGGGATCTTTAAGAAAGGCTATTTTAAACTTGATGTACTTACGTGATAACAAGCAAACTTGCTGAGCTCGTAAAGCCGTCCGGAGGTGCTCGTCTTTGAGACAATCTTGGTTGTACAGCTCGAAACGGAGACTTTGTGGGGCTTTCTCTCTAAAAGAAATTAAGATGTTAAGTCTTCTCCACATCTTTCTACTGACTCTAAAAATGGAGTTCGAAATTAGCAGGGCTGGATTTCTGTCACGGGAAACAAACGTCAGTTCGAATTTATAGCGAGGAGTTCAAAATGATCGGTAGAACACGACTGAAAAAAGGGCAAATTCAAGAGAAATAGGCTTAAGTTCGAAATTACCTGTTTTGCATTTGTCGGGGACGATAAACTGTCTTGGCCCTGGCTCACTACTGTGGGAACATCCTCAAAAGTCACCTGAAAACAACACAGTCATGCTGTAATTGCCCTGACATCCATGACTCTCTCAATTTCCTGCTCAGACTAAAGCTAATGAATTATTAAATGAACTGAACAAGATTGAACAACAGGTCACTGTGAATTGAACCAAACATTGAAAAAGTTATTATTATTACTAGTATTTTTGTTTTTATTATTGTTATTATTATCCAAGGCTGTTCATATAGAGAAAGGTTGTGCCTAATACTTGGCGATACTTGGTAAAAGAACATTTCAAAGTCTTCTTTGGAAGCGAGTTGTTTGGAGCTACGTCAAGGTCTGTGCATCTTGAAAAGTTTAGTCTAAATTTTTCAAGTTCGTCGTTTGTAATCCGTGCTAATCTTCTAAACCTTTAACCACCCTTGTTTCTTTATGGTTTATTATTACATGCACCCTTTAGTGTTTTTTCTATCTTAGTAAACTGTTATTTTCAGGTTTCCTTCAATTTAAAGCCTAAAAGGTAATCCTGTACGTGGGCAAACTCTTTAAAAACCTCTAAAGACTGGACGACAACACGCCCCCTTTGATTTCAGATTTAGCTACATTGTATGTGGAGAGAGAGTCAATACAACCTAAGAGGACATAAGAAGGCTACCGTTCCAAGATTTTAAACGATTCTCATAATTTTAAACAATTTATCAGAAAAGTTAAACTGGACCCAGCATTTAGGGAACTTAATTTTAACAGTGTATCTGTTCAGTCGGTGCCTAAGAAGAAGATGTGCGATTTTATATTTTAAATTTCTGAATTTTTTATGGAAATCCGTATTTAACTTCTTAAATTTTTATGTCAAGTGTACGTTTTTATTTTGGTGTCTATTATCTGAACTATTTTATTTTTGAAACTAAGTATGTAATAAGTTTATACACGACCCCTCAAGCATGTATTTTGCTTTAAATTCTGATCGTGTTTAAATAAAGGATTTTACTTACTTACTTACGACCCTCGGGTGGTGTTAAGTGCAGGGAAATTTAACTGCTGCCAACTGCTGCCAGGTTGGAGAATATTAACAGTTGGTAAGTACCTTTTTTGTCGGTGTTAAGGGGGGTTCTTCGCGATCTTCATAAGATTGTAACAGCTGTTGATTAGATTGTGATTCCTCACAGCTGTCATCCTCAAAATCAATGCTTTGGTTTACGGAACCATTTGCCATTTGTACATCTTCTACACTGTTGATAGATCAAAGAGAAAGAATTCATGTCGGCGGGAATTAGCAAGAATGACAACACTATCGATCAGTATTCCTTAATTGTGTCCACAAAAGTAAGTCGTGTAGCAGGTGCTTGAGTAAACAGAGTGTGAGTTGTAATAACAGGGAGTGCTTTGGAGTGATACAACACGTGTAGAAAGGTCAAGTCTGTATACAAGCCAAGAGGCCCACCAGGCTGGTTCATTTCTCTGGTTTCTGTAGCATGACGTTACTAGGAGCATTAGTTTTATACTTTCTCCCGGATGGGACACTAATCCATATTACAGGGTTACTCCCTAGCATTAGATTCACTGGTACCCATTTTCACTCCTGGGTAGTAAGAGGCAATTTGAGTGTAAAGTGTCTTGTCTAAGAACACAACACAATACCCCTAGCCAGGGCTCGAACCCTGGATCGTTCGATCCGGAGTCAAAAGCACTAACTATGAGGCCACCGCATCTCCCACGTAAGCTATGTTAGTACTTACTTTTCTGCAGAGGCCACACCAAGGCTATTCAGGGCTTCTTTTGTGGGTGGATACGAATATTCATATGGATCCTACAAAGATAAAAATATTTCACCCCAGATTTGATTCGACCAAAATTGTTGTTTCAGTTCTACTCTGTTCTGTGCTTTCACTTTCAAACCACACATCAAGAAAACAGAATAATACGGTTTTACAAATCTTGCTACAGGGGTTTTATTAATGGCTGGCACCAGGCAAATTGGCCAGCTGTGAGGATGATTTTGCTGATCTCGTTTGAACATCTAGAGGAAAGCTTTTCTTCTAAAGAAATTCCCTTCAAAGATGTTTTGCCCACCTGTGAAAAACCAGTTGCCCTCCTGCTAAAAACATTATTGAAACTCCAGTTGCTATATTGTTCGTTTGTTCTTTGAAAATCACCCTACAGGCACGCAATACATGCAGAGCTCTGTTAGATTTAATTGCTCTATTCAAATTATTATAAAGTGTTTATTCTTCAAAACTTTCTGCTTACCATAGCAGTAAAAAACCTCACTTACTCTTGACCACTAACTGTTTTTTAAAATACTTACGGTTCCACCTAATCTGATAAGAAGTTTGTCCTCGTCAATTAACTCTGTAAGTTCCACTTTGCTTAGAAATCTGAAAACAAGAAGATAAAATGGATGTTAATTAAACTTTAAGCAATTCACAGTGACAAAAACTACTAATTCTCATCTTGTTCTCAGATGTTTTAGGTGCAGCACTTTGCACTTATTACTCGATTCTGTGCCCAAAGTTTTTTCCCACTTGCTACGGCACTGTACATGCCTGTATAATTTCAAAGATAATATTGTCAAACTTCATTACATAACCACATTACAGTGCTGTTTGATGTTGCTGTACCTGATTTTCTTTACAGCTTCAGGGCTCAACCATGACTTGACTATTTTCCATGCAGCTATGGCCATGGAACACAAAACAACAGAAGTCAGTACAGTGGAATCCGGATTTCTCAAACCCTCGTTTTTTCGAACCTCCCGATAACTTGAACCAAAAGTTGTTTCCCCTCCTCAGTCAAACATTGTAATTTTACTCCTGATTGAAATCTTGAACTCCCGATTTCTCGAACCAATTTGCGTTTCCCCTGGAGGTTTGAGAAATCGGGATTCCACTGTAATCATAAGAAACAGTCCTTAAATGCTAGGATCATTTGATCTGGGTAAAGCTATGGAAATTGTTCATTCTTATACTTACTAGATTTAAAATTGAAACATTTATTTGTCAATTAACAAAAGCAAGGCATTCAAATCAAGCAAGGAAGGTGTAACATGATAGCATTATACACTAATATTAATACATGATTCTTGTTGTTTTCAATTTGTGAACTGTATGGTATTCTCATAATAAGTATATGTCTTGATAAATAGTCAGTTGTAAATACTATTATTTAATGTATACCTGATAAAATCCAGGGCAACTCCACAACCAATAACCATGCTAATAATGAATCAAAGAGAAAATTACTGTAATTATAATTTTTATTAAAACCAATTTTAAGTAAACATGAAAGATAACTGACAGACAATAAAATCAATTTAACGTTACTTGAACTTCCAAACAAAATTCTTGGAAAAAATACAACTACCAGTACTTAACCATGAATTACTATTATTATTATTATCATAATAAGTAATATTGAAGAGTGGGCAACAAACCTAATGTCCAAGGAAAATAATCCCTAAAACAACTAATGACAAATTTTACAAATTCCAGGTCCTACAAAACAAAGTGCACAAAATTTATGTTAAATGTCATTAATTTCAGTTCTTTCAAAGCTACGTTCTTTCAAAAAATCTTTCCAACAAAGTCAATTCAGTGGAAAAAGTGAAATTCTTTAATACTATTTGACTTATACTTTTAAAATTTTAATAGACTGCTACCCAGTATTTCAACAAAAAAATATTTATCAAAAGTTTGAAGCAGGCTGTATAAAACTTCTGCATGAAATAATGATCTTGAAACTATTTTTCTTTGACTGAATATTGCTATTTATTGAAATAATGATTTATAATAATAATAATTAATTGTTAATTACTATTGATTGAAAGCATACCATGTGAGCTAGACCAGTTTCTTGCATATCAAAGATCATTGTTATTTTTCGGCCAGGAAACATTTTTGCCTACAAACAGCAATCAAATTGAGATTTAACTGAAAAATTTCAGTTGTTATTTGTTAAGATAAATAGTATTACAGTGCGTTTACTGAAACCGGGGCCACCCAGACAATGAAAACCAATCAGAAGGCATAACTGAAACAATAGATTCCAACATTTTCAAATCCAGCCAATCAAATGTCTAGTACAAAACAATGAAATCCCAACTTGTTCGTTGACCGGTGATGTTTACGCGACTGCGGTGTCAAGCTCAAACCAGTAGTACTTTCATGTGCTTACAGCTTTAGGAAGAATTATATGCTGCACTCAGTTTGTTTTAGGTCATTGGTTGATTTAGAAAACAAGAGTTGTGTAAGGGTGTCACCCGTAATTATATTGCCAGATGCGAGTTGAATCAGTTGTCGCGACGGTCTAAAAAAGCCCTTTGAATGGTTTGTGAGCAGTTTCACTTGTGTGCAGATCGAAATGTACGAATTGAGAAGGGATTATTTTCATGTACAAATTGAAACCCAGGATGAAAGGAGCCAAAACCAAACTTCAAGTAGGAAAATTGAAAAAAGGCTCACTTCATACAAACTGACTTTTAATATGAATTCTTGTTCGAAATAATTATGTTTGATTTGGCACCTTCGTCTTCTGTGCAGTTTCTGCCTTAGTGATTTCATACGCTGAGGCTTTGGTGACAACACGGAAAAAATTTGTTTGAATTTTCGATGAAGATCTTATTTTAGTTCACTGATAACCCAGAAAGGGAACACAAACCCTGAAATGCAGATACAACTGCCAAGACAGCGAGCGTGAAAGTTTTTCCGATAACTATGTGGTATATTCACGGTCACGGCTGCAATGAATGAAACCGGAAAGCTGTATAAAAATGAAATATGTACAAAGAACAGGAGTAAAATTTATTTTGACCCGATCCATTACTCTACAATTTTAAACAACAACACTAACGATATTGTATGTGGCTGTTTCAGTTTCAGTTTCTGTGACATACGCGAACTGAAAACATTTTTGGGAATTTATCATAATCCAAAGTTAGCAACAAAATATCTTGCCGGCCAGCTACTAGAAATTCAACGGTTAGATTTAACAATAAATATTTTGACGACTGGTTTTCGTCAGTTCTGAAATTTGTCGTTGCGATAAATTGATGTGGTTTAAGTCAAGGACTCTTTCCCGGAACAACGATGGCAACCTTTTGCCGTTAACGTACAAGCCACCACGTCTGTTTACCCCAAGGTTAACAACTGGCAGCATAGTGAGTTCTTTATCTTACACCTCAAGCAATTTCATACAAGCACTTCTCAAATGCGAAGGTTCTGCTGCAGACTATTCAAATTCACCGCTTCTTAACGAACCACTTTCAAAAGACATTTGAAGGGCTTTTTTTCAGTCGCAAAAATATTCAAAGCCTACACCAGGCACTCTGATGATATATATATATTTACGAGTGGCATTCTTGCACAGCCTTTGTTTCCTAAATCAACCAATGACCTAAAACAAACTGAGTGCAGCATATAATTCTTCCTAAAGCCGTTAAAGCACATGAAAGTACTACCGGTTTGAGCTTGACACTGCAGTCACGTAAACATCACTGGTCAACGAACAAGTTGGGATTTCATTGTTTTGTACTAGACATTTGATTGGCTGGATTTGAAAATGTTGGAATATATTGTTTCAGTTCTGCCTTCTGATTGGTTTTCATTGTCTGGGTGGCCCCGGTTTCAGTAAACACACTGTAAAATAACAGTTAATAAAAAATTAAATAATTAATATACCAGTAATTTGATCAGGGCTGTGCTCTAGAAGTCCCCAGGAACCACAGGCAACTAATGTTTACCTTTGGCAGGCATATAATTCATGGTGGGCCACCTATATAGTCACCTAGCAGTTTGCTTGCAGTTAGCATTTATTTATCTACTGTGCTTGATTGTGGTTAGCATTTATTTACTGCTGTATGCTTGCAGTTATCATTTATGGAGCGATCTGCAAGGCAACTACATATGTTTCATGTTCCATGAAATTGTTGCCTTTGAGTGATTGGAAAATCTTACTTTTTTCTTAATATAAGCTTATAAGTGCTGGGCACACAGGATTTTGCGGTTAGGACCCTTTGGGCTCCTTGTTATTTTTCTTAGACCACAGCCTTGTTAATCAAATTAAACTATTTAACAAGTAGCAATTACTTTGTAAGCCTGTACCCATACATGTATGTAATTAAATAACTCTGACAAATTCACTACTTGTCATGAATTTCTGGTAAAACTATTCCACTCTAAAAGGTCAGGAATGTATTAAAATATCGCCCACTCAGTAAAAAAGAAAAATTACGATGAAATTTCAATCAGTAGCTAGGAAGTTGAAGATAAAACCTAACGAGTTTGAGAGCAACCAAGAATTAACCAATCCCAGCTCACAAATGCAGAAAAAAACAAACAAGAAAGAGTTTACTCACATGCCTCTCTAAGAGAAAAACAAGAAGTCTCTTTACTTCTGGCTGTTGTTGAGGATCTTTTTTGTACAATCTTCCAGTGAAGATGACTGCAAGAAAAAAAACAACAACTGCAGTCTTCTTATTGCCATATTTGACGTCTAATAAACTCTTACTGACAGACATAAATTACACTGAAAATGGAAGCATGATTGCACAAAATGCAAAGAGTAAATCTTTGATCTCTGTGTGCGTGTAAATCATGGCATAAATTCTACTGTAGATATAGTTACCAAGAGTGTTGCCATCTTTGTCCTGATTATATGGAAAGAGGAAACCAGCCTCAAACAATCTGCGGTCGACAGATCTCTCTGTAAGGTCTGTGAGAAAAAAGGAATGTAAATGTCAACAATTATAAATTGAAGCCTTTGGGCATCTGACCAATGGTGAGATATGAACGGATGATGATGGCGATTGATTATTAACATATTAATATGAAGAACAATTTTATAATACCAAATTAACAACTTACTACTAGTAATAACCACAGGTTAGGAAGTGCGGGCGAGGGCTATGCATGATTTGTTCCACTGAGGTTAACGAATTCATTGTAAAACAGTGGCGTTGTGTTCTTTTTCCATTTTGGGCATTTATATTTGCAGGGCAATAAAGGGTTGCATAGTGTGGGTGATTGTTTTCCCTAATACGAGACAAAGGGACCTAAGAGTGGTTTTACTGACCTTGTGAAACAGTAACACCAGTTTGATTATACACTAGTTCTATTTTGTGTTGGGTTTGACAAAATGGTTATTTTTTAACGTTGTAAATAAAAACACTGTTGATTATAAAATGGACATATTGATTTTATTAGTCAAGGTCATTTGATGTAACCCGACAACAACAGACACGGACAGGAAACGTTCCGATCACAATCTCACACGCTCGATTTTGATTGGACGGCGCGCCAGCTATGCATGAGCTGCACGTGATTCTTCGATGAAATAGACGTCGTCCACGTGATAAAATTGTGTTGTGTGCATTCCAACTTCTGCATGAACTGCACGTGATTCTTGACATTCTTAGCTTCAAGAAGGCGAAATTTTACATATTATTTGACCCTTCAACTACATTAAAGATCATTGACTATGGAAGGTGAAACAGCTATGCTTTGGTGAGAATTGTCTTCTGCTTGGTGTTGGTTTCTAGCGGTCAGAACGCCTGTGCTCAAATTACTGCTGCTTCGTGTTTGTCTCGCGTGGTCCGGAAGCGCCTGTACGCCTGTGCTAAAATTACGTCCTTTCATTTCATTGGTTCTTAGTGTCCCTAAGGAAAAATATTTGGAAGGACGACTTTTTTTGCTAAATTCGAGTCACTGCAAGGCTATATAACTGCCGCGCATGCGTTTGAAACCAATGTTGAGATTAGGATTGCGGGCTCCGCTGGTCGCCCGCAATTATTATATAAGTTTATAAATAGATACAATCAATTTCAATAAATAGTAAAAATTAATGATATTAATTAATGATAGTAATCATTGTTACCATTCACTCCGAATGACTTTCTCCATCTTACGCATTCCACCTCGAAAAGAATAAGTACAAAGTTTGTCAAAGCCTAGATCCAGTCCTTTTACTTCCAATGAAATTAAATACGTAAGGGTTATTGACGAAGTGTGAGGTCAAGATGGCTGGATATTGCAAAAAAAAGAACGAGGCCAGTATCAAGCCATCTTGACTGAACAAGCTTGGTCAACAAAGGATTTATTATATGGCTTTTGGGGAAATTTTTCTTGCAGGACAAGGCGGGTAGTTCCGAGCGGGCAAGATGGCTCCATCTTGCACGCTCCGTGTGGGTAGCCAATCACAGTGCAGGATTTGATTCATCTTGCCCGCTCGTGGAGCTAGCCATGTAATAAATGATAATCGTACATGTAATCAGTGTCAAAGACAGAAGCATCCAATAGTCTGGGGCTATTAGATTGCATCCAGTAGCCTGGAGCTTTAACTGCCTCGCAGGCAAATACAATTTCTTGGGAAACTTTTTGATAGAGAGATGAAATATTGGGGTGCTAGTGAGAACAACTTCTGGGTTAGGGTGTCCGAATGGCAAGTCAAAAAATTTGTACCCTGCATGATGACATTTAGTCCTGGCTAAACAGACTCACAAGTAAGTTGAAAACTTTGGTCTACTTCACTTGCATTAATTTGCATTGCATTGCATTAATTTGCACTCACTTTGGTCAAGATCAAATTTGCACAGAAAGGTGTGAGCGAGAGAAACAACGAGGGAGAACTAAGGCAAGGAAGAGAAGGGAGAGAGCCTGTAAGAATTTCTTTAATGACCCTCCTACACCAACCTTTGGTTTAATGAGGTGTCAAAAAGTAAAAATGTCAACATGTCAATTAGCTGGAAATGTTCTCCTATTGCCTGCATGTTTTCTATCGGGCCTACATGACTCCTGCTGCTAATTTTCTTTGCTTCACTCATGTTTATGAAGGGCACTTTATGTTGTGTTATTAGGAGGAATTTTAAGTAGAGTTGAGCCATTACACTGTGCTATAGCTAAACGGTTGGAGGTCATAGGTTGTTATCTGCATGCCACTTTGCTGAGTTTGACACCTCTGTAATTTGCTATGTGCCCAGCTTATGCATTGTTTAGGCTCATTTCTGTATGCTGTTAAGTCTCTAAGGAATTGCTTTTGAGGGACAAAATATAAATTTTTTCTGTGAATATGTTACTTAGTACTTGCATTCTATATTGTGACATGGGCATGAAATATCTGGTTAAAATAATTTCTAAAAGAGCATTATCATATGTATCAATTGATGGGATCATGTGTACAAGAAAGGCACAAGTATTGGTCAATACTATCAGTTGAGGGCCATGGATATATTGGCTGATTCTCAGTTGACATGTCGACCAAGAGTCAGCCGAGTGTTGGTTGACATGATATTTAAGTTGGTAGACCATCGGTTGACACTATCGGTACTTGGTCGGTATGTTGGTCAAAACTCAGCCAACAATTCAGCCATTACATCCATCAACAGTCAGCTGTATATCGTTCGACTGTCGGTGGTGTATCAGTCGACTGTCGGTGATATATGAGTACTGTTAACCATTGTTTTGCTGAAATGGTCAGCCAATTTCTGACAACACTGTCTAAACATGAAGAGCTTACCCCTGTGGCAGCAATATATATTTGAAGTGGAAGAAGATCCCAGTCCTACCAACTTTTTATGTTTTTCACTCCGCAAAAGTAACCACCTCCTGAAACTGGCTGCACCCAAACACGCACCCATCCTTTACTAAGTGTGTGATTCTCCCTCCTCCTCCACAAAAAACCCTTAGTTGGCACTACGTTGGGTCACCAAAACTGACTAATTAACCGATTCTTATGAGACTTTCGCCATAATTTCAACTATGAAAGCATCTCTAAACGTCTTCACAACTTACCAGGGCTGGGAACGCATCATTTACGTCCTGTTTACGAGATTTTAGAAAGCAACTCAACCAACGATCGTCATCGCGGACTCGTTTTACGTCTTGCTCATGAAATTCCTGCAGGTTTGAACCTAAAATATTTTAGAAATGAGAGCTTGTAAGCTAGACCTTTATACTGAGTGCCGCTGAAGATGTGAGTACTATACATTCAGGCTCAATATATCTAGCTAAGCTTTATATCGACTGCTGACAAATTAAAATAAACTATTTTAAGCTAAACTGATGCAAAATTAACACGCGAACTTTTTCAAAGTGGTACAAAAATTATACATTCTCACATTGGTATGCAATAGTTTCTTTCACGGAAAGTAAAAGAGCATTCCACTGCCTTCACAAGATCGAAATCTCACGTTCAAACAAACAAATACTCAGGCCCTGGGGTCGTCGCAGCCGGCAGCTCGGAGCAAATTTAGGGGTCTTACCGTATTCATGGAAAAATCGTCGCCTGAGCTCGTTGATCCGATGTCTCTCCAATTCATTCTGATAAAAACAGAGATAAAACCAGCGATATTTTACGACCACGATATCAAAACAAAATGCATGCAAAATAATGTCGAAGCTGTTTACCTCATCTGCCATTTTGAATCACGAGCGTCTTCGGTTTCTTTCGGGTTCGTAAGCCGAACCCTTACCGATTTCGTCTTAGGTCCCAGTCTTTTTCCATCCGCGCGATCAGTGGAACCAAGATGGCGGGACATTTGCGATGTTTATCTGGTACCCGTCAGATATGTTCAACCACTATGAAAATGTTTATAAAATGCATTTTTGATAAGCCCTTCAAGCTGAAAAGCTTCCTAGCAAACTGACGGCAACATGACGTGATCTTGAAGTGAAAATTACACTTGTCCGAACGGCTAATATGGCCGAAAACATGATCCAACCGTCGATCCAAACAACATTCCTGTTGTTTTCGTTTGCTCTATTCTTGTGTGTGGAATATTCAACGGGTAAATCAATTGTCGTTGATTTGAACTTGGCTCCTGAATGGAAAAGAGAAATAACACAAAGGGCGTCGGACTACGGTGCGTAAAACTGAGGCGACTGTTTTTTATTCTGTCTGTTACAAGCTTGACCTTATGGTGTAAGCCAGTTAGTAAGTTAATTACAAAAGGTAAGCTACAATTGTAGATTATTTTAAGCTTACTTAGAAGAGATAACAATCAGTAATCTCAATGTGTTTCAGTCGGTGGGGCTATAATACTTTAGCTTGCGTGGTAATGCACCCAGAGGCCGAAGCTTGTAATTATAATTCGCGACATAAAGGCTAGTTAATTTGGGTTTGTTTTGTCCATCGTTATTTTTTTTAGGGAACCCAAAACTAGCTAAGCTACATGTATTTATTTATGCAGTTAATCTGGACGAAGTATTTCACGTAGAACTCACTGGGGGGTATTTTAATTCTCAGCAGGTGGTTAATTAGTCACCTTGTATTTTTTTGTTTCTGTTGAACAGCATCTAGTCTGAGTCATTGTAGTTTCGGTTTAATTTTAGGATGAGAGCTGTTCTGTACTAGATCTGATGGAACCATTCTTCAGTCAAAGAAATATAGTTCAAGAAGCGGACTGGAAACTTCCCCCAGTAGACAAACTAAAACTTTTCTCAGAGATGCTTAAGAAATGAGCTCAATCAGAATTTTTTATATCCAAAAGTGTTTTTGACTCTCACCTGATAAAACTCATTATTATCCAACTCTGCTTCCTAGAGTACAAATATCGTGCGAAACGAGTACAAAGAACAGATATTTGTACTCGCCTCATTCCTCCTGGCCGCGTGAAGTTCAAAACCTTGGCAAGTCAGAATTTTGGGAAAAGAAATCGTTGGATAATAAATCTCTTATTAGACGTTTTGGTGTGTAGTATCGCTGTGTATTTTTACTCGTTGTTTGTATTTTGCACAACTCGTAAAAATATACAGCGATACTACACACCAAAACGTCTAATAACATATATATCTTTGCTGCCCTCAGTTTCAACACAGTGTCAGTGCACAGTGGCCTTTATAAACACTGGCAACAATTTGTAAAATCCTAGCCTAAAAGAAACATTCTCTCGAAAAATCCACTGAAGAGAGAATCATTAGTTTTGATACTCGAGCAAGTTACCACAAAAGAAAAATCCAATATTTTCTGAGACACTAAGACTCTTGTTTAAAATAAACCAAGGTGGCCCAAAACTTTTGAAAATTGCAGCATATCTGTGAGTTTGCATGGGGTTTGTTGAAAATGACATATCATTGTGTTAGCCAAAGTGATTATGGAAGAAATATCAGTGAGTTACATGTATGTAGGATTATAGGGAAGATATTTGTTTACAAACATTGTTTTTGTTAATATTTAAATGTTCAAAACGTTAAACAAAAGAGTTCTTTTGTTTCTTTAGCCACTAGTTCTCTTGTTTGCATATTAATAACAATGGGTGACATCACTGATATCTTTACTATAGGATGGAGATGCTGATATTGGAATTTTGGTTTGATTTTGGAGAAAATCCTACAAGAGCTTGTGATATTTAGCATGATCTTTTATTTTCAGTGTGTTTTTGTTGCTGGTTATTGTCTTAAACCAATCAAACCCTAACCCTAAATGATTAAGGCAACATATCTCTCATACTTATTCTTTTACTGCCTTCATCAGTTCAGCACATTATACTTCCATTTGTGTCCAAGGAACTCAATGATTTGCCAGTGCCCCGTATTTCAGGAACAATCAAGACTCCATTGGGAGATGTGCAGTATGATCTAAACAAGTTAGTGATTTAATTTACTACTACTGAAGGCATATTTAACATACAATTTTGTCAGATAATTTACACTGCCAGCAACAGTCATGATATAGCTCTTGACCATTCTAGGTAAGAAAAATTTTACAAGGCGAATTATATAAAATTAATTAATTATACAATTAATTAGTGGTCAAGTGGTTTAGGGCACTGGATTTGAAATCTGGAGGTCCCTGGTTCAAAACTTCCACCCTACTGCTATCTGGATTTGTTCTCGGTAGTCCCGAGTTCAACTCCTCGACCTCATTGTGTTAATAGCCAAGTGGTCAGTCAGATTCTTATTAGTTTATGTTTATTTATAGTGTGCCCAATTAGTACAACAGTGCTAAATACATTTGACACTTAATTTTTTTTTTTTCATTTCTTTTTACAAGGAAATTTTTCAAAACAAACAGTTTGATTGAACAAATAAACCTAGAGATCGTAATGAAAACTTGGAGAATTTCTGAAAACATAATATACATTACTAAAACAATCAGCTCTCAAAATCTTATTTGCCACAAGAGAGTTCATCATGCCATTTGTACTCTCCAATAGAACTGGGGAATTGAGGGGTCTTTAGTGCTGTAATTTTTTATTTTTATTTATTTTTTATTTTATTCTGAACAGATTAGTCCATGTGAGCTGTGGTCTGGTATCTTTGGGAGGGGTGTATGTTGGGGGTGTTTCTGAAAAAAAATAAAATTCTATATATAACAGGCATTTGGATCCAGGATACGAATCCAAAAATTTAAACACTAACCTGCACCTCTCCTTCCCTCCTATTTTCCCCAATCACTGCCACTACAAAATTGTTCCCTTCAAACTAAAAAATATCACTTTTGTCGCTCAAAATGAGGCCCTGGAACTACAGAATTCTTAGAGAAAACAATTTATTGCCAAGTCTTTCTTGCAAAGTGTGCAAATGTGCTTTCTGTGTCTTAATAAATGCTAAGTAGCAATCTTATGTATTGATAGTTTGAGTTCTTGCACAATGTCAGACAACGGCCATTATTAATGGCTAACATTTTTGAGTTGATATTATTATGTGCATGTATTTTATTTAAGGATCAAGTTGTCTAATGTTGCAATTCGGAAATCCAATGTGTCTCTATTACCTGAGCATGGCTTACGGATTACTGCTGACAAAGCCTCTGGAAATATAGGAGCAGTTTGGCACTACAAAGAGAGTTCCTGGTTTGTTTTCTGTCAAAATCTTATTTAATTGTCAATAAAATAACTTAAGACTTTTTTATGCTAATGGTAATATAAGTAAATTATATACCATAGACAGTGTGGCCTAACCAAAATGAAGTGATTTGTAACTATTAAATATTAAATAAACATTCTTGTCTACTAACAGACATTTGGGCAAAACTAAATAGATCAAATAGATCAATATCTATAGATGTTAATAGTCATGCGCCTATACATTTCTCTAGAGATGAAGTTCCTCTCTTGTTCTCTTGCAAGACACTAGCAATAATTCTGATGTTGATGAGTTAGGACCAAATGATCTTACATGTACCTGAAGTGCAATATTTTACAATCAAAATTGTACATACTATACTTATGAGGGTGATTTCAAGTCATGATGCAGAATTGGAAAATTAAACGAGACTTACCTGTAAGTTGAAGTTTGATTGAAATTCTAACCGTCACCAAGCACTGAGGGATTACGTGAGATAGCATTGCGCCTGCGCGAACTCAGTTTTTAAAGCACCTGCCATGTGTGCAGGGGAAAGAAAACCCTGACCAGCAAAATGGGAGGGCCTTAAAAGGGAGGGCACGTAATCCCTCAGTGCTTGGTGACGGATAGAATTTCAAGCAAACTTCAACTTATAGGTAAGTCTCGTTTAATTTTCCAATTCTATTCCGTCACCGCACTGATGGCTCACGTGAGACTTCAAAGCCCACTGCACACATGAACAGAGTAATGACCAACCAAGCAAGTCATATTGGTCAAAAACAGTTTATTAACTTTACTCTTGTAACAAAACGTTAGCAAAGCTATCTGTGTTGATAACAGGCTTGCTATAAAACTTTGCAAAAGTGTCAGATGAGCTCCATCCTGCAACTGATAAGATGTGCTCTAATGGTACAGATTTCAACAAAGCCTTAGATGTTGCGGCAGCCCTAGTACTGTGGGGCTTAAAAAGGTTTACATCAATTCCTGACTTTTGCATTACAGCTTTGACCCATCTACTGATGGTGTCCCGGGAAACTGGTTTAAATGGCTTGTAATGACTAATAAACAATTGTTGTGCACCTCCACGTAGAGAAGAGGTACGATTAAGATATGCCTTCAAGGTAGTGACAACACAAATGTTAGGGTTGTCCGGGTAAGCTACAAACTTAACAACAGTGGGTTTCGACCCTGGCTTAGACTGTTTAATAGGCCTGGAGATAATAAAAGTCACAGAAGTTTCTGAAACAACCATGTCCTCCAAAGACAAGTAGTGAATTGTCTGCCCCCTTGAGCTGATACTAATGACATTAAAGTGACTAATTTTAAAGTCAGATCCTTTAGTGAGCAGTCTGTAATAGAGATTGTCTTAAGATAGTTCAGAACCTTGCTCACATCCCATGTCTCAGTATATCTTGGGTTGGAGGGTCTTGCTTCGTAAACTCCTTTTAAGAACCTCTTAACACTCTCTTGTGCTCCAAAAGTCATCCCATCCACAGGCTTTAAGACACTGGATAGAGCAGACCTTGCAGTGTTAATACCACTGTAACCGATGCCTGACTCAAATAATTCCACTAAAAAGTCTAGTGCCTGGGGGACAGTGGCAGAAACTGGATCAATCTGTTTTTTATGACAATATGTAGTCCATCTTTTGATGTAGGATGAATACTGCTTTGTAGTTCCTTTCCTCCAGGACTGTAAGATGATGGAGGTTGCCTTTCGAGAAATTCCTTGTGTCTCATAGGACTGCCGGACAATCTGCATGCAATCAGAACCATTTTCCTGAATAGGGGGTGAACTTCTTGTGGCATCGCCGGCATTTGTAAGGCAGTTCGTTGTTGTGGTAACACTCTTGGAGCAGCCACTAACATGCGAAGAAGTTTGGGATACCAACTCTGGGTTGGCCACATTGGAACTATCATCAATCCCTCTGCACAATCGGTTTGTATTTTCTGTAGGCATCTTGCAATTGAACTGAAAGGAGGGAAAGCATAGAACAAGTGTTTATCCCATGTTACAGAAAATGCATCAATAAAGGCTGCCCCTGGGTCAGGTTTCCAGGATACATAGCATGGAACCTGATGATTTAGTCTTGATGCAAAGAGGTCTATGGAGGGCTCCCCCCAGATATCTGTGATCTGTTGGAAAACATCAGATCTTATCATCCATTCCTTGTTGTCTGAGAAAACGTGTGATTCCCGATCTGCCTCACCATTTTTGGTCCCTGGGATATGAGCAGCTGTTAACCATATTTGTTTTTCTATGCACCACTGCCAAATATCTTTAGCAATAGTGTGACATTCCCTAGAATGTACACCTCCCAAAGCATTAGTATAGTTCACAGTTGTAGAGTTATCAGAGTAAATCTTAACATGAATGCCTTGCTCATTTTTGCAAAATGCCTTAAGTCCAAAAAATGCAGCTAACAGCTCCAGACAATTAATGTGATATTTTGCTTCTTCCTCTGACCATCTACCCCCTATTTTCTCTGTCTCTTTGACAGCTCCCCATCCTTTAGTTGATGCATCGGTGTAAATTATTACATCAACCTTTGAATTAGGCAATAATATGGGGTAGTTATTGGTCTGTATGTTATCATACCACCACTTTATCTCTGAAAAGCTTTCTTGGGATAATCTCATTTGAGCATTGTAATTGCCATAGTTTTGTCTTAAGGCTGTAGTTTTATCCCTCTCAAGTTGTCTATAATACAGTGGTCCATATAAGATCCCAGGAAAACTTGACACTAAAAGCCCTATAAAGCTAGCTAGTTCCTGGATTGGGAGCTCAACAAGCTCCATCATTTTCTTGCATCTTTCCCTTATGCGCTGGATTTTTTCCTGTGTTAAGGAGACAGTCATATTAACTGAATCCAAGACAAATCCCAGAAATGTAAGGACTTGAACTGGCTGTAAGACCGACTTATCAGGATATAGGATAAAACCCAATGTTGAAAATAAGTCACAGGTATCATTAATATTGGCTTGGCAGTCCTCCACGCTCTCCCCTTGTAAATAAGAGTCATCAATATAGCCTACATTTAGGTGACCCTTCTGGCGCAGCTTAGCATACAGCTTGTTGTACACTGGCTTAAGGATTTTTGTGAAGAGTCGGGGTGCACAAGCCAGACCATTTGGTAGACATGTAAACTGAAACAATCAACCTTTCCAGCAAAACCTCAGATATTTTTGATCATCTTTGTGAATTGGCACTGAGTAGTATGCGTCACGCAGGTCTACTGAGGCCATATAACAGTTTGGAGTCATAAGCCTTATTGCCGATTGTAAGGTATCCATCTTGAAATGTTGATACTCCACATGTTCATTCAAATTCTTCAAATTTCGAATTAATCTAAACCCTCCATCTTTCTTAGGGCGTATGAATATAGTAGAAATATATTCACCAGGGCAATGTGTGGTTTCTGAAATCACACCTTTGGTCAGCAGTTTATCAATTTCATTGTCAATGACCTCCTGCTCTGGTTTTGTAAAATTTATTTCTTTTGGTGGCATAAACTGCATTGGCTCTCCATTTTCAAACTCAATTTTATAATTTTTCACACTATTAAGTATGAAAGGATCTGAGGTTATTCTTTGCCACTGAGAGGTAAATTGTTTCAGTCTTCCACCTGTAATTTTAATAGGTTGCTCTGACGCATTTCTCACCTCAACTTTGTTAGCAGTCTGATTCATTTTGACTTCCCCTCCTTCTTCCTCTTGAAGTTCGGAGGATGTTTGTGGTCGTTTTTCCACGAGCCTAAAAAAGGCTTCCTGTAATGTTGGTTTCCTGAGCGTCCGCGGCTATGTGCGTAAGAGTTGTGCCTGTGATAATCAGGCTTGTTCGTTGATCGACCACTGTGTGTGGAGACTTTCTTTCCCACTCGATTGACCTCGGTCAATTCTTTCACTTGTTTCGGGAGATCATTGCCAAACAATTGGTCAGTGATCGGAACCGACGAGGAGCAAAGATGTTTGTATTCCTCGTGTAAATCCAGTTTAATAAATTCCCTTCGTCTTTGATTTAGTTCACTGTTTGCATTAGCGAACAATGTAAGTGCATCTGTTGACTTTTGAAGAAGGTCGTTTCCCGCTGGGAGTGACGACAAGTGCTCAAGGAGTTTGTCGATCATATTTGTCAACGCGCACATTCCTTTGAAGATGGATGTCTGCACCTTTTGCAGTCTAACATCTTGGGACCGGACTGTTGGAGTAAGGTGGTCCCATACTGGTTGATTGACTCGTACTTTTGTCAAGAATTCACAGTTCTCTGGTCTGTGATACTTGTTCAACTTTTCCTGAAGTTTCTCTTCAGGCAGCCCTTCTTTGAGCATGGCATTCACTACATTCGCCAGCTCTGTGTTTACACTTGGGCCCGTCTCCTCTTTCTTCAGCTCTTGTTTCAAGCTGTTAAGTACCTCAAATTTTCCTTCATTACAAGGCATATTTTGAGCCCCGGCTGAATCAGCCAGCTTTGTCACAGCTTCTTCTAAGCTCGTAGTTTTGTCATCTCGCTTCTTCTTCGTGGGGGGCTCTTCGCTGGCCTCGTGGTCATTCTCGGCAGATTTTGCCTCCTGTTCTTCCTCCGGGTCAACATATTGTATTTCAAAGTCTGACTGAAACTGTTTGAATGACTCAGCAATAGTCTTGGATAAATCTTGAGACATCTGGGTGAAACCCTGTCTCAGCGTAGCGGCCAGCTCTTGTAAACCATGTGAGTCAGTTTTGGCGCCAGCGGCGCCATCACCTGTTTCGATGATTCTAACATTTGCTTCAATGTGTTCGCTTCTAGAGCCACTACTTTTCCTTTTTAAGTTGTCTTTCTCGCCCTTAAGCTCAGATTTATCCGAGGTCTCGGGCATTTTTAGCGAATTATCGCTTAAAACTAAAAATTCTCAGCGTGCTGAAAAAGCAAACGTCCGTTCGCTCCAAAGGCGGCAACACACTGAGTTCGCGCAGGCGCAATGCTATCTCACGTGAGCCCTCAGTGCGGTGACGGAATAGAATCACAATTAAAACTTAAATAATAATTAATAATTATAGCCAATAGGCAGATAATAATAGTTTAAATTTTTTTTTTCCTGTTTGAAGGCCTCACATCTCTGATTCAGGATCATGTGACCTGTCAATCACAGATTTATCACTTGGAATGGCTTTCTATGTAGATGGTTAGTATTGGTCAGTGACTGTAATTCTTCACTAAGTACTGATTTATTTGATATAGATATGAATATTGTGTTCTTGAAGGTGATTTGGGAAAGAATCAGGGAAAAGTCAGTGCCAAGGACTGTGTGATGAAGATTGGCTCTGTACATGTCAAGTTTAAAGGAGGTGCAAGGTAATACACAAATTAGTGTTTCATCCCCGTTGCTGGCAAGGCGTAGTTTGTAGTATGTGAACACAGAAGGAGATCTTAGTGGATTGTTTCTTACAATGTGGAACAACAAATTATTGGAAATAAGGGTTCACAGGCAGCCTACCACATTTGTGCATAAGGAAATTATTAATTTTTAGAAAATAGCCTTATGTACATGTAATAAATTACATGCGCTGATTGGTTTAAAATCATGTTTCATGTTTAAAATCATGTTTCTGTAACTCAATAGAAACCCAGAGCTAGCATGAGCTTTTGACATTATGATGGCGCAAGCAAAGAGAATTTACATTTTCATGATCAAAGTAAACAAGTTGTTGTTTTGTTTTCTAAAAGAAATAGAAGACATGTTCTCTGGTTGCTATTGAGTGTTGATTGGGTATCGGTCAAGAAACGACCAACATATCAACTGCTCAATTGACTGTAGACCAATATATCAGCCCTGTATCAGCTGATGTGTCAACTAAATGTCAGTCGATATATCAGTCCATAGTGTTGGCTACCTACAGTAAATCGATTACCTTCTATACTCCAAAAATAAAGCTGCCTACTTAAAAATTTTGTGATAACCCTGTATTTATAAAGACAAGTTAGATGCACCTTTCTCCATGTTTGGCAACTAGGATCTAAGGGGACCTTTAATTTTGCTGTCTGTTGTTTTCTAGTCCTTTATACAGTACAAGACTGTACAAGCAGAATGAAAACTATGTTTTATTTTTGAGGAATTTTCCTGATGGAATTAAATGATGTAGAATCTATTATGTTTGTTCTGAATAAATTGCTCTCTTTTTAGCTGGCTATACAATTTGTTTGCTGATGAATTGGCAGCAAGCCTCAAAGACCAACTGTCTGACCAGGTGTGGCATTGCTAATGATGTTAGAATTTAATTTAAATTTTTTCAATAATACATATTTTAAAATTTAACAAGAAACAAGTTAGTATAAACATTGTTACATGTACATGTGGTTTAGTCGATTGATTTTGTCTTTGTTGTATAACCCAGATCTGCGCCACTGCAATCAACCTTATAAGTGCTAAAGCCACAAAGGCCTTGGATGCTTTTCCTTCGATAATGAAGAAATTTACTGGAGCTTAGAACACTGGATCCATGGATGGAGTGTAAAAGAACTGCACTGCTTCAAGCAAAATGTTATTCAAGTGTAAAGTACTTAACATAACAATGTGATCTGCAGAGAGACAGGGTTGCTGTCATACAGCTTTCTAATTCGTTATTATGTTTAATAATTATTATCAAAATAAATAAAACGGTGAAATAATTATTTGCAATACTTTGCCAGACATTACAGAGCCGGAAGTTAAACTGCAGGAAAGTAAAAAAAATAACTGTGCACAGGGAAAAATGTGTATAACCCAAAATCAAGATTGAGTATGTTTTTATATAAAGGGATGAAGAAACAGACTAGAGTTTTATATATATTCAACAGAACCTTACTGCAATATTGTTAGCATCAGTATGTTGCAGTTCCAGAAAATATTCCTACCCACAGCATGGTCACTGGAAATACCAAGAGGGTGGGGGACAGGAATTTGAGAGGAGTGGAATGTTCAAATCAGAAAACCTGTCATGGGAGTTATGGATTTTTTTTGGAATAACACATATGCACCTGATGCTACTGCCAATGAACAAAGTTCTGATTTATTTTTGACATCTTGACAACCACCTGATGGTGTCCGTTTGATTTGACCAATCAGGAGGTAAGTGCATAAAAAATTCTAAGGTAACATGACAACACTTGCCAGACTGGAAATTATAGTTTTATTTGTTACAGCTGTCCTGTGTAGTGCACCATCACAATAGCGCAAATTAATTTGATTGGTCAAATTAGTTAGAATACATCAGAAAGTTGTCAATGAAATAAGAAATGAATTTGAATAAAAATTCTGAGAACATGTCTTTGAAAAAGTTTATGTATTTATTTACAACAAATCCAATAAAAACACAGTGATTATTTACAATGTAAAATGTCACTTATTTAATGTGTTTACTTTCTTTGTCCTGTACAGAATAACAATAATAATTATAATATTTATAATGAACTCACAGTGCCTGTTTTCAGTGTGGCCCTGAAAAAGTCAGATGAATTATTACTAATTTAAAAAGAAACTTATCCTTAAAATAGATACCTACACAAAATATGCAAGTCTAAAATTCATTAAAATTAGTTAAAATATTTTAAAGGGTTTTCAGATACAAATTTAGTGTCTTAAAGGAAGTCAAAAGGCAGACTGTTCCAGTCTTTTGAATTCATGAAAATCAGACATTTTTCTAGGATTTGAAAAGAAGAATGGCCAAACTTTCCTATGGGGCTTAAGACCCCAACTGCCTTAAAACTTCAGAGGGAATGCTTGTCTGGGGAATTTACAATACTACACAGCTACAATACTACACAGCTATGGTAAGTTTAACATTTGGTTCTGAGGCCCCTCTAAGTCTAGTTGGAACTCCACTGATAATGATATATTAATAAAGTTATTATCTTTATCTATATTCTAGGAACACTTGCAATAGATCTGTAGGGCTGTTTTGTTCTATTAGCTTCTATTTGCTCTACAGTGCTATCATAAACATCGACTCGGTTTTTTATTTATCTCGTTTTATTTTGTATGCGAATTTCCAACAGCGATCGATTCGAGAGTAACTATAATATGCGAACGATTAACTATAGGACAAAGTTCAATTTACATTCACTAAAATCAAAGATCAATTGTCAATCATCATATCTGTACAAACAAAACTATTTTCGGAATGTGTGTCATGTTTCTGACGAAAACCATATAAGCTTATATGTTCATGACAAGTGCTTCTATTCTATAGCATTACAAAACTAACATTCTAGTATAGTACTTATTACTTTTTACTGTTCACTATGATTGTGCTCTTTGTTGTATGTGTGTGTACCGACCTAATCTTGTATTAATACATCTAGACCTGGACCGGGTTGTTTGAAAGCCTGTTCATGCTAACCCAGGATTAAAAGTTCACCAAAGTATCAGTTTTTCTTGTTTAAACATGTTTTTCACTTCTTATTTTTTGTGTAGTTTGAGATTGCTCAAGTTCAAAACTGAAGAACAGACATATATAAAAACAGAAAACCTCACCGAAAAAATACAAAACTGAAATCAAAATTTTCGCTTATCCTGGGTTAGCTTGAACAGGCTTTGCACAACCCAGCCCTGGCTGCCTGTCCCTTTAAACTCTCTAGTTATTTCAGGTAGCCAGGCCCCTAATACTATTAAAATATAACTTTGTAAAATATTCCTGTGAAACTGAGGGGAAATAGAGCTTGTTGTTGTTTACTGAATCGTTTTGAGACCAAGGCAAAGTACAAAATTACAAGGCAATCTGTTTGAAACAAAGAAAAACTACTAGCAGAACACTTTTTTCCCCTTTGTTTTGGCAACTTTGTTGCAAAAAGCACAAGCCACTTCTTATGATGAACATAATTTATTGTTACAGAAACTTGCGACAGGAATTTTGTTTTGCTGACAACAGGTCTCTATACCAGTTGGCTAACATTGACATCATGACTCCGAAGGCAACAACAAACAATAGGCAAAAACAATAACAAGAGGTACTGGCTACCTAGAATACATTTTTCTTTAAGCTTAATTTCTCTCTGGTCAGCTAGGGCTTTACAATTCAAGCAGCTCTTTCACCCTGGGGGTTATTCACTGACTACTCATGTACATGTATATGAGATTTTTTTGTCAGATTCATTGAGGTTCAACTTTAGGTGATACCTGTACTTACCTATCTACCTACCAGTATGTGCCAGTACCCAAGTAGCCATCAACTACATGTACCTTTACCTTACCTACAACAGGCCTATGATTGATTGAAAACTGCTCTATTACAGACGTCCATGGTATAGCAGAATTTCTGACTTAGATCAGGTCTTCCAACTATTTTGCACTCCAAGGCTTGTGCTAAAACCTCATAACTTGCCCCTGCTCCCATTTGTTGACGCCACTTGTCTAACAGCGTGTATGCTCTTTCATAAGCATCCTTTTCATCCATCTGTATTTGGGTTATAACTGAGTCTCCTATGCCCAAGGCTCTGCCAAGTCGTCTCCAACTGTCCAGGATGTGAAAGGCAAGTTCAAAAATTACTTGGTCTGTGGGCACTCCGTCTTTGAGTGTACCATCTGTTTGAGAGAAGAATAATTTTCAAATTATAATAATATTTATTAGACTACAAGTACTGTAAAATATTTTCCATGTATAAAGTGCCAAAACTACAAACTGTGACCTTAGTTTTGCCTTTGGTTTTTAGCCTTTGACGGCTACGATGGCAAATGTATAGGGATAAAGATCAACTTTTATTGCAGGAAGCAGGCTACTTTTCCAAAAATAAAACAGCCTTGGACAGACCTGTCTTTGAACGATATCCGAGTGTTTAGATTAGGCTATGTAAACATGGAAAAAGTGCTCTATTGCTTTAATAAAATAATAATTAGAAATACATGCAAATCTACATACTCTCATCTAAACACCTATCAACCAATGAGAGTGTGCACAGTGGCTCAGTTATTTTATAATATGTTTTTGTCAAGGGCTTATAATAAACAATATTACTGTTTCTTGTAACTATCAGTGAGCCCCATAGGTCCTCAGCAACAGCATTTAGTGCTGATAGTTGTCTGTGGACATTTAATGTTCTAAAAAACAAAAATTAGCCCAAGAACAAAGTTTGAGGGGTCACTGGTATATGTAGCTTTTTTAACAAAGGGTGCTGCAGTCTAAAGAGCCTCATCAACTACTTGAAGGTCTGTCTGTGACAGAAATACGTTACCCTAGGGGCAGGAAGTTGACATTTACAAGGTGCCCTAATCTGGCTTCCTTCAAAATGTCAAAGTCCCCTGGGTGTACGAGTTTCCCCGTCCCCCCCCGCCCCCGCTACCATGGGGCTAAACACTGATAAGTGCATTAATTGATAGTACCTTGCCCCTCTCTTCTGCACACTGTTAAAGAATATGCTGCATCTTGTTTGTAAACCAAGTTTACAGCTGCATTACAAATGATCAAAAACAAGGCGCATGCCATGGTAATCAGCCACCAGCTATCAAATCCAGTCAGGTGCTCCTCATGATAAGCATGCATGCAGATTCGTATGCAACTTGCATTACCACTGTGGTATTTTTCAGGGAAGACCAATATAACGAAAGTGAATGGAGCCATCTGAAGAAAGACAGTACTAGCTTATTATTAGTGTCAAAGTTTGCAACAACCATGAAAAAACAAGTGCAGAGGGTTGGGAGAATTTGAGACAGTTATGCAAACACTTGACTACATTGAGAACTCTCCCAGTCCTCCGAGTGTTTAGATGAGGCTATGTAAACACGGAAAAGTGCTCTATTGCTTTTATTAAATATTTCTCAAAAGAAAGCACGGATCCAAAACGTCACAACCATGTTTACATACTCTCATCTAAACACACCTATTGACCAATGAGAGCGGGCGTAGTGACTCATAAATAAGGATGCACCTCAAAAGTCTCCAGCTTTATATGCTTAGGATTTTAATACAAGGAGAATCCAAAATATGAAATTTCAGATTTTCAATCTTGGCCATTGCACCATTTGTGGTTGGATTTCTGCATGTTAAGCTACATAAAAAAAATGAAAAACAAAACAACTGATATAGTAAATAGTTTGAACCAAGGAGTATCAGTAGTTCCTAGTATAGTGTGTCATCGCCCAGGTGAGGGTTTGCTTCCCTTAAAGAAAAACCGCTAGAAATGAAAACTCGCCGAAATGGCTCTAAACAACCTCCAGGAACTCAGAAACATCAAAAAACGCAATGCAAACATAAGGTAAGCCACTTTTATTAAATTATTTTCAATTCGTCGCACTTAGAGCAATTTTCGCAGCATTCTCATACATAGTCTTATAAACGACCAAAATTGTAACGTAATCGCCAATAGCATTATGTCACATATTAATCATATTCCACGTATGGGCCGCCTGTGTTAAAATCATTACAATCATGATCATTGTGTTGTTACCACAAGACTTACGATGAATAATGAATATTAAACTGGCAGATACTTTAACTGAGTTGTCCTGGGTGAAGAGTTCGCTAGTTATGAGGACATGCAATGGAACCACAAACTATTCATTTTCATTGCATGCTAATTCTCTCTGCCTATCATAGATAACCTTATTTACACAGTGCACAAATAGTCTGACAAATTCCGGTTAAATAATGTCTCTTCTGACAGTTCACAGTAAAATAATAAAGTACAACTTTCGAGCCATAAGCAAAAATGTAAACAATAAAACGCAGTAAGAAGAAATTCATTCAAGAAAGATCAACTCCATTCAAGCTCCGTACGCTGAATTTATTATTGGCTGAAAAGCGTAAAGCTGCACTGCTCGGGAAGTACAATTATTCAAGTATCGATAGAGTGGGGCAGGACATATGGGGGGAAAAGCTGCAAATATATACATCCATCTGTCAGAGCGTATTGGATTATCGATCGATCGCGCGTGGATCGCAAAAACACCCACGTTTTTTATAGTGTACATCGATCAAAAATTGTATTTATACCGAACAGCTTTTCACCCAACCTCGTTCTCAGGGTCTCTGGGAACGAGGTTGCTTTTCACAGATACAGCGAGCGACAGTGAGCTGAGCTCATATTAGAGCGTTCGTTACATAAATCCGCTGTGCGAAGTGAGTGCAGGCGCAAAGTCGAAGAGATCTTCACTTACCTTCTCTACCCAATCAGATGCTTTGCTACGTCGTCGTCAGCGTTGGCTCGTGCACTGTTTTGCACTGTTGATCACTGTTTATGTAGTAGCTGAAATGAGCTGTGACGTAGCAAGTGACGTAGTGATAACAACTGGGTATGGCGGAAGTGATGGCGGTGATATCACGAGGCGTGTTACCGTTGCGTCACATTGAAGTCACGTGTTATTCACGTCACAACCTTGTTCCCAGGCTTTCTCTTGTCGTTTGGCCACGCAAATATCACAATGTGCTTCAGTTCACGCGATCTCTCATACTGTTCGCATCTCTGGAAAGGCGACCGAAGATCCATAACACGCTGAATTTCTTCCGTCTTTTCAGTGTAAATGCTGAACATTGAACGTTATTCTGCTCCACAAATATTCGGATTACCTTCCCTACACACGATGATCGATGCAGACCATAAAAATGTGGGTTTTTGGCGATCGAGTCCCAGAGTAAAGATGATTCAGATGATTCCACGCGCGATCGATCGATCAATCCTACAGACACAGATGGATATTTGCAGCTATTTCATCTATACATCCTGCTATTTTGTAACGTTTATCGATACTTGAATAATTGCTCTTCCCGACTGATTCAGCTTTATGCTTCTCAGCCAATCATACCTATATATCTTCAGCATACGAATGCTTGAATGTAATTTCTTCTGACTGCGTGTCATTGTAGACCTACATTTTTGTTTATGGCTCGAAAATTTGTCTGTGTTATCATATGTCATATTTGTATCATAGCCTGAGATTATTGTGGAGTACCTTAAAATTGTCTGTGCACCCTTTCATTACTGGTTGTTAGGGTGAAACTCTCGTATAATTTGCATTATTAAAAACTGGATCATTGGATAATGCAATTCGAGACTTTTCATTGGCTTAGCCATCATGGTATATGAGCCATAATTTATACCATGATCTACAAAAATGGCGTGCGTATGCGTGATTTTTTGGGCCTTTTTGTTTTCATTGTAGTCTAGTTCTTTATTTTTTGGGGGCGTTTTTAATAAAACAATTATTCTACTCGCGCTTGTTGGATATGAGATGATTATAGCCAACTCGGCGCTACGCGCCTCGTTGGCTATCTATCATCTCATATCCAACGCGCGCTCGTGGAATAATTGTTAAATACCCTGCAAAAATACGTGTGGTGAAACAGATCATCAGAAGTGATTACAACCACTAACTATATATATGTTACAATAGAGTGACAGGCCTACACAACTCCTATTAACATGTAATAGCCGCTTTGAAAGTTTTGCTCGAACGAGTCTAAAGGAACTGCCAATTTTGTATGGTACGATAGGAGGATCTTTGAATGTTTCGCTAAGCAATGGATTATACTTGCATGTTGTGTTACACGCCGGGCGCGGCTGTTTGGTGTCATATTTATCTTTGTCAGGCTTCGCCAGAGAATTAAGTACGACACAAGCGCGACGTATGAATCAACAGCCGCATTTCTACCACACTTATTAAATTGATTTGAATTTCAGTTTGTGAAGTTCTAGCAAGTTTGCAGGATTCTTCTTCCAATGCGACTTATGTTTCTTCACTATTATTTGCGTGACATGAAGAGTTTATCCTCAAGAGCAGGATTTTCTCGCGGTGGATTCCACGCCCGCGGTTGACACCTACATGTATAATCTGGCGTTATCAAAAGCTTTAGAGGCTCGCAAGACCACGGTGCTCTTTATTAGAGACTTTTTCGACAAATGCTACGGTGGCCTTAACGAAACTGTGAGCTTTGGTTTCTATAGTGCCATCGGAACGGAAATTTACAATAGCAGCTTCAGTCTATTAGCAACTTCACTTCTGTCGTCAAAGATGGCTTTGAGTGCCTTGAGATTTTCATCTTCAATTTGCAGATCCCAAGGCCAACCCGACGTAATAAACCAACGAACATCTGTATATCAGAAATTCCCATTGCTCGATGGAGCGGAAATGTTTAATAGCAGCGTTCTCTGTATCAGCATTTTCCATTGCTTGACTTCAAATAACTAATACAACTTTACAAGTTTGCATGTATCATTTGACACTGAACTCCCATATGTCACTATATAAGGTCGAAAAGGTTGCCAATGCGTATTACAAAAGCCAACATTCGGTCTTATTTGCTGTTAATTGTTAACTTAAGATTAGAATTGTAATAGAAATGTCAAATGAACTACACCCTGAAAGAGAACAAAACAAGTGTCCATTTTTAGTGCAACAATCGCAGTTGACAAAGAAATAAATAACGATACATGCAATATTGGCTGATACAGTGAATTCAGAAGCTTTAACTATTGGTCAGCAGAATTACTCCATCTCACTTATCTTGGGCATCTAGGTCAAGTTCGTTGGCAGAGGTTAATGTTTAGCGAAGCAGCGCCCAGGCCTCGCTCTCGCCATAGCCCCTGCTGCGGGCCGTCTCGCCTGGTACGCTCGTCTCCGTCTTCGAGTCTTACGCGCAACGGTTGTTTCGCCGGGCTTTTCCTGATTATTTTTGCCACTCGTGCGCTAATTCCGTCTCCCGACCGCCAATATGTCGTCTCCAGACAATGAAAGTTCCTGTCCGCTCCAGCCTTCCACTTCGGTGCCGGGCATATATATGCATCCGCACCACAGCTCCTCAAGTGTTCTGCGCTGCCTCCCTCGCAACGTTACCATCGGCTTCGTTCGTCTCCTCGACCGCAACTATGTCTGCTCCCTCTCAACCGCCACGTGCACCCGCCGCTATAAATCTGCAGGCCCTTCACCAGCCGATGATCGCTGATGCAGTCCAGCGAGCCTTCCGGGATCTTCCCTCGCCGTCGTTTGCTGCCGCGAATGCCCCAAGTTCCTCTGCTGCTGCATATATACAGCCCTCTAGCAGCTCTTCTCAGGCTCCATCATCACTGGGTGAGTCTCTTCGCTTTCCTTCATTTGTCTCTACCGTTTGCCTTGCTACCGGGACGCCTCAGTCCCCCATTTTGCCTACCATAGCGTCGATCGCGTCAAACAGTACGCTCACCTCCCCTGCCGTCGCTAATCCCGTGTCGTCCCTATCACCCGCCTCGTTCGCCCCAGGTCCGCCCGCTTCCCCTGTGCCACTGCCGCCTCGTACATCGTCTTCACGCGCCGGGCGCCCAGGTTTCGACGTCGGTCCCGGTCGTCCCCCGATCCCGCCTAAGCTGGTTGATCAAGTCCGCAACGGGGAGTACGTGGAGTTCGCAGAACTCCTCCCGGACTCGCTCCGCGACAACGAGGTGCCCCGGGAGCTGCTCCTAGAGAGCCGGCAAGTCGTGATTCCGAAACGCCCGCCCCGTCGCGAGGTAAAGGACATCATGTCGTGGCTAGGCTGCTGGATCGCCTACTGCCAAGTAGTACTGGCGTTTTTTCCATCCCGAGCCGTAGAGCTTCCTAAGTATTTGGACCTCATTGTACGCACGCATAGCAGCTTTCCAGCTGCGGACGTATGGCTGCGGTACGATCGAGGATTCCGCCGCAAAGCAGCCTGTTCTCCTGTTCCCCTCGACTGGGGTGCAACCGAGCTGGAGGTATTCCATCAGGCCTACGCCAGCAGCAACGTGCTACAGCCGCCTCCGTCTTCCCTGTCGCTCTTTCGGCGGTCAGCGGACACCCTTCGCCCCGGCGAAGCCCGCGGCTCCCCCTCAGGCTCCGAGGTCTGCCGTACATGGAACAATGGGCGTTGTACCAGCGGTTTCTGTCAGCGAAAACGACGTCACGAATGCGCCAGGTGTCACGGCCCGCACCGCAGTCTTAACTGCCCCTCCGATTCCACCTACCGTCGTTCACGCTCTCGCTCCCGTTCCCCCCCTCGCGCCGGGGGCTCGTCTTACGCCCGCTAACTGTCCGTCCTCTATCGCTTCACGTTGTACTCCGTCTCCTCCGTCCTCTGCATCTTCCTCTTCCTCAAGTGCTTTCCTCAACTCTACCGTGGCAACGCCGCTTCTTCCTGTGTCCTCGTCCCCAGCCTCCTCTATGCCTTCTTCTAGTTCGGCGAACTCGACCTCCCCTCCGCCGCCTGTTCCTGTGCCTTCGATGCCGCGTCTTCCTTCTCCTGCAGCCATCTCTCCGCTTAGCATCTCCGCCTAACGTCCGAGCTTCAGGGCCACCCATCTGCCTCCTGTCATCAGTACCTCCTATCCGGTTTCCGCCACGGCTTTAGAATTGGCTTTAACCCATCACGCATCGCCGGGCTCCAGTCCGCGTCCCAGAACATACAGTCCGCCCTCCAGAATCCCCAGGTCGTGGACGAGTACTTGTCTCGCGAAATCCACCTCGGCAGAGTTGCTGGTCCTTTTCCCCGGCCTCCTCTTCCTGCCCTCCATGTCAGCAGATTCGGTGTAATCCCCAAACGCGGAAGACCGGGCAAGTGGAGGCTTATTGTAGATCTCTCGCACCCTGCCGGAAACAGCGTCAACGATGGCATCAATGGCGATGACTTTACGCTTTCGTACGCCCGGGTCGATGATGCTATTGATTTCATTATGCAAGAAGGCCGTGGGACCCTCTTAGCCAAGATTGACATCCGTGACGCCTACCGTCTGATCCCAGTGCACCCCGAGGATCGACCCCTGCTGGGCATGGCCTGGAGATCTCAGTTTTTCGTTGACCTGGCTCTCCCCTTCGGCCTGCAGTTCGCCCCGTTTATCTTTAACCAATTTGCCGAAGGCTGGCACTGGATTCTCCAGCACAACCATGGTATTCGCTTTCTCCTCCACTACCTGGACGATTTCCTAACTGGTGGCGCCCCCTTCTCGGACGAATGTCTTCAGAATCTCCGCATTCTTCAATCAGTTGCCCTCTGCCTGGGTATTCCGCTAGCGGAGGAAAAGGTCGAGGGCCCCAGCACCACGCTTCCCTTCCTCGGTGTGGTACTCGATACCCTTCTTCTCCAAGCCCGCCTGCCTGAGGATAAAGTCTCAGCCCTTCAGAACCTGCTCTGCTCCTGGTCCGCCAAGCGGGTTTGTCTTCGCCGCGATCTCTAGTCCTTTCTGGGTCACCTACATCATGCCGCCAAAGTAGTCTACCCTGGCCGCCCGTTTCTGCGCCGCTTGACCGACCTCCTGCGAGGTACTCGTTCCCAGTCCCGTTTCATCCGCCTGAATCACGAGACGCGAAGTGACTTGCTCTGGTGGTCGACTTTTCTCCGGGACTGGAACGGCGTGAGTTTCTTCACCTCTCCGCACTGGTCAAGCCTGTCGGACCTGCAGGTCTCGTCGGACGCATCCGGTGCCATTGGTTTCGGGGCCTACCTCAATGGGCTCTGCGCTGGGAAGCCTGCTGCGAAGTCTCTTTCTGGCAGCGGCTCGCCACTCCTTCTGGGTCTCCGCTTCCCACGTGCCGGGTCGCTTGAATGGCATCGCTGACGCCCTTTCTCGTTTTCAGTTGCAGAGGTTCCGGACTCTCGCCCACTCAGCGTCTCCCGAGCCCACACCAGTCCCAGCCCAGCTGCTCGAGCACCTGATCTCTCTGACCTCCATCAGCGAGCGAGGGACCTAATGCAGCTCAGCTTGGCGCCTTCAACCCGCCGATCTTACTCCTCGGGCCAGCGCCGGTTCTTGGAGTTCTGCACCACGGTCGGACTCCTTCATCAGTCTGGTTCTCCGTTTCCGGTGTCCGAGTCTACGCTCGAGCTCTTCGTCCCTCACCTGTCGTATACGGTTTCCTATCGTACAGTCAAGTGCTACCTGGCGGCGATTCGTTCCCTCCAAATTGACTTGGGTCTCGGCGACCCTCTGACTACCACTCCCCGCTCCGTTTCGAGCATGTCCTCCGGGGAATTAAGCACTCCCAGGCGCTTACGGCGCGTGCGAGGCCTTCCCGCCTTCCGGTTACCCGCGACCTAATGCTACTCATCCACTCCCGCCTAAACCTCGCCGATCCCGATAGTGCCATGCTCTGGACAGCCTTCTCGACAGCCTGGTTTGGTTTCTTGCGCGTCAGCGAATTCACCACCCCGCCCTCTGGCTTTGATCCCTCAGTTCACCTGTCCGTCAGTGACCTGGCGGTGGACCGTCTTCACCGGCCCTCTGGCGTGCTTCTTCTTATCAAGGCTTCCAAGACAGACCCCTTCCGCCAGGGAGTCAGGCTGTTTCTTCCTCGAACTGGTGGCGCGCTCTGCCCAGTTGCCAGCATCTCCGCCTTCTTGCATCGCCGCGGCAATTCGTCCTGTCCGCTGTTCCTCTTTACAGACGGGAAACCCCTCTCTCGCCTTTACGTTACAGACCGCCTCCGCTCTATCCTCGCCGAGGCCGGTATCCAAGGCAACTTCTCGAGCCATAGTTTTCGGATTGGCGCTGCCACTTCTACTCACGCCGCAGGCCTTCCCGACTCACTAATCAGGACTCTCGGCCGGTGGTCGAGCGACACTTATCTGGTGTATGTTCGCACGTCCCTCGATACTCTCCACCAGGCAGCTCGGCAGCTGGCCTCCTCGTCGCCTTAATGTTTCTGTTTTTAATAAAATTTTACTGTCGTTTTTATTGTTTTTCGCACGTCGTTTCTATCATTCGCCACCCGTCTCAGGCTCGGGCATGGGGATGTTTTCGGCAGGCACCAGGATCCCCCCCCCCCTTTTTTTTTAGGTGCTTGGAGCCCTCCTCTCCTTCGGCTCGTCAGTTTGGTCGCGGTTGCCTTAGCAACCGTCCAAGCACCTACCCCCTCGGTCAGGCCCCAAACTCGCTTCGGGGTCCAGGCCTCTGGTGCCTCGCCCTTTGCACCCCCTGCCATTCCCCGCCGGGAGTCGCGTAGCCCAAACATTAATCGGTGTCAAGTTCGTTGGCAGAGGTTAATATTTAGCGAAGCAGCGCCCAGGCCTCGCTCTCACCATGGCCCCTGCTGGGGGCCGTCTCGCCTGGTACGCTCGTCTCCGTCTTCGTGTTTTACGCGCAACGGTTGTTTCACCGGGCTTTTCCTGATTATTTTTCCCGCCCTTCCCTTCTCCTTTCCTTCGTCCTCGGCCCAGTCCCCATTTGTTTTGTTTGTTACTTCACCGGCTCTCGTCGGTGTGACTCGGTGCACCCCCTTGCCATTCCCCGCCGGGAGTCGCGTAGCGCAAACATTAAGTAATAGCTGTTATCGCAGTTATCAGCGGTTTTACATGTTAACGAGGCGAAAGGGTCAATTCTGCTTTGTATTGACCCTTTCGCCTCGTTTGCGTGCAAAAGAACATTTGATCGCAGACTCAACTGCCATAACAGCTACAAGAATCGGAAAATGGACGTTCTCTCTCAGCAGGCTATGCAAGACATGCAAGTGCCGGTTTCTGCTTTTATTTACTTTGTTTATTAACACTTGTTTGATTTGGGAAGAAAATTGAAATAGTCGCTTGAACTCCTATTTGAATTTTTTTTTCTGTGCTCTCAGTGGGTATACTTGTAATTTTTGTTTTCGCTTCCAAGAGCTAACTTAAGTAAGCTTAAAAAGTTGGGTTAAACTACTTTATTTCACCGACCCCTTAGTCCCAGAACATTTTCAATACATTGTTTGTTTATTATTTTGCCCTTTGCTCGGTATCTGATATATTTATCAAAAAATGCGTGCCCTGTGTTTTTCATCAAGGCAAACTACTACCATTTTCTGAAGATTTCACATTTTCAGCGTCTGCATGTAGTTTTCAAACCGAATGGTGTAAGCTTTACTATCATATTTATTTCATTAGCATGCCTCTGCCTAGCGAGCTTAGTTTTGAGACAAATGTAACACTGACTAGCAATAAGAGGTCGTCTGATTTTTTTTCTACGGGTAGCAATGAGATTTACCTCAGCAAATGTCCTAAGACGAGTGATTCAAGAAATAAGTAGCAATGCTAAAACACTGATTTGGTCCCAATTCTGGAAACGCGCTCTGTTCGGCAGGACAGACATTTCGCTTAACACTGAGTGTATCTCGTAGCCTGGAGAGAAAATGTTAATAAGGATTTCCTTTAGATGTATGTGTTAGTATGTGTTGCGAAAATACTTTCCGAAACACGTTGTACTTTCCAAAATCCCGGGTTTTTTTGTTTTTAACTTTATTGGTTTAAGTCTCAATCTAGATAAATAATTAGATACAAATCTGATGAAAAGAAGAAAAAAAAAAAACGACCAAAAGGAAAGGTGAAAACGGGACCTGGAGTCCCATGCGAGGCACCTCCCAGTCAAATCAGGAAAAATTTTAAGAAGTGAATATTAAACTATTGCTGTGGCATCCACAATTACTTGCAAGACCCCATGAGCATGGTTTGTCGGGGTCAAAGACATTAGCTAATTCATCTTTGAACAAATTAGTTATACTGTTCTTAAAAGTCATGTTTAGAAAGTCGCAGGGCCGAATTAATTTACATATGAGGTTCCATAAATTAATACTGCGATTAAAGAAGGAGGACTGATAGGTTTTGCAGAAAGGCGTCTCCAAGTACTTTATATCACTTGCTTGAGATCGTCGAGAATGGCCGTATCAATATTAATGTAGCCATACAAAGCCTTATAAAGAAATACTACGAGTCCTTGACCTCGCGGTCATAGGTAAGCGGCAGCAAGTTCAGAAGAATCAGTCTTTCTTTGTGGGACAGTTCACCTTGCTTGATTTGTAGAATCCAACGTTTGGCTCTTCTCTGAACCCTTTCAGCTTTCTGCTTTAGAGTTGAGTGGTTGGGAGACCACACTTCACTGAGTTGCATAGCTCATTTGGGACTTCACTAGTGCTAGGTACACGGATCTTCTAACCTTGACGTCAGTCAGCATGGGACAAGTGCGACGAAGAAGACCGAGTAGCTTATTCGCTTTAGCAGAGACCATGAGAACTTGGGTTTCCCACGTTAATTTGCTTGTTATTATGACATCGAGATCTGTCTCCTCATTCCCGCGTTGTAAGTCAACTTGACTAAGGTGGTAGTCATGGCGCACTGGATTTTTCTTCCGCGTCACTGTTACTGAGACCTTGCACTTAAGCGTTGAAATTAATATTATGGTGAAGACTCCAGGAATCTAGGTTTGTTAAAGCTTGCTGCAATTTATCAGCATCTAGATATGATAAGATACTTCCATACAGCTTGGTGTCATCTGCATAAAGGGCTGTCAGAGAACCAGCAGGCAGGGCACTTGGCAGGTCGTTGATAAAGATGATGAAAAGTAATGGGCCAAGAAGACTTCCTTGGGGCACTCCGGAGGTTACAGGGGCCCAACTGGAGGTGAATACATCGATAACAACTCGTTGCTGCCGATCTTGCAGATAGTTCTTGAACCAATCATGTAGATGTCCAGCTACTCCATATGCCTTAAGGCGGGGTAAACATGAATAGGCGTGAAATTTGAAGTGATGTAAAAAAGGGAATTGTTAGGATTAAGATGGGTTGGAAACACTTCCAGACAGTTGACCCCCGCAAAGGAGACCCCCTGGTTGCTAGGGGACTGTTTGGTATCCGTCTACTAATTCTTCACTTCAAATTTCAATTTTCCAAATCCATCAAATCTTGATGGAAAGAGAAAAAATCTCTCTTTCCCAAAATGCCCAAAAATCACCCAAAAATTTACACAAAACTGCCAAACAGTGGTTAATGAGATAAGCAGAGAGATAAAGTGTCGCTTGAAACGTGACCGAGATATTGGCAGAAAGGCCCGTGTTAAGCCACCCCAGCTCAAAACAGCCTTCACGTTTACCCCCGCCTTAAGCTAGCTTCTCAAGAGAATGGCGTGGGCGTGGTCCACAGAGTCAAACGCTTTGGCAAAGTAACCTTCGTTGTCATTCTTAAGTGATGAAATTTGGATGTGTGTGTGTGTAATGTCAATAAGTGAAATATGCACTTGAAATCTGCAAGATATCTCATAGTTTCTTCAAATCGCTCTCGATTCGCACACTACCGATACTACACCAACATTTCACAATTCTTTATACGCGGGGGGTCCTATTAATGCCTCCTCTGGTTTTGGCCCAGAGGCCAAAACCCTGCGTGGGCAGTTATTATGTCTGACCAATAATGAACCAGTCATTTGAAATCACTGGACCCTCTTTTCTCCTCCCTCGGGCATACACGGGGTAATGCGGGGACGTTCACGTCATGTTCACTCCATTTTGATCCCATGGTAGGCGGGGAATGGGTATTAGTATTTGTGTTTAGTCTTAATAATCGTCAATACTTAGCATCATTATAGTTGTTGTCTGTTTTGTTTCATGTGTTAAGTTGTCCAGCTATATCGCGGCTATGATTTCGTTTTCACAAGAAAGACTTGATTTCTTTTACACGGTCCGGGGGGAGGGGGGGTGTGGGGGCAGGGGGCAGGCATGAATTTGAGAGGAGTGGAAAACCTGTCATGGGAGTTATAGCTTTTTTCTGGAATAACACATGCACCATGCTACTGCCAATAAACAAAGTTTTGCTTTACTTTTGACATCTTGACTACTATCTGATTGTGTCTGTTTGATTTGACTAATCAGTAGATTGGCATGTGCCATTCTAACATGACATGACAACACTCACCAGACTGGAAATTAATTTTTTTACAGTTGCCCTGCCTGTGTACTGCACCATCTGATTAGTAGAATGCATCAGAAAGCAAAACATTATCGGTTTATAACAAACCCAAACCATTTTAAATGTCATTTATTAAATTGTTTACTTTACTCGACAAATGGCATTCAAGAAAACCAGGCATTTTTCCAGGAGTAGAAAAGAAGGGTGGCCAAACTTTTCTATTGGGCTGAAGACCCCACTGGCCTTGAAGCTTTGGGGGGATGTAAAGGCCAGCATGAGGATATCAAAAGAATCCTGTGACATACCTAGAGACTACCAGAGATGTTTACGCTCGGTTAAGAAGAGGTTAATATTTAACAGTATGCCAGAACACATCCAGCCCTAGGATTATGACATGGAGTTGTTATGGAGATTCATTGTTGGAGCTTCAACTTTTAACATTAACGATTACTCAATACTAAGCACATAAAATTTGCAATATTTTTATTCATTTCTTCCATATACTTTTAATTTACTTCAGATATGTATCAAACACTTTGTGCAACGTAAAGTAAATAACCTGCATTTGCTGGAAGGGGACAGTACCAACCTATTTCCCAGGGTCTCTATTCTTCCTGGCCTGGGAGACCTTGGGAACAAGGTTAAGACAACTTCTACTGTACAATGTTCTTTGCTTTAGGGAAGAATCTTCCATTGTAACAAGTGTAATTAATCAGTGCACAAAGTGAAATTAAGTTCTATTTTTTACAGTACAGTCAAGGAAGGTACCTCTATCCCTACCTCTTTTCTACAATAGCCACCCTTGTCGGGAGGTAGGGATGTCATATAACACTTGTATTTTGTCAGGGTGCAACATCCTAATCTTTAAAAAATGCTTATTGTAGCACGTAAATACATAACACAATCGAAATATATCAATAAAACTAAAACCAAACAGAAACAGACCAAGGACGCGCTGTATGGTTCAATTTTTGTCACCTTTTACGAAAAAAATGGTGTTTTTGTATGCTTTGTGTCAGTTGTTGATTAACTGGCCAGTGTCAAAAGGTTATTTTGGCAGTTGGGATGCACTTCCATAGCCGTTGCCATAGTCAAGAGGATGGCCATTGTAGAGAGGTTAAAATTAGAGTGAATGTATGGATAGTTTGTTCGGACAAAAAAGTGGCTGTTGTAGAGGGGTGGCTATAGTAGAGAGCTGGCCATTATTGTGGAGATTCAACTGTAATTGCAACAACACAATGACAGGGTTTAATGTCGTCCAGGTGATTCTACACTAAGCAATGTTCTGTAAACTACATCTTGCAATGATGTACCAAGAAGTTGCAAATAACATTGCTCAGTGTAACTACAGTAGCTCAAATGTACCGATTACTTTGTAAGAATTAATGTTCAATCTACTTTCAAATGTGGGAAACAACAGAATATAAAAACCCCACTACCTTTTCTAAATTGAATTGATTAGATCAGAACGACATTGTATAGTGAATATTGTCTTCCATTATAACTATTTGCTACATCAGATGACTTTGCAGATGTACTCTTATCTTATTCATTCTCATGGAATATGAACTGGGCCAGTTATATTAATATATTACAGAACAAGAATAGTTATAACTGATGCCATTCAATAAAAATTAGCTCAAAAGCAATATTAAGTTTTTTTTTACAGTAACATTAACATTACAGTGATATTAAATACATGCACCGTTCATATTCTCTTGAAGCTCCCTATTGCTGTTGCACTACATGTATAGTTTTTACCCACAGAAAAGTACCATAAATTATTTGTTCAACAGCCAAACATGCTCAGACAGTGACTTCCGGGTTTCAGATCTCTTTTTTTCCACGGTATAACGCCACCCAAATTTCACTGTGTGAAAATGATCCATTCACTGACTGAACTACTGATATTCCCATGGCGCATAACCTTCTACCTCAAGACAGCCCCACATCCACTTAACAGTCGCTGTCTGGAGAGGCGTACATCCTCCTTACTTTCCACACCATGCTGTATCTGGTGAACTAAACCACTCTGTACTCATAAAATTGCATAAATGACTGCCCAATGTTCCAGCCAACAGCCAGAGACACTATGTATCCTATTACAACCAACAGGACAGGATACAGTAACACAACTGTACTCCGAAGAAATGGTAATGCTGTGGATACAAAAAAGATTTTTTTTTAAAGTTACAACAGAAATCACATGTTGACAAAAGTGCAAAGTGTCCCAAGACTTTTGACCAGGATTGTAGTTAACACATTGTCACAAAGACAGGTGATGAGGATAAAGCAATAATCATAATAAGCAAGGGGAAATTGTCTGGATGAAACACTTAATTCTCAGAACTGGCAATACATTTAATTTTAAAATTATTGTCAGTAGCTACTACATGTAAATGACTGTACATGTACGGTCAACAGAGTGGAAAATGTATTCTTAATTAATTATCATGCTTACATTGAGGGGGTTTGACTCACCACTGTATCCTAAGAATGAGATGTAGATATAATATACTAGAGCCATGAGCCAAAGAGAGTTCCCAATAAATCTTGAAATGAACAGTGGATGGTCTATGATAACTGAAACATACAAAATCAACAGGTTGGTATCCATGTGATCAGACGCTTATACTGTACAATGTACAGGGCTGTCAATAAGGGCTGTAACCCGTTGCATCTGTTACAACTGAGCATGCTTGATGGGCCTTGTTGTTACAGGTTACATGTCACTTGGTTGCAGTTGCTACAATTCAGCCATAAAGTAACAAGAGTTTGTTACAGGTGCAAACTGTCATCAAGGCTACAGATGAATCAAAATAGCCTGCCCTGATGTGCATATCTATTATGCTTCAATATTTACCTATGCTTTAAATTTTTTCACACCAGTTGAATTTAGTCGAAGTGGAAGAGGAAGTCTGAGACCAGTAACTTATTAGATTAACAAATACGGTGAAATTTACAACAATTGCTTGGAGATCCTAGCGGAGATATAGAGGATATTACATGGCGGCACACAGATACAAAATTTATCTTCGAGTGTTGAAAAATATTTCAAGAGTGAACGCAGCGCATGAGTGAAATAATTTTCAACACGAGAAGATAAATTTCATATCTCCAAGCAGCCATGTAATTTTCTTTTTATCACAAAATATTCATAATGACGTTTGAGATTTTCCAAAATTTGTCCAAAGGCCAGACAAACGTTTCTGAACATTTTCCAAAGATTTTTGAAGTTTACCAAAGACGACTGAAGAGTGTAAGTGTAGTTAAAAGGACAAAAAAGAATGTTAATTCAAAAATGATATCTTCACATTTGAGGATACCAGATCTTCACATGTGAGGATATTGTATCATTTTTTATCAATTTGTTTCTACTTGGTATACTTCAAAGTTGGGAGGAACATTTACCTATAGCCTGAGACATAAAACCAAATACATGCATTTAAGGTGGCTCGAAACAGTTTCCAGCACTTTCCAAGCCATAGACGTTGATGGGTCATTATAACCACTCTATATTGGTTGATGCCAAAATCGTGGTATCAAAAAACTGCCAAATCGTTGGTGAACATGTTGCTCTCAAATTTGTGGCACAATAGGTTACCATAGCAACAATATGACCTACTAAAAACACCTTTAATTTAAGCTTCGAGCACTTATAACTCAAAAACGAGCTTGGTGACTTTTATATAATAAAAAGATGCAACTTTTTGCAAAGTTTAAAAACGTTCTGTCAAGTGGATTTAGAGCCACCTTAAATTTTTGAAAATTTAAGGTGGCTCTGAACCTGCTCCACAAATTTTTTTAGACTTTGCGAAAAGTTGCATCTTATCATGCTTATCATAATTCAAATTATAATAAAAAATACATGTAGGGGTCACCGAGCTCGTTTTTGAGTTGTAAGAGCTTAAAGCTAAAATTAAGGGTGTTTTTAGCTGGTCATATTGTTGCTATGGTAACCTGTTATGTAAAATAGATGATTGCAACTTGTTTACCAATGATTGGGAATTTGTATGATACCATTATTGTAGCATCACTGTTAAACAGTGGCAGTATTCCCTCTTCAACGTATAGCTGCTAGAAAAGTGCTGGAAACTGTTGCCAGCCTCCTTAAATGTATTATTCAGTAACTGGTACATTAACAAACAAAGGGTATTTACTCTGCATACAAAAGAGTTGAACAACATGAAGAATAAGTAGCAGTGGAAAAAATGCATTTAGGTGGACATCAAACGCATAGGCCCACTCTACTCTCTGGCCAGGATCATGAGCTGTGGATATCCGCAGGTATCTGTTGCAAAAGAACCTGTAAAGAACAGGAAAAACAGTTGCCATTTCAAGAAAATCACCAAATCAGATTTTGGCTTAGCAAAGTTACTATAATAGACCAATTTCGGTATATTAAAATTCAGCCTAACACAATAGACTTCAGTACAAGGCTCTGGGGAATAAACCCCACAAGCTCTTTAGTTATTCCCAAGAGCCTCATACTGAGGTCTATTGTTTTAGGCTGAATTTTAATATATCGAAATTGGTCTATTATAAATTGCTTTTTAACTGATACTACTGTACTACACTGCAAATCTTCATTCACACTGTAGATTTTGCAAATGTACTCAGGAATCAAACAACAGGGAATTTGAAGAAAACCCACAGTTGAGTTGTGACATTGACAAGATGTTTCCAAAACAAACAAGAATCCATTAGCGACCTTTTTACTGAACGTTTCAGTGCTATTATGAAGTGCACTTACCATAGTAATGAAGCTATGATGAGACCAACACCAATACAGTCCACAAACACAACCCATAATAAGAACTTTAAAAATCCTAAAAAATGTAGCTTCAGTGCAATAGCAAAGCCAATTGAAGACCCTGTCAATACAAAAAAAACAGACTCAAATTAAGTAAAGTTAGGCTGAAGTTAAGTTAAGTAAAGTTAGGCTTATTTGTGAATTTGACAGCCATCTTCAAGTTATTGTGGTCGGACTATAAACATGTTTACTGTAACGTAATCTATATGATAAGTTATGGCAGGATGAGCAAACATTTTGCTCAGAAGTTTGTGTGAAATAGTTTCCAAGTCTTGACAATCCAGTGGTGAAACTAACTGAAATTACCATTTGGAGTGAAGAAGACCACCGTGACCATTATCACATTTTTCCTCACCCCTACTTGAACAACCTACATGTAGGGTGCCTGGCAACCACAAGACTATTAGAGAAACAATGTAAGCAGTCTCAGTGCAGTCAGGTCTTTAAACTTTTTTTCAGCATTGTTATTGGAGGTGCACATGTAACTCCCTTATGGACTTCGGCGGCTACAGACTAGCCGGTATTTACAGCCCCCTCTCATCGCTGAACAGGCACAGAGCACTGAGAGGAGGCTGTATTTTCTGATTCTCAACATGTTTAAAAGCAAACACAATCTGCAAACAAGATCTTCATGACTAATAGGTAAGTCACTTTGGTGCAAGGACATGATGCCTGATCAAGTGTACATTTAGTCGGATAATAGTAAAATTAGGTCGGACAATGTCTAATGACCCAACCCATTTCCAGTACTGGATAACACCAGACATTAACAGAGGTACCAAAGATTCTAATGGCAGCTTTCTACTTGCCATATCCACTGATCACTTACCACATAACCAAATGCTAAGTAACACAAGAAAAGCTGGATCATCTCGGGCCCACTGGTCCTTAGTTTCTGCAGAAGTAACAGTCTGAGTTTAATTAATAGTAATGATATTTAGTACATAATAAGAATATTTAGTACATAACTTAATTATGTACTAAATGTTGCATGTGGTACATGCATGTATGGTGGTATGCATATAGTACATGCATACCACCATACAGATCCAGATGATGTAATGGTCTTTCAAGCCCCTACCCCATTTGTGGTCACCACTTCCCTTCATAGAGCGGTTTTCAATTATTGAGTGTTGTGCAACCAAAACCAAACCAATTACTTACCAATTAGACTACTCAGCCAGTCTTAAACCATATGTAAAACCAAAACAAAAACCAAAGTAATTGCCTTATTACTTTTGACACCCAACTGACAACCACTCTATTCTACATTTAAGAAATAGAAAACATGTGCCGTGTATCTATCGAGTTATAGAAACACTAGTGAAAGTTTGAGACAACGAGAAATGTCCACAGCTTTTTTGAGTTCTCCCAAACTTTCATGAGTTTTTCTATAACTTGATAGGAACACGGAGAATATGTTTTCTATTTCTTTTAGAAAATACTGTGACGAAGAAAAAGAAAAACAACTTGTTTAATTCGATCATCAAAATGTAAATTCTCTTTGTTCGCGCCATCACTACATCAACAGCTTGTGCTAGTTCTGTGAATCTATCGAGTTATAGAAACACGGTTTTAAACCAATCAGCGTGTGTATTTGGTTTGGGTTATTTTCTAAATAATAATTGTAAGATCACTTTCACAAGATTTTTTTCCCAGCTCTTCTTCCGACAGCTCAATCGTATTGCTATTTAATAAAAATTCCAGGATTCACAGAACTTCTGTTTCACTGGCTGAGCTGACTACATAATAATGAAAACCAGTGAGAACAGGATACAGCATGAGATTAGACCTTACTCATTAAAGAATTATGAAATATTCTGTTTCTGCCATGTATAATATACATGGAATACACTCTACTAGAATTATGAAGGGCATGTTTAAAACACAAAGTGACGAAATGTCAGTCCAGTTAGCCTAAACAGCACTTCGATTAGCCTAAATAATGCTTTGGTTAGCCTAAATATCACTGACTTGAAGGTGGTTAGCTCTCAATAACTGTATGGGTTAGCCGTATCTCACATTGTTAAGTGCCATTCCGTCATTTTGCCATTTCATGTTTTAAACAGATCCGGATCATAACATTGCCAGTGGAAGAAGGCTACATGTACATGTACAAGGAAGGAATGTTTCAATGAGCCAAGTGCTGAGTTAGATGGTACATATGAAACCCCTCCTTATGACAAATGCACCACTTGAATTGCTTCATGTAACTCAAATCTCCAACTTCCTTGTCAAGCTGTAGATTTTATTTACAACACAATTTTTGGTGACTGTCGGCTC
>OZ026603.1:8244245-8266745 GCA_964020085.1 Micromussa lordhowensis
TAGTAGAATGACAAAAGGAAAAAGCAAAACAGTTACAAAATATAATTGAAAGGTCATTTTATTTTTCAAGAAAATAATGATAATAATGAAAAAAAAAAGAACAGTTGAAGTCTAAAACAAATATTCAAACCCTAGTGAAAAACAAGAAGTTGAAAACCCTCTAAAAAGTTGTGAAAAGGGGAAACGATATCATTTTCAGCCATTTGGTCGCTCCCAGCCTCTCGAAGAGCATTGCCATATAAACATACGAGCGAAAGTTATCTTTGAACGAGTAAAATTAGCAGTCAGAAACCGAGAATTTTAATAACATTTCGTTTCACAAGACTCTGACAATGAGCACGTACGATCGAGTACTAATGTAAGAACCAATAGGATTCGCGGATTTGCAATTTAGCCTCAAGGAGTTACAAAACGTTGTGATTTTCAAATTCTCAAACCTTTTACTTTTCTAAATCTTTCTATAATACTAAGGATATCTACAACTGATGTTCTTAATTAGAAAGGAACGTTCAGACAGTACTCCTCTCTAAATCTTAGCTATCATTTAAATTAACAACGAAATATAACCAGTATTACTCTTTTTTTATAAAAATATCGTTTTTAACCTGAGGTAATGTTTATGGTTAACAGTGTCCGATTTTACATGACTCTAGTAGTGCACCGTAAAAAATTTTATGCGGCAAAGTTGTTCTGTCTAAATCAAGAGAAGTTCAAGGTAATTATTACCAGGGGGGGTCTTGATCTTCTCTTGGTCTAAATAGGCCACGTTTGATATATCAATATTCTAACACGCCTCCGAGGCTTTCAGGACAAACTTCTATATTTGGTGTTGTTTTCTTTGTATCCAAGTCTCTTTTGGCAATTGTGAGACAAAAGAAACTTCACAAATTTTGACCCGGAAGCCTCGGAGCCATGTTAGATTATTGATATATAGAACGTGGCCTATTAAATCGGCCTTCTGGTACGGCATACAAGTATTATCTACGATTGTCTATAACATGCACCGTTTTTTATCAACGATCTTTGAGAAGCATATTGTGTTACACAATATTTCCGAGGTCAATGGCCGCTTTGTCAGTTAGGAATTCCTCAGCACCGGATTGCACGCATGCGCGATATCCCTCTCGGTGATAGGCTGTAAAGAGGGAAGGCGTGAAGAATTGATTGGCGGTAGAGGTACTCGGGAATCCCAAGCAAAGCTTATTAGAAATCCAGCGAAGAACTCTCGAGTTTGAATGACAAGATTCACAGCAACATAATGTAAGCCGATCAACATCCTCGGCCCGCAGAACGGGGCCTGGACCCCATTCTTTCGTGTCCAGTTCCTCTCCGGTGTCGCGGGTGTACTGGCCCCAAGTTGTTTCCATGTCTGGCGGAGGCTTTTCTCCATTGTTAGGGTGACGCGGAGCAATGATCATTATCTTGCCCTTGCCGACCTCCAAGTAACCTCCTGTCGGATTCTTATCGTAATATCGAACCTTAAATCGATAATGTCTCGGCTGATGACCCCGAGGGACATCCACGTACTTTTTTCTCATCTCCTCTATGACATCACGGCCCTTCGATCCCACGAACTCACAATGCAACTCTCTTCTTGCTTGGTCCAGTGATCTCAGAATGTGTTTGGAGTAATCTTCATCGTCCTTGATGAAGCTTCCATCAAGAATGAGGATTCGTTTCAGCCTCTTTTTCAGCAGAGGCAGCAAACCAAATTTCTCCAGGCGCCCAGCGTCGCTCAGAGATAGGAGCGCTGGGGGAATGGGTCCGACGTTGTCGACTTGAAAGACTTCGCGCAGCAACCGAACGTGATAAAGATGTACATGACACCACCTTTATAGAAAGAAAGAAAGAAAAAAAGAGATTTGTGTTAGCACAAGGAAGAGAAAACCACTAGACAACTGATTAGAGGGACAACAGAGTCTGCAAGCGCTAAAACGATCAGATTAATATATCAAACTCATCTGTTTGGTTTCAGAGGTTTTGGCTGATCGCTCAGACTACTACCAGCAACATTGCTGAAGCAGCTAAGTTCTACGTTCGAGAGCGACATAGTTTCACCCGATGCCATTTGATGTAGAGTTTGGGCAATGAGCAATAAGTGAGCGAAAGTTGAAAAACCTTCCCACCCAGTAGCGGATTGGAAGCTCTTCAGTCGAAGCTATGATGCCGTATGTTTCCCCAACATACACATGCTGTGGCGAATCGTGTGCACATTAATATAACGGCAACTTAAGTTGGAAAAGACAGGTCCAGAGCTCTCGGCGCTCAAGCGGCTAAAAGCATACTTGCGTAATAGAATGAGTACCGAAAGAGAATCTTCACTGGCTCTTATGAAGGAGCCCTACTGCAGATCGTCAACTATCCGACCGAGATAAAGGGGGTAAGTTTCTAAAGAAACTGTGGTGCTGCGTCGGTGGGGAGTATCATACAAGATAATTTGGTTTTACCAACTGAGTTTTTATCAGCTGACGTTTCGAGCGTTAGCCCTTCGTCGAAGCTATCAACAGAGATGCTATCTTTGATGTCTTTGCTACACAACATCCTCGCTGCCAGTTATTTGTTGATATTTTGAAGGATAAGGGAAACTAATGTGGTTGCAACAAGCCGAAATTCCACCTCCCATTTCCATCTTCGAAAACAATAACAGCAAAGTGAGAAACACGGACGATATCAAGGCAGGAGTAAAAATACGTTACCTAACATTTACCGAAATTTTAAAAACGACATTTGGCCGGCCCACTCCAAGGAAAAATGCTGGCTACGCCGCTGCCTATGATCGCCAAATTTAATCAAATTTCTGAACGTGAAAAAAGAACGTGAAAAATTGATTACAGCCATCAAACGTTTTCTTTCCCGTAGAAAGAGAGAAGACACGAAAAAAATTCATTTTCTTACCTTGCAAATCTATCAAAAAACCATGGCGGAACTCCGCCGGTTGGCATAATAGCAACGGCAAAAAATATCACCGCATATGCCACAAACACAGCGACTGCAACGCCCTCAGTATACTTCACGTTCCAGCGAGACAACGAAACAACGGCGAGAAATATCACAGGGAATGCAGCGATGCTCTGGATCAAAATTAGTAACATCTGAAACAAAAACGAAACAGTAAACCGTGGGAAAGACACGCGTAACTCGCAGTTGTTGGCAAATGGGCAAACCTCGTAGAAGGTGCTCGAATTTTATAGTGAGCAGGTTTAAACAGTACACGCGAGTTTGGACACGCGCGCGGCGCGGACACGCGAGGAAAAGGACAGAGCTCTTGTCTCCAACGCGCGATTCCAACCCGCGGTCTATGATTACTCGAGCCCTGCAAACGTAAGCTAGAAATTGACAATCGATTGGCCCGGATAGGTATGTACTATCGGCTTATACTACGCACTGCTTTTGAGGCTCACCAACCTTGAACGTTTGTAACTTTAGAAGCATCAAATCAACTGGACTCGAAATGTATTGACGTTTTCTGAAGTTTTTCTGGTAGCAATTCGGCGTGTGCGATTAATGGTTAATGAACTTGATGTTCGTATGGAAACCGGATTCTTTTTTAAAATTTTGAATTTTCTGGGATTTTTGTTTTTGGGATCAAAAGTAGTCCCAGTCCAGGAAACAAGACGTAAAACAATTAATGATTGGACTATTTTCCTCAGTTTTCTATTCGGTAATAAGTTGTTAAAGATTTGAGTCGCCTTCGTCGTCGTCATCGTCATCATTATCATCGTCATCATCATTGGACGCATAATTGTAAACAGTGTAATGTGATCAAGTCAGTTTTTTTCTTCACATTAGCATTAGCATGCGTAGCAGCCGTCTCCTTTCCTTTTTCCGGCGGAGCAAAAAAGTGGGGAGGGGTGAGCGAGAAGGGGTGGGGGTGGGGTGCGTATTGGCTTTCGAGGGAAAAAGTTTGACATATTTCGTGAACATGTATTGTGCACATCTATTGTGCCGCCCGGCTGGTAGATTCCGTAGAACGGTCAATTACAATACATTGCTTCTCACCACGATATCACGGATATCATATCCTCGTCCGGTTTTCTTTTAGTGACTGCCGTAGCTTTACTTCAAGAAAACTATATATTTGTACAGAGATGCCCGTTTCTTGCATCAATTGATTGTATCCAGCTCATGTATCTCCATTTCCCAAACTTATAAAAAGGAATCGTATTTACGCGCACTTTTTGCTTTTAGCCGACTTTATCAAGCTCATGCTGGGTGCTTGTCAAAAATGATTTACCGGACGTTAATTAACAATTACACCTGTAGCCCGAAAGGGCTACGGTTCAATAACCCATGAGGCGAAGCCGAATGGGCTATTGACCCGTGGCCCTTGAGGGCGAAGGGTCTAATTGTTTTAGTATCACCCAACTAGTCGGACAGAAAAGGGAATAATAAAGTTTGCAAATGCAAGTTGAAAAAATATTTATTTGGCGAAAAAAGCGAAAGAAAAACTGGCGAATTTCGTACTCGATGACTATTGTTAATAGTCCCCTAGTAGCGTAGCCAATCAAAATGCAGGATTTGCATTAGTCCACTAGTTGGGTGATACTAATGATCACTGGTTGTCATGTGACAGTTGGCGCCTTTAGGGAGCGCGGCATGTTTGGGGGCGTTCGGTAAAATGTCTGGGATTGAATGTAGACGTTTCCGTCTCTCGCCTCACCCCCTCACCCTGCTCCTTATTTTTCGCACTCGCTCGCAGTTTCGTTCCCTTTGCGTGCTTTTAGAAACGCCTGCTACGCAGGCTATCTACACATTTTGCTCGTTTCTTACCTTGTTAACTATTCCTTTCCTTACGCACCCAACTGAATCATGAGGATCACTCCGGATGCCTTTTCGAAGAGTAAGACCCAAGAGAATTTGTAGATCCCTGAACGGCTCGTCTTGCTCGGGACTTATCGCCATCACGGCAGCAGACGTTACCATGGCATCCGCCTGGTTCACGTTTCTTGGCAACAGTGTGTCTTCCACTCCTGGCTCTCCCGGTTGGTGGTCGACTCGCTCATTCTCGGTCGGCGACAGAGCCATCACACTGTAGGAGGGTTCTTTCAAGGACTGTTTCTTGCGCCAGTAGTCAACTGCCACGTTGCTGATATATTGTGGCGTGACATCTTCAAGGTCCGCCATGACGAGAGGGTTCTTAGCAGGATCGTGCTCATGACGGCAACAAGAGAGGATTGGAAAGAAGTCTCGGCAGCCGATTCCTTTGCAGCCAAGTGACCCAACACTCTTCTTTGTGAAGAACGCTCTTTGAAGCCTCCACCTGAAAGTCCACAAATCTCCATCAAAACGAGGATAATTGGCTAACTACAAAAAATCTATTGGATACAGGTGTCTCGCAATCTAGCCTGCGAAAACAGCCGTCCTTCTTCGCTCCCGGTGGCTGTTTTCGCAGGCTACTCGCAATCCCTCAGAGTGATTCTTGAAGAAAGTTCAAGTCATCATGGTAATACACGTGACATCTTCGCCACGTGGCAACGGCTTGGGTGTTTGACCACTTTAGCAACTGTATTCGTTTGCTTTGATCAATTGAAATATCAGGAACATTGGGATGAAGTTAACTTGGCAATAATTCTTAGATTTTGTTTGATCCATCAGAACGTTGTCAAAAACATGCAACACTTTTTTGACTTATTGCACCAAGGGCGCTCGGGCCGGCTAGCGGAAGACATTTATTTTGGTATGAAAGTGCCAGAAAAACATGTATTTTTAGTAAGAGAATAAAGTTAGCAGCTCAACACCACTACTTACTTGTAATAAGTAAAAATTGCCGTCATACTGAACATGCCAAAATAAGGACTCAGCCAGATGAAGCCTCCAGAAATTAACAGGAGTTTGTAGAAAAGTTGTTCATCGTACGCAATGCCAATTACCTTGGTCTGGTACACTCGCCACTTCACCACGAAAGCGTAAAAGTAAAACACGAGAGCTAGCGAGGCTTTCCTTCTCAGAGGCGGAAATCCGAGCCAGAAGAAGAGACTTAGCACGATCACCATGGTGTTGAGCCAGGAAGGTAGAACCGCGATAAACTGCTGGATCAACCAGGGCAGAAACGTGAACATAAACACCACTCCACTTAGAACCTGGAAGAATCGGGCGATCGAGCGGAATCTTATCGGAGCGACCACCTTCATGGAGTAGAACACGATGAATGTTATGGACAGCAGAGCGAACAAGAAGAATTGTTCTCGTACTTCCGGGTCACTGATGGCGAATTCTGGCGTGCAGTGCCTTTCTGTAGCAGAATTGTTGGTAGCGCTTCCGGTTGAATTGATGGGCACATCGATACACTTGAAGCCTTTACGCATGACCCTGCCGAACACGTAGTCGATGACGTAAGCAGCGGCAAATGCCCCGACGCTGTACATGACACAAGGGATGACAAGGTTGACCGTGATTAGCAGTAGAACAAGTATGATGGACTCCACGATGCCTTGAAGGGGTCGTTCCCAGTTACAGACGTAGCCAACCCTCCTACGCATGTACTCGAAGAACTCTTTGTGCCATTTGTGGCCGTCTTGTTGGTTGTGTCTGTATTTCCAGTCCAAGTAAGAAGCAGCTACATAATTCCCGCCAGACACACAGCTAACGTAATCGATTTTGACTCCGCGGTGAAGAAGCCTTCTTAACGCACCGGAACTGAATGCGGCCGAGCGAATCCCACCACCTGAGCAGGCGAGGCCAATCCTCTCCTCTGACATGATAATCTTGTTAACCCTTGAAAAGAATTTTAAAACAATTCGATTACTTTTAATAAACTCAATAATATAGATTTAGGCCAGCCTAAAAGCGTAGCTCCTGGGCCGGGTTGTTCAGAGCCCGATCAAACTAGCCGAGGATAAAGTAGAATTTTGATTTGAGTTTTGTAACTTTGCGGTGAGATTTTCTGTATATTGTTTTTGTGTTTTGAATTTTAATGAAAGCAAAATACGCAAAACAAAAGCAGTGAAAAAACTTTGTACAAAAGAAAAGGTTATAATTCGGTTAAATTTTAATCCTGGGTTAGCGTTAACCGGCTTCCTACCAACCCTACGCTGTTTACAGCAAGTTAATCCTGACATGAGCCCGCGATCTGATCGAAAAAAGCAGCACTTGGGCAGCGGTCAACTTTAAAAAAACACGTGACCTCGATGAGCCCTGAACTTGAGCCCGCGATATGGTCACGTGATACTGGTCAGCGGATTCCTTGTTTTGACAGGTGTCAATTGACTGCAACATGGATGTCCAAAGGACGCTTTAAACCAAGGGTACATGTGCTCTGTCAACCTACAAGGAAAGCCCGCGAAAACTGAAGCCTCGTTTTGGTTTACGTGTCAATTGTGGCCGCCATGTTGCGCGACTCCACCACCGTCGTCGTCGTCGTCGTCGTCGTCGTCGTGCGTACGCGCCCACGAGCAATACCGCTAGCCATGATACACATGAGAAAATCAGTTCATGGGTTCCCTTCAGTTTCCTAATATGGGTATGGGGCTCCGCTTGGCGGCCTTCGGCCGCCGGAGCTCCGCTATAAATCGAGTATTTCATAAAAAAACGGAGTATCTCATTTCATTTTATTTGTATAGGTAATCATACGGTTTCGAGTTCAACTGATTTGGAATTAATTTGCACGAGTGAGTTTTTCAAAAAGCTGAAATTACACGAGCCGCTATGGTAAAACCGTATGATTACTTATTAATAATACAAACATGAAAAACAATTGCGCGGAAAATTGCCGGAAGATGTTTCTTGAAGCCATTTTTCAGAGTTTCACTGCTTTACATGATATCATTGGCCTACAAAATTTCTCATTGCCTTTCTGACAATCATTATCCATAATTACGATGTGTAATTTGTACTGGTGTTACACTTTTTGCACCGGTGTTACACTTTTTGCACTGGTGTTACACTTGAACTGCACTGCTCTCAGCCAATCAGAATCGAGTAATTTTTCATGTGTATTATTACATTTCGTATCAACCTCCAATACATCCGAGTGCTCGTTTCTCTCTACGAGAGCGCGTGAAAAATTATGGCTTATTTCTTGTGCGCACTCCAGGGTAGTGGCCGTTAGTGGGGTAGAAGCGTTGCGTGACGTAATAACGGCTGCGGAGGAGACTAACTTTCGCCTTGGTACTAACAGGTCAATCAATTAGATCGGACTAATAAAATTTGAGAGATAAACTGTTTGTTTAATTGATTACAAGTGTCATACCTATCCACTTCATTTACATGTGTCGGTGTGCTTTGAAGAACGAGGTATATAACAATAGTTGCTATTCTTATTCAATGAAATGCAAATAAGTGGAGGGGTATTCAGCAGTTAAGCCGCAAAGGAGTTTGCAAAAAAAAAAAAAAACACGTACGTGCATTAGGGTGTTAAGAATGTCGTCTCAGACAACTTCTTTAACTCAAAAACAAGGGTAAAAGGGGGAGAAGGCCGAAATCAAGCGGTCTTTCCGATTTTTGTAGGATATGCGCTTGTTCTTTTGCTATTTGCTTGTGGAACCTTGGCAAGACGTCTCGAAGGTGTAACACCGTGTGGTACTCGTCAACCACAATGAGCGCGACACAATTGTTTAGACTTCAGCAGAGAATCTTCGTTCTATAACATGCTTTGGAATTTTGCATCCAAAAAATTCGTTAGCCTGCGAAAACAGCCGTGCCGGGAGCGAAGAAGGACGGCTGTTTTCGCAGGCTAAAAATTCGTCGGCCGTCTTCCTAAAACAACTTTGTTATTTCGCTTCTCCAATCAGCCGAAGCAGGTCGTCCTTTGTTGACAAAACGATTTGTTCTTTCATGATGCTTTTGGGTGGCGATACAATGAGAACAACAACATTCGCACCATTTGTATTTCTTTTGCCGTTGCGAAGAGTTGATGTCAGACTTTCCTCAAAGCCGGTCGGCAACTTCCGGCCGAAAAAGATGAACAGCAAGCTCTTTCTGTTCATCTTTGAGCGAAGAAACGGTGAAATTTCTCTTAACAGGATTCATTATAAAAACAACCGCCCCATTACGAATCATGGCACTATCATTGATGACAACTGCATGCTGCAAGCCGCAAAACGCGCCTGGACGCAATCACGATCGGCCGTTGTCAAGGTGATGACACTTTTGTCGCCTTTTTTACCAGTAGAAATTTTCCGCTTCTGGAGAAACGGGGAATTCACTTTTTTCCGTCTTCTTTCATGCCCCTCGCGATTCTATCCGCGCATACGACAGATCGATCGATCGAATAAAACTACGAGAAATAGAGAGCTGTGAACAGTCTATGCAGTAGCGATCGTCAGACATTCATTATCCAGTGATTCCATACAACCTGTTCAACAGGTCTATTAATCATGCGATATTTGTACTCGAGCAGTTATTAACATCGGTACCCTACTCAAAGAGTTTACGTATTTGAGGTGTTCAATCAACTTACCGTAACTATTGTCTCTTGTTCAGCTGGTCAATAACCTAAAAAAATTGAATATGCTGTAATGCAGGTCTTTATATCTTACTGCGCTGACCTAGTTCTAATGGAACATCAGAACGAGGCTGTTACTTCCCGTAATTCTCTATATCGATGACGTCATATGGAAAATAAAGAACACTTCCGGGCATTTTAACCTTCTTTGTATAGTGTTCGGTCTTTCACCAGTAAAACCGTAGTATCCTTGTCCGTGCACGTTTCTTGCCTTTGTATTGTTTAAAGTCAAATTTCCCTTCACGGAAACTCCGGAAAAGGTGTCTCAGTGACGTATCTTGATACCGGAAGTTGTGCCAAGCCTGGGTTACTTTGGGTTACTTAAACCCGCTTAGACTCAACAGAGTAGCCACGTTAAACGAATCTTTAGTCTCACTTGCTAGTCTTTTAAGCTCTTACATATCGAGCTGGCAAAAATGGAAACAAACTATCATGTATGTTTGAACTTGTCACACACTGTTAAAGTAGTGTGTGACAGTCTCTTTCAACATACAACTCTATTGATAGGTTAACTATGGTTAGAAGCAATTGACTCAATTGCAAGACATTTTATAATTTTAGAACCGCTCTTGCAAGGTGGGTGTGTGGTCTCTTGCCCAAAAATGCAACAAAATCAACAGTCTTAGCTTATCAGTTTGTTGTTTACAGTGAAATGCAAACACACTCGGTACGTTTTTGTTATTTGGAATAACAAAGCCAACGGCGACAAAATGGATCCGGAATTTGCGGAAAGATGATAAGACGCGGTCCGAACGAAAATCTGAAAAGACGAAATGAAGACAAGAACGTCTGATCGAGGGTGACGTGAAGGAGCGAATTATCCTATACGTCTGACCAGATACGAGCTAGGCTGACACAATATCATTGTTTTCACAAGTAAAATTACACTAACTATTAAAGCATTACTACAATAGCATTAACTGTTGGACGTAGATCTAACAAAGGACAAGACGAAAGGATTACTTGCAGGCGCAACAATAGCAAGGAATCACAGTATTTCAATTTGAAACAACCACAAGTCACAAAAGACCCGAAAGTACAAAGCCACAAAGTGTTACCTGCCAGTCAGTGTGTGTGGCTTCCTTCGTAAGGTCGTCGATAATATAATGGAGTTGATCTCAAGTAATGTGATCCAGCTGTAATAAAGCTATCCCGGATCGTTTCTTAAAATTATCTACGCGCTGACCATACTCGACATACTTGACTGCTCCGGCGATAAAATGCTAATTTCGGTTCGTCAGTTTCCAGCTCGGCGGCTGATTTAATTCATTTTCTCTTGGTCTTGGTCATGTCTATTTTGACTGCAGTTGCGACACAATCACACTGGAGGTCCTTAGAGTATCTTTCGTGACATCTGTCACGCGCTGGGTTTCAGCAAGAGGAAATGAGTGGACAGAGAGAGGAAGAGAGAAAGAGGATGTGGGGAAGAGGGAGCTATTAAGGGGAAGATTTTTAGCCAGGCGTCGACCGGGACATGTCAATTGCACTGATGTATCGTTTTGAGGTATTGAAAATACGTATTACAAGTTAGGCGAGGGGTGAGGGGTGGGGGGGCGAGGAACGGGGAATGGAGGACACTCACATCACTCATCGGATTCTCTCCATCCGAAAACCGCTTGCGGAAGAGAGAGTTATCACGGCTTTTTGTACCAGTCACCGCATCACCACTTACCTTTTTCCCTGACGTGGATGCTCGTTGAGAAATATAAACAAAATCAAAACAAAACAGAACCAATGCAGGAGCCCATTGCAAAAGAAGATGAGTATATATGGGCTTAACCCAGGATTTATTTGATTTTGAAAGATACCATTATAAAACAGGCACTCAGATGAGGTTAATAACGTTAAGCCTGTAATGCGTGATATTATTATTGCATTGTAAATTCGGGCAATACACTCTTTTTTTTAATAAGAACAAACTTAATAAGAACATTGAGGCTGAAATCGCTAGAAAAATAAGAACAATTTAAGAACAATCTGAGGCTGAAATTTTTTTCAACAAACAAACATCAGTCCGCGACGACAGTGTAAAGCTAATGATTCTTTTCAAAATTCATGGTCTTTACTAGAGCCAAGTTCCCCTAAGGTTGCTTGCTTTCGCTTTGACATCTTGATGGATGAGAAAACATGCAGCGCCAACGCATGCAAACAGTGCTTTGGTACAGTATAATATGATCCACGTTCTGCAAGCTTCGCCCATTTTTTACAATTATTAAATCCAACTGTTTAATGTTTATCTATGGTTTAGGCACGTAGGTCAGGGTCCCTACAGTGAAGTACTGTAAAGTACGGTATAACCACATTTGGGGCCATTAGAGAACACAGAATTTTAAGAACAAAATAAGAACATTTTGAGGCTGAAATGGCCGAAAAAATAAGAACATCGAGCCTGAGCTAAATTTTACTGGTTCTTATTAAAAAAAAGAGTGTAACGTTGCAGGTATTCGAATCGCTCGCCGCAGCGAAATGTTGCTTTAAACGGTCGCTCTTTCCATGATGTTTAGGGTGGCGTCCTGGTTAGAACGCTCGAATCGCCCTGGCCTGGGACATTGTGTTGTGTTCTTGGGCAAGACACTCCACTCTCACAGTGCCTCTCTCCACCCAGGTTTTTAAACGAGTACCGGCAAATTTAATGCTGGGACCCAGTAACCCTGCGATGGACTGGGATCCCATCCAGGGGGGAGTAGAAATACTCCCAGTCGCTTCATGCTACAGAAACCAGGATAAGCTCTAGCCTGATGAGCCACTTGGCTCGTATGCAGACTTAACCTTTCCGTGATGTTACAACATATAGTTTTTTAAAAGTCGGCTCGTAGTTGCATTTGTCATCGTATGCTATCGTCAAGTATGTATACGTAGAAACGTTTAAGGTTTTGTTCCACAGGAGTCTCCTGAATTCGATCTAGGTAAGCCATGACCATCAACACAGTTTAACGGTACTTTTTTTAATTCTTCTTCTGCAAACCTAAAAGATACCTTGATGACTAAATTAAAGATTAACAGTTTTGTCCTGAGCAAATCTCGCAACTTACATCCCAAGACTCGGCATCCCGCTAGTTTGGCGTTGGTTCGGAGTTTCAACGAGTCTTTTCCCTTTGTGACATAATTCCAGTTCTTTTCCCGTTATCTGGAAAGGATGAACCCTCGTGACACGGGGACTTCGATATGAAAACGTTTGGGATGCTCATCTCGCTTAGGGGTATAAATCGAGGATTCAGGTCAGTCACTTAGGGAGCCACAATTTTATAAAATGTTTTAGGGTGCACTCGAAGAAATAAATAATAATACTAAACGCTCTTATTTCCATTTTAGCCTCGATTTCCGCTGGTCTCTCGACTCCAGTCTACCAGTGCGGAATCCTTTCCTGAACAGAGGCTGGTAAATCGAGCCTATTCTGTTTTAAGTGGTATCTTTTAGGGGTGAAAAAAGCTCTAGCCACGCCCAGATTGGTCTCCTTTAGGAATTTAATTCAAATTTTCCGACGAGCATCTCCGACTTTTTCATATGGAGTCCCCTCGGGGAATGAGCGTTCTCACAGGTAATGCGCAATGGTGAAGCGGGCCAAACCAACAGGAAGCAGCGAAAGAAAGTTCACGTTGTCTTATATAGAGTACACAACGACGTGTTCAGAAAGAGGCTCGGCTACCAAGCAGTCAAAAATGGCGACGAACTGATTTTATGCTACTTTTCCAAGTTATTCAGTGAAAAGTTTCACATAAAGCAGTGTTGACGTCCGTTTTTGGAGGCTGGAAGTATTCACCCACACAATATGTAGTTTCAAGTGTTTGAATGTCGAGTATGAGTGCCAAATTTCAGCTCCTTTTTGTCCCCTTCGTTTTTACCTTGTTTTCGTCGTTTAGAGAGAACGCTACTTACGGTAAGAGAAATAACAGAATAGGCCAGTTAAACATTCCAGACATATGTGAAAGTATGTACATTTTAAGACCTAAAACTCATTCGACAAATATAAGAGCCTGCATTGGTTTCTTAAATGTCACAAACTTTACTGCAAAATATAGTTTTTGCTAATCAAGCATGTATTTTATGATAGCTGCAGAAATTCTCGCGCTCTAATTGGGTAATTTTCACTGTCAGTAAGTGGACTGACACATGAATTTATAATTTATGTGATGCGTCAATGAGCAAGAGAGGAGAGTTTTACAATTTGTTATCATAAAAAACTATTGACATCAGGGAGTAACTGCTGAATACCCCTCCACTTCATTTACATGTGTCGGTGTGCTTTGAAGAACGAGGTATATAACAATAGTTTCTATTCTTATTCAGTGAGATGCAAATATGTGGAGGGGTATTCAGCAGTTAAGCCGACATCAGTTTTTCATGCGTCTGTCCTGTTATTGACTTTAAATTTCATCATAACATTGTCAAAATAGTCTGTGGATCCATTTGGGTATCGCCTTGTGGATCCATAGCTACTTTGACAATGTGACAAAATTCATGATCAACAACAGGACAGACACATGAAAAACTGGCATCAATTTGTTAACTTTATCATGCATGAAGTGAATTGATGGCGTCATTTTCAGCTGCAACCGAGTCCTGTTCAGGTAAATACTGTGGAAGGATTGTTGAAGACAATGGGAAACTAAGTGATTGTGGGGTAAGTTCAAACTAATATACCTGCCAACTACTTCTGAGTTATAGGCGTGAGGATTTTATCCTGGGAGTGCCAGGATTTCGAAGACAACACAAACACATCCAAAGATTCCCAAAGATATCGGAAAACTTCCGAAGACGTCTGAAGTCTTCCGAAGATAGCGGAAGTGGAAATATCCCTGACATTACCCAGTCTCAGAACGTGTATCGCTAAAGACTACCTCGCTCCCAGTAGTCGAAGAAGGAAGTATTGTCAATTACACATAGTTTTCATTTCTTACATCAGTTTGAGTTTACATATTTTTGGAAATTATGTCAAGCAAAGCTGCAACCACTCACATTTTTCAACCAGTTGTGAAAATGTGGCCCATAAGCGTGAGCTGGGGTAAGATTGAAGTTTTCAATCTGCAGGGGTGAGACACACGCCTTAGCCATGAGAGTTGGCTGGTATAAACTAATGAGCAACAATGTGACAGAGCTGTTTCACTTGAACTTGAGCTTCAACTTTATTACTTCCATCACTTTTAATACAATATAAACTTTCTATAGAATTTTTAGTAACAGAAAAGCAGAAATGCTTGAAGTAATAGTCTCCCCCTTAAAAGAACACTTGGGGCAAATAATGGATGTGTTCACTATATAAATGAACTATTGCTAGCAGTTTCAATGTGAAAGTAAGTGCTGGTGTGAGGTGAAAGGAACACTGATGATACAATTTGAAAAGTAACCAGCTGTGGAAATGGTTTCCAACTGGGCGGGCATGAGTGGGGGAGTGTCGGGAGTAGGCTTGGGCTGCTTGGAAATGGTGTTATTAACTCAAATCAACATTGAAGTATGTGTTGATTTCACACAATTGAAATGAAATTGTTGTTGACAAAGTCGTTTTTCCTCCACATCATTCAGTTTGCCTTTACAAAAAATGTGACTCTTGACACGCCAAAGGAACTCGTGCATTCTATGCCTAGGCGCTTAGAAAAAGTCGTTAAAATAAAGGCAGGCATTCTGGTTACAAATTATTTGAATGATGAAATGAAAAGTAAGCCAAAAAAAAATACCTAATTTTTAAAGAGGTAGTTTAAATAAATAATGAAACTATAGAAGAAAAGAAATCGGAACAAACTTTTGAAACAACAAGTGTATTTACAGTTTAACAAAATAATATACAAATGGAAGGACAGAGAAAAACAATGTACATTTGAGTCTGGAGACTGACGTAAACCAAAAGTTTTCTAGTCAGTATTCGCTTTGTAATGACAACCAATCCTACTCGCAGATTGATCTGAGTTTACATGTAGCTAACAAACAGCTCCAATAAGTTCCAAAACTTGATTGCAATCTCAGCTCAATGTGACTCTGCAATAGTACTCTGACACTCGTTTGATTACCAAAGTACATGTCAATACAATGAACTGACTTATTTCATAGTAAAATTAATGCGGGCTTGCTGAAGCATACTTCTCCTGTGCAATTCACACTAAATACTAGCCAAGCCTGGATATGTTGATTATTGTTGTTTGAGTAAAGCAACTCCTCTGTCACCAAGGAAACTCACTCGGTAGCTCCTGAATGACATCACAAAGAATAAACAAGGCGTTTAATCAGTGTGCGGTTCTCAAGGACAGCACAGTTAACTTCTGATGAAAGGTGGAAAACTAACAATAAACAGTATGACTGTGCGATTGAGAAATGGAATATAACTTGCCTTGAAAACTAGGTACATTGTAATTCACACTTGCTGTGTTAAAAAATGGGTTTACTCTTTTTGACTGAATTAAAGTACATTTTGCCACTTTCTTCTAATAATCAATCTAAAGTTAAACCAAAATCAAGTACATTTAATTTTCTGTTTTTTTTTTCACTTGGTGTTTGCTGTGAGTGGAGTTATAACACTCAATAGGCCATGTGTGAGTTGTCTCATGCCTCTGTTTCAATGTGAGTCCTTGTGCAAAACCTTTGATATGAAAATGAGTTTGATTTGCATGAAAAGGAACCTCAGGTGGAACTCATTGGCATATTTATAAATGGTTTTGCACAGACTCAGTTTGATATACAGTCCAAATTGAACTCGCAATGGCCTATTGAAAACCACTCTAGTAAGAGTATTGTTAATCGTGCTAACATACATGTAGCAGCCTTGTAATGTGTAATAATATCTATAAATTTCAGGCTTGTCCAAGAGGTTACAGCACTAATGGCACAGTTTGTTTGGAGTGTTCATCTTCTCCCGATTTGTATGATTGGTTATATCTTGGGTTTATGGCATTTTTGTCCCTCATATTCCATTGGTTCTTTGTTGACTTCTTTGCCAAGAGGAACAGAAAAAAGTATGTTTTAATAACTAACTATATCATTCACTGTAAGTGACTACATGAGAATACCTAGGATAATATATTGGTATTGTTCGGTAGTTTATTGTATGAACGTACCTGTCCTGCTCAGCATGTATATGCATTTCTTTAGTGAAACTTAAATTACCCAAGCAATAGTGATTGTCACCATCAAGGAACCCTTAGGCTTTTTAGTGAATTATATATCAGTACATTAAAAATCGCAAATCACTCTAGAATATGAGATTTATTACCCTGCCAACATTGTCACAAATAACTTGTTAAACTGATCTTCTTGGGTACAAATATTTTTGGATCAGGGATGGAGGGTTGTAAATGGGGGGTGTCATCTTTGTTTGACATGACATGGGGGGATGTCTTGGGACATGCTCTGGGACCAATGAATTAACAGCAATGTAAAAATGTTTGCTTAAGATTGGAGGGAGGCAACCCCCTCAGCCTCCCTGGTTCTGTCATCCTTGTGGATGTGGCATTTGTACTTATTTTGCAGCAATTCTAATGAGGCCTTCCAAGGGTTAAAAGCAACAAGGAATTTCTAAAATTTAACAGCGACACGAGAAGCACTAGAAAAGTCAGCAACATTGTTCCTTTTGGACTTTTTGCCTATTTTAGAAATTGAATTCTCTTGTAAAGTCTGTAAATGTCAGAAACTTGTGTGCTTTTCCATTGAATAAACTGTAAAAAACAATCAACCTTGTAGCGATTGCGACATATGACTTCATGAAGAAACACCACGACATTTGCTTCCGCTGGCTAGGTGACATCAGTACATGAAAGGATGCGACATGGCGACCCCCCTTGGAAGGCTGAACACTAATTTGAACTCTACACAAGGAAGTTGTAATTAGTTGCATTATTATTTAGGCTATATATTGAAAAATGGGAGGCTCAGTGGCCTCATGGTTAGTGCGCTCGACTCCGGAGCGAGTGGTCCGGGTTCGAGCCCTGGCCGGGGACAGTGTGTTGTGTTCTTGGGCAAGACACTCAACTCTCACAGTAACTCTCTCCACCCAGGTGTATAAATGGGTACCTGCTATTTGTTGGGGAAACCTAACAAAATTGAAGAGGAGTGACCTGCGATGGACTAGCATCCCATCCAGGGGAAGTAGAAATACTTCTAGCCGCTTCATGCTACAGAAACCGGGATAGGCTCTGGCAGCTATGAGCCAGCCTTGAGTAAAAGTCGTTAAAATAAAGGCAGGCATTCTGGTTACAAATGATTTGAGTAATTGCCAAAAATTATTCTTACTGTCAGGTCATGTGATTAGAATTAATGTACTGTAGACATTTAACATACTGATTAAATATTATAGTCTTTTATAAAGCTTATAAGTGTCCGCCTTCCTTCTCTTCTTGTTGGTTGGATGAAAAAAAATCAATACATTCTAGTTTGTACTGAAAATATTTAACTTCTCTTCACCAAGTGCAAATTTCAAGCAGTCATTTTATATTTAACAATTATTCACCGAGCCTGAGGCGAATAATTGTTTTAGTGTAATTTCAGAGTTGGAGGACAGAGAAAACAACATTTCGGATATTTCCTCGTCGGAAACTTGGGCAAACCGGCTCACAGCCATTTTGTTTTTGGTTGAAAGTTATATTCACCGGGTAGCGCGGTGAATATAACGTCATAGTACGAATCGCTCAACCAATCAGATTGCTGGAAACTCGCTCTTCAACTCTGAAATTATACTAATTGCACATGCTATATAGAGTCAAATATGATTGGAATTTTTTTTGTAGTACCTTTGTTCTTTGCCTGAGTGCTTTTGTTGAAAGTGTCTTAGCAGCTGTTCTTTCTCTTCTTGCAAGCAAACCGCAAGGTTAGTTAACAGCCAAGTAATATAAGACAGGCAGAATTTTGAAAGGCACAAAGTAGAAAGGAATTTGAGTTCAGGGTCTTAGCCAGACAGAAGTATTTACCACTCATGGCATTCTCAGAAAAAAGCTGGAGTGCTTGGGTGGGGTGGAGGGGAGAAATCTGATATGAAAAAAGTTGAGGAAGCTTGTCGGAAAATTTGAATTAAACCCCAAAAAGAAACCAATCTGGGTTTGGCCTGAGCTTTATTTGACCGCTTTTCATCCCAAGCTTAGAGTGCACAATGTTTAGCGAACTTATTAAGACAATATATTAATATATCATCAAAGAGATGCAATGCCTAGACATGACTTGATTTCAACCTCTGGAGGCGATGACACTGCCAATCTCACAGCTACATCACATTTGAATTTTGGAAATTTCAATTCATGACCAGACTATGACAGCATACTACATTGTAGACCATGCTTGTGAGTCCCTGATTCTATTAGGTGTATATTACGAAACTAAACCTGTTATAGGTCATGCTTGTAACCATACAATGCACCAACTGTTGTACTGGGGGGGGGGTCTTTACAATGACAGGAAACCTTCATTCATTATCTTTCCAAAGATCAATGTATGTGCATTAAAACTGGTTTTATCTTGTTCTCATATGCATTCACCAGGTAGTTTAAGCTTGACATCCTGTGAGTCGAAGCAGATTGCAGACTGGTACACAATATTCTTTAATCCAAAGCCTGATTATGTCAACACCCTTCACTGCACACAAGAAGCTGTTTATCCTCTGTAAGTCTGTTATTTTTTAACTTAAATGCCACTCCTGGTTATTTACGAGCTTTTATGGCATCTTCTGTTCGATAGCCTGGGACTAGTAGTTTTCCAGTCTGGCTATTAGATTCTGCCCATTACTTTGCCCAATGGGCAAGTAAATTTGTTGGGGAAATAAGCAAGAAGACATGAACTTTCTGGGGGTTAGTAAGAAGGATTTTCGGGCCAGTACATTAAAGTTAGAGCTCGCCCAAAGGGCAGCTGCGAAAATTTGTTTTGTGCATTTTTTTAATCTACTATAGAAAGCCGATTACTTATGAACTTCTGTTGTCTATGTCAATCACTGTCTAATGGTTCCTTCGCATCAGGTACACCATAGTGCTTATGTACTATGCAATCTCAGTTGGGCTTCTGTTTTTGTTCCGGCCCATCATTTCACACCAGTTCTGTGATGGCCAAGGCCTTGCCTCTATCTATGCTGCACTGTATTTCCTGCCATCACTTGCAGTACTTCACGCATTGTTTGGTGGACTCATTTGTAAGTACCGGTAGTTATTTTTCATAAGCTTATTTAAAAGTAGGTGAGTTTAACATGAGTTCAAAGTGTTAGCAGTAATAATGATAATTAGATACACATGTATGAATATAGCATAGAGTTAAAGTGGCTCAAAACAGTTTCCAGCACTTAGATCTTGATGGGGCATAATTTTATAACCTGAGGGTGGACGCTCTTTTGCTGTCACGGCTACGAAACTTTGGAACAATTTACCCCTCCATACAAGAAAGCTGGATTCTGTAACATGCCTGAAGAAAAATATGTTCGCTAGGATTTTTAAAGAACAGTTGACTCTTAAACATTTCGTAGTGTAATTTGAATTTTATCTTATTTACATATATTAGCTATTTTTCCCGTGTATTTTAGTGTAATTTTATTGTACATAGTTGTGTTTTGGAGGGCCACAAGTTTATTAGCCTTGGGCTATTACGTGCTACCCTCCTTTATAAATAAAGGCTTTATTATTATTATTATTATATAACCACTCTTTATCACTTGATGTTACAATCATGGTGTTAAAAAACTACCCAATCATTGTTGAACACATTGTTATCATTTTCATTACCCAGTAGGTTACCATAGCAACAGTATGACCTGCTAAAAACACTCTTAATCACAGCCTTAGGGGCTTATAATTCAAAAACAGCACAGTGAAATTTTGTATATTATTAAATTTTGATAAGCATGATAAGATGCAACTTTTGGAAAAGGTTTTTAAGAAATCTGCATATGGGGTTCCGAGTTACCTTAAAGTTTTGAAAATGTAAGGTAGCTCGAACCCTATTTACAGAATATTTTTAAACTTTGCCAAAAGTTGCATCTTATCCTGCTTATCAAAAATGTAACAATATAATAAAATTTCACCATGCCGTTTTGCTGTCCTGTAGTAAAACATAACTTTGAGTTTACAGACAAGTACTGTCATACTGGGAACCTATTGTGTCACGAAAATGATAACAACGTGTTCACCAATGATTGGGCAGGTGTTTGTTGCTATGGTTGTAGCATCAAATGTTAAAGAGTGGTTACAATCACCCATCAAAATGTGCTGGAAACTGTTTGAGCGAACTTAAGGTCTCTAACTCCCAAGACTGCTATGTGGCACAAAATGCAATTACATGCTCAATATTTGGTCAATTTTTAGCAAATTTGAACAGGGAAAAAGTCTTGGACAGATCTGTCTTTTGAAAGCATAACATCACATACCCCTTCTGCGGCTCGTGATTTACAAATTCTTCTCGTGTTCTACCAACATCCCGCGTGGTTTATCAGCCTATAACCCATAGAAACTTGTGGTCTATTGCTTAAATAACCCATTCATCAATAGCTGCGACGTATTAAGCTATAGTTTAGGGGTATACCCTAAATGTAGGAAGAGTAAGATGTTTTTCAACATTTTGAATACTTTTCAATTCAAACCGCGGCTTCCTATATGACTGTTAGTGTGATTTATGGTATCACACAACCAATATTCTGTCAAACAGTACATTATGAGTGGTCTTTGGGTCTATAGTGATCGTTTTACAAAATATGTGGTTTTTCCCACGGGAATGAAAGGGGTAGTCATTGTGCCATTGTTGATGAGAAAAAGGGTAAAACGTAACTTCATAGTTTATTTTAATGCAGATCATTGAAATTAGAGTTCAAAAACAGCCGAGAGCGGTTTTCAATTAAGTGTTGTAAATCTATCCTTCTAGCCAATCACAAACGACGGAGACAGTCTAGTGAACCAATCAAAGCTCAAGTAGGTAATGAAACCAGCGCAAAGCGCGGGAAAACGCGTGCAAGCGAGTTACGATTGGGTTTGGCTTAGCGTAGTGCACTGATGCAAACCAAAGCACTCGCGACACTTTTGACGCTTACTTTTGACACTCAGTTGAAAACTGCTCTTATAATTAAAATTAATAGCAATGTTTTTGCAATGTGAACAACACCTCCAAGCAATGGTTCTACAACTCCAAGCAATAGTTGACCTGGTAGTGTGTTAAATAAACCAAAACAGAACTTACGGAAGTAAGTTTCTAAAGAAACTGTGGTGCTGCGTCGGTGGGGAGTATTACAAGATCATTTGGCTTTGTCAACTAAGTTGACAATGTGAATCGGCCACCGTAAAGAGATTCGAAAGCAGACGTTTCGAGCGTTAGCCCTTCGTGAAGGCGATTATCTTAAAAAGATTTGTTTAAATTTCCCAGAATCCCTTGATGAAGCTTTATGCACAAGGTGTAGATAACGTCTCTCACGATAGTTTAATTTATTTTGTTTCCAGATTATTCTTATCCCTATGCAACATTAGTTATTTCTATCTTGAGTACTGCCGTGGTCCTGGCCAAGAACAAAGTTACGGTGAGTAGTTGTATATGTATTTTGAAAACGGGTTACCCCTTGCCAAACTGTTGTGGTACTGTAATTTGTTTTCCGACACTGAAAATACATTTGTCTGACAAGACGTCGTTTGTTTTATTTTTAGCATGTCCGCCAGTTGATCAAAAGCAAACGTCACGTGACCATCATCCTGGCTCACTGGCTGGCGCATGCGTATGGCATCTTGGCAGTCACGCAACTAAGCAAACCTTCAATTCATGGACCGATGTTCACGTTGATGGTGGCTCCTGTTCTGTTCTTTTTGTTGACACACTCTTTTACTGAGCCAAACAAATTTAAGACTTAGGAAATAAGATCTAGTCTGATCGGGACGCCATGACGCTTTTGTTAGCAGCGTTATCACTCAGCTGCGCCGGAAGTGATATCAAAGAAAGCAAACAGCGGTCATACTCCAAACTTCAACGTGACTTCCGGCGTTTCGTTTCCTTGAATTCTTGCGCAAATGGTTTGTAAAACGAAAAAGACGACGTGATAAAGCTGTTGGATTATACTGAGCCTTGTAAATAGCCTAGCTTACCTTAGGGTCCTGTCCACACCACGCTGGGGAAATCTGGCAGCGTTTTCA
>OZ026603.1:8274245-8289245 GCA_964020085.1 Micromussa lordhowensis
CTCTCTCATAGTATCATTATAATATAGATTCAGGACCCTGCGCGCGCTCTGATTGGTCGAAAACCCATGTTTTTATCAGAGTATAAAACATAGAAAAGCTCCGTTTTCGTGACGGATTAGTCTGGACGGTAGGCCTAACAGGAGAAATAAAGCTGCATTTTTAAATTTTGTCCGGCGCAGTGTGGGCTGAGCCTTATTAGTCTGATCATGATATTATGATCCTGGCAAACAAGCAGTATAAATTGTAACCTCTCTTTTAGACAGCCAGTATGCTTCACGACTCGTGCAAGTAAAAAAATACCCCCTCATAAAAATACAAGGCATTCGCTCAGCAACTAAATTAGGGCCTGTTTACATGGAGGTGGGGGACCCCAGGTAGGTGAGGTAACCCGCCTAGGTGAGGTAACCCGCCTCTCCATATAATCTCTCATTTTTATTTGATCATGTTTACATGATAGGTGGGGTAACCCGCCTAGGCGGGTTGCCCGGTCTGCCAGGTAGGGTAACCCGCCTAGCCGGGGTCGCATTTTGCCATGTAAACGACTCAAGGTGGGGTAACCCGCCTAGCCGGGGTCGAGTTCATGTTACATTTGCAAGCGCGCCAAAGCGCGTAAAAATTTGAACCAGAACAATATGGCCGTTACCTGCCTCTGGCGGAGGCTTTGTATCATCAAAAGTGACAGTAAAACGCCACAGCATTGAAATGCTGCAGCGAGAGCAGAAAATAAAGATAAAATAACACTGACCGCCATTTTCAATGTTTACATGCCTAGCGACCACGCAACAACGTCAAGTAAAGTCACCCCGGGACCCCGGGGTTGTAAGTTTGCATGTAAACGCTGGCCATTTTTCGACCACGGCTAGGCGGGTTACCTCACCTACCTGGGGTCCCCCACCTCCATGTAAACAGGCCCTTAGATCGATTTTTAAAAGTGCACGCCTCTATTTTTATACAACACGATTATTCTCTACCTGTTTAACAAGAAAGTAAAGCAACTGATTATCAAGATGACTCTATACACACGTGTCGCAAGTGGCTGGTCCACAACTGAGCCTTATTCAGTTGAATCGTCGAAAAATGTTTCAATTTGCTTTAGCCGGCTACTCCAAAATCCTATTCATGTATTCATAGGGATTACTTTTTGTTTCCGTCCACGGGACTTAATTTTAAACGTTATATTCCACGTGGAAGTTTTTGTAAGCCTTATATCAGTTTGTTTACGCTCTCTTGCATACAGAGTATTTAACCAACATTATAATATAGATTCAGGACCCTGCGCGCGCCCTGATTGGTTGAAAACCCATGTTTTTATCAGAGTATAAAACATAGAAAAGCTCCGTTTTCGTGACGGATTAGTATGGACGGTAGGCCTAACAAGAGAAATAAACTGCTGCATTTTCAAATTTCTCCGGTGAAGTGTGGGCTGAGCCTTATTCGTCTGATCATGATATTATGATCCTGGCAAACAAGCAGTAAAAATAGTAACCTTTCTTTTAGACAGCCAGTATGCTTCACGACTCGTGCAAGTAAAAAAAAATACCCCCTCATAAAAATACAAGGCATTGGCTCAGCAACTAAATTAGATCGATTTTTAAAAGTGCACGACTCTATTTTAATACAACACGATTATTCTCTACCTGTTTTTAAAACAAGAAAGTAAAGCAAGATTATCAAGATGACTCTATACACACGTGTCGCAACTGGCTGGTCCACAACTGAACTGGTTTTACAAGTGAAGTATATCAATTTAAGCTCCCGCTGGATTGTTTTATTTTTGGAATGTTACAACCGTTTCATTTTTAGAATAATCCATTTCCCCTTTTGATTACATCACATATTCATGCGGCCGGATAAACTGCAAATTGGACACGCGTAGAAACGTTCTACAGCTGAACTCGTACGTACTGACCTAATACGAGCCACATCCCTCGTTTTAAGGTGAAGGGCAATAAAACATTCTGATATGTTATGTTAAGGGAAGTAAAATAAGCTATAACTAGTGAAACACTCATCAGTTATTTCCGAATAGAATTGATATCATATACACGAGCCGTGTTCACAATAAGTCTACCGGTCTATCGAAGAAAAAAACGGGCCTGTCCGGAAAAGGAGTGGTCTTGTGCGCGGATGAGCGTTTCAGTCGAGTGAGTTCTGTTTCTCGGCCGGGCGAATTCACCGTCGACTTGTTTTATCAGTCTTACAATAAACTGTAATGTACTGAACATAGCTAGTAAAATGCAAAAACACTGTGTCATTTTAACCGATTTGCATGTGGCTACGTGTAATTGTTCTGTTCTTTCAAGATGTTTCTTTTCACCCATCACAAAAGATGCCGCTGGTATGAATACGAGAAAAAAGGTGGCATTTATATTATATTATAAACTCGATTGCTCCTGAAACTGGTTCAACAATGAAAGCATCAGCATCTTATTATTCAGTTTGTACAAATCCAAAACCTTGGCTGGGTCACTGTGCCTTGGGAAAGACTATACATTTCCGCTAGTACATCCCTCTATTCAGAAGTAAAATACATGGCGAATTATGGGCTGGCAACTCAGGGACAAAATGCTTGTCTAAAAAAATTAGCCCCATTCCATCCAGAGAGTAATAATCTCTAATATCATTCTACTAGTACCTTCATGCTAAAGAAACCGGAGATTTTCGCCGTCTTATTCAGTTGAATCATCGAAAATGTTTCAATTTGCTTTAGCCGGCTACTCCGAAATCCTTTTCATGTATTCATGGGGATTCCTTTTGTTTCCGTCCACGCGACTTTGTGTTAAAAGTTATATTCCACGTGGAAGTTTTTGTCAGCCTTATATCAGTTTGTTTACGCTCTTCTGCATACAGAGTATTTAACCAACACGAAATCTTAAAATCGCTTATACCGACACGTATACAGACGTAGATTATTAGCAAAAATATAACAAGAAATCACAACTGTAACTTACATTTATAAACTGACAATTCTAAGGTTTTGAGTCACCAAAAATATTAGGCCTTGCTTTAAAGAAACGCAACATATCATGCGGCAATCGGCGTAACTATTTTATTGGGCTAAACCAGTTTATAACGAAAGCCAAGTTAAACATGAAAAACTCGTTATAACGGGGTAAATTGGAAAGAGAGTTTAATTTATATTGACTAACGATACATGTACTTCAAATTGTGCGTCATACGTCGGGTAAGACATTTTGCTATCAACCCACCTTCATATCATCGAAACCATAAATCAAACTGAACAATATTGAGGTGCATGCAAAGTAAGACTTTTCACACTACGTACCTGCCGTAAATATTATCATATATTACCTCGATGTGGCTAATTAGCATCGTTATACAGTTATCAAGCAACAAAAATGTTTGCAAAGAAAAAATACTTCTTCCCCGGTTCTCCTAATTGTTTTAATCATCTGACATCAATTTGTTTCCAAAGAACCACTGACTTTCGAACGATATTGCTTCAACTGAACTTTAAATCGTCGAGTTCACGCCTGTCGTTTAAACGGTTACTAATGCAGCTCGAATGAATCGTTTCACCAGAAATCCTGCTAGGTTTTCACGGCAAAATATAATTTGAGAGACCGATTGCTTGCTGTATTTTATCTTTACATACACTGCTGATTTTTACTGAGACTGCAGCGTTTCAATTTGTTTAGGTCTGGCTACCTTGAATGAACCAGTGATGTTACTTTGGTAAAAATTATTTCATGTATAAAGCTCAAAAGCAGCCAGAAGGGAAAGCAGCTAGAAAGAAAAGTACAAAAAGTGGTGTGATTTCTAGAGCTGTTTAACCGATAAGGAAGTATTAACGTTATCCGACAGTTATTTCAGTGTTGAGTATTATACACTGTTGTTCCAGACATTTAAAGAGTTAAAAACCGTCAAGAATTAAGCGGTCATTCCTCTAAAAGCTGTCGGTGATGAGTACTTTCAAGGGGCGCTCTTTGCTGTAATTATTTCGTTATTTGGTTCTAAGGTTGGACATAGTTTAAAAATCTCGCGCTCGCCGCAGCGATATTTCGTGGGAGGACATGGCATGCCACCATTGTGATAAATACACCACTTTAGTCAATTGACTAATTCGAACAACAATAAACGTCCTTATTCGGAACTTTATTTCATTGTCAAAGCGACGATGCATACACTTTTCATTCAACTTTAATCAGCCACAGTGTATCTGCGACACGCGCGCGCCACGATCATCGTGAAGCATTCGGAAAGGTACGAATAGCTTACGATGCGATTTCGTCGTCACTTGCGAAATCGCTAAAAATAAAACTATCGTCACCGTCGACTTTCGAATGAATTGATATACGTTTCAGTAACGGAAGTAGTTAGCGAGGAAAGGGATTCCCCTTAGTGTGCTTAATTCTTATGTAAAACACTATAGCCGGGTTCGGTTTATTATTTTTTCCTCGTTGGAAATGTTCGCCTCGGTGGTGACGCAATACACCTGAGCGGAAAATGGGGCCCAGTGTGACATATAAAGCCGGCGCGGGCCTGGCAAATTTCAGAGTAAATTTTTACTGCCATCTGACTGAGTGGGAGTCAAGGCGTAAAAAAGAGAGACGCTGAAGTCCGTGAGTGAAAAGCGTGGGAATTACTGCAAACTATGCTGTGTTTAATTATGAAGGTAAGTAAGCCAGTTACCTAAGGAAATGTGATCGGCCGCGAATCAGTTGTACGGGAGAAATTCTTTTATTTATAACTTAAATTAACTTCCTTTCTATTTTAATGATATATTCTTTAATTCGTAATTGTTGCACTAGGTTCAGATTATCATTTGAAAAAAAATTGAGGTGTACCGAGACTTAAATCTCTTTCAAGAAAAAAAAAATTTAAGCGGTGTTAATTGAAAATGGCTTACTATAGTAAGTGTCTTCACGCTTGGCGAAGTGTATTGTGGTTGTCAGTTGTGCTGACCGAGTAATAAATGGCAGAAATTTACATTTTTTCGTGTGTTCAGTCAAGTGTAAAATCACTCAAGAGTAGGATTAACAATCCTGAAACGAGAAAACACAAGTAAACTAGAGTAGTTGATTAATCAAAATGAACAACTCTTTCTGTAAAAAATATTTACCTAGTTGTGTTGTTTCAAAAACACACACGGCGGAAATTTTTCTTGACTCAGCTATATTCAAATTCTACGTCTTTTGCAGTGTTGTTAATATTTCTGTGTTTATTTATCTATTTCAGATTTCCCTGGCAGTCACGGTTTTACTCTTCGTCGTTCAAACGATCTGCTCAGCGCCTTGCGGTGAAAAGCAAGTGACGCCACGAAGCGTAGTAGAGAAAGTTTCAAAAGCTGGCTGGTTGTTAGTCAAGGGAAACTCGTATCAAGAACTCCGAGAAAGTTTGAATATTCCGCCTCGCCAGAGAAGGAGTATAAACCAAACGGGATCGCGTTACTGCAGCTGGACTATTGAACTGGATGAGAACGTGAATAGAGAACCAAGGTATTTACCGAAAGCAGTGTGTAATGACTGTCAGTGGTACTGCAGACCAGTGGAGTATGATCACCGCGTTCTTTTAAGAGATTGTCCTGCGTTAAGAACTCGTAAAGAAAGAATGGACGTGTGGAAATGGGAGAGAGTAACCCTTCCCGTTGCGTTTGTGTACGATCCTGATCATCGTTCAGCTTAAGAAGAAATACTGAAAACACGAAACATCCGAACTCTGTAACTGCACCTCAGCCGTCACGCAAATGTAGAAACTTCGAACATTGCGTGACAAAAATATAAGAACGCCTTGTTCTCAAGAATAAGAGGAAGAAGTTGAAGAATGATGAAGAAGAAGAAGAAGAAGAAGAAGAAGAAGAAGAAGAAGAAGAAGAAGAAGAAGAAGAAGAAGAAGAAGAAGAAGAAGAAGAAGAAGAAGAAGAAGAAGAAGAAGAAGAAGAAGAAGAAGAAGAAGAAGAAGAAGAAAAAAGAGATAGAAAGTCTGCGAAAGAACACTGTTCACAAGATAAATAGAAAGAATTAGGTCACCGAAAATTTAGTACAATTACTTAGTTAGATTCTGTAATTTTTTGCAAGGAAAAAACATTGTAAAGTGGTCAGATGTTATTTATAAATGAGAATATTTAATATCGAGTTGAAATGAAAGCGATTAATTTATTGAACAACCAGCAAATCAAGCACGTCACATAATCCAGGTGTAACGCACATTACCGTGACAATCTGTTCTGTCATATGTAAGAGAATCTTGTGCAAAGCACAAAGATGTGGTTAACTCAAAGAGTTATTAATAAGTTGTCTCCAAATGGAAACAGTGTCAGTTACAAATAACTGCACAGTAATGCGTTTATTTTATTTATATTACCACATTGCGTGTGAAGTCCCTTCATGTATCCGATTTAATAATTATATGTATATCTATTTATAAGCCTCGATGTGCTGAAATATTTATGAAATGTTCCCGCTGTCGTGAGATATAAGTTACCAACGTTAACTTTAGAACAAAACTTGAAACTAGACTTACTTAGTTAAAACTTCAGAATAAAAACCGCTATGGCAACAAATACGGTGATATTAATACAGCTGATTAAAATCCTGTTAGAAATACAAGTTATTTTATTACATATATCTTCCTTGTTGCTGGAAAGTAAAGGTCACTTGATCCTCAATTAGTGGTTTTGGCGTGAGTCGTAATTACTTCCAATCGCTTTAACCGCATAAATACATGGGTGTGGTCGACCCTCAAAAAACTACTCTGAGTACTTATGCCTGCACAGGCGTGGTGTAAAAGGAGAGTTGCGCTTCCTAATCACATCACGCGTGCTTTCGAGGAACTCCAGGTTGCGATTAATTCCTCTGACGAAAACATTTAAAACGAAAACAATAATAGTGCAACAGGTTAACCATGATGCTCTCAAAGCAGTGGATGGGCTGCTCAATAAAAACGGGAAACTGTCCCTTAGGTCCACTATCAAGATGATCTAAAGTATGTTATTAGCTGCGATTCACATCAAGAGAGCATAAACGATAAGAGATTAATCCCTCGTATAGGCCTTATTCCTAAGATAATGTCTCTCAATTTATTTTTAGATATGGCACTCCCGTTCTTCCGTGGATAATGTTGCGTGGATCTTTTCGTGGAGATAAAAATACATGCAAATTGCTTGGGCTGTCCACGTGAGGGAAATGGTTATTTCTTGACTCTTGTGGGTTAACCAAAGGCGATCAAACCAAGAGCGTATTGTATTTTAACCCTTTGTTAAAATAAGCTTGACCATTTAAAAACAGTTTGTCTAATTTGCAGTAGCGTGACCTAAGTCGTGCTGGTGGTACCGATAATACTGCTGCACAGTTCGATCAAGCTCAGAAAAGGTGAATTAAACGGCGATTGAGTTCAGTCAATGCGCTGATGTTCCATACTTCGAATTTGAAACACAGCCAACTTTGTTACACGGAGCAGGGACCCGTTTCTCGAAGGTCCCGAAAAGAAGCCATAGCAAAATCTCGAAGCTTATGATTACAAAGCTGTTTTATTCACGTATTATTAATATAAACAGAGGTTCTCTTCACAAAAGAAATTTCAGGCGTATACACTTCTCCGTTTTCAGATACAGATGAACTAAGCGGCTTTAAACGCCCGAAAAATTTCCGCGGCTTTCGAGAAACGGTCCCCAGGACCGAGCTGCCATTTTTCCTACAGATTATTTTAATATTGACCGTTGTAGTACCGGATCAACTAGTTAGTTGTGTGCATTAAACTGTGTCTTCATTGGTATAAAGACAATAGACTGCAAGGCTGATACTACGTGAAAAACGTTTCGAGACACCAACAAGACAAGAACCGATAAAGGAGGATCGCAACAGTGGACAGCTGTTTCGCCCTTATTGGGGCTCATCAGCACCGTGTAGCGAAGATATGTAACGCCAGCCAAAGAGCCAACGCACATAAATTGCAAAATGACCCGTTCCATATCTTCATTGGTGTTACAGATCATTATGTAATCCCTTCTGGCCTATGCTTCTGACTGCTTGACTTACTGTAGAGTAATCTAACAGGCAGCACATTCTTTATAATGTGAGCTCTTAGCGGAATTTAGCGGTACACCAAGGTGGTTTCATTTAGAATCGAGCTTTGAAAGGACGAAAATAGTTGTCGATGTAATTGCCCTGAAACGGTATGTGCTACCCGTTATTCCGATTCGAAAGAATTCCCGGAAGATCTAGATCTAGCGCAGCATGAAGAAGGAAAGTCCTTTCAGCTCTGGATCCTGTAAAAATATTGTGTGGATTATTTCACTGGAGACGTTCTTAGAAAACGATCATTGCTGACACGCCAACAAAGCGTTATACCTTGACTTGAAGGCGTGCCGGATTGTAACGCAATATACAATTTCGTGTACTTCCGCATGCCACCAGAACTTCACTTCCTGTCAACTTCACGTTGTTATGGTTACCGTAAATACGCAATCGATCACCATCTAACACAAACACAAAGTCCCGAGCAATTGAAAATTTTCTAGAAATTCAGGTTGGCTCAGTTCGTACCCTATAAAAGGCTAATATGGTAATGTCATATTTTCAGAAAGATATGGAAAGATATCATATCGTCCGCGTTGCTTTTGAAATGTATGATATTTCGGCAAAATATAAAATGTATAGAGAGACATACGCTTTTCGTAGGATATTAAGTGTTCTGGAACTGTGAAACTGTCCCCTCGATCTTGTCGCCAAGGCTTTCTTTTCAGTTTTATTTCGGCAGTTCATCACATGACATTCAACCCAACTGATGTCACTCAACGTTCCCTGACATGGGAATTTTCTCTTAGTTACAAAACTGCATTAGAGCGTTTTGTTTGCTTTAATGACAACAACGGGATAACTCCCATATGTTTCAGACAGATTGCTTAGTCAGCTCTTTAGGCTGAAGAAAGGCGTTGCATTACAAAAGAACCCAAGAATGCTCGTATGGCGTGACAAAACACGCTGTTTTCTGAAAATGCAAATTGCCTGAATGCAACAAGCCTCTTGAAAGCCTTCTAATGCTAAGGCCAGTGCTAAACTGAAATGAATATTATTTATTTACGTTAACCAGTGACCATTTAATGGGTAGAATAGGTCTTAGAAAGCGTATGGCAAAAGTTAACTTTCGAAACTACGCATAAGTAATTCATACAGCGTGACAAGCCGTGCTTTGGGGCGTGACAATAATTTATGTACATTTTAGTAATATTACAAAAGCGTTCCACGACCGTTTCAAGCTCAAACAAAAGCTTAAACGACATGAGTAATTGAGTAAAATCAAGTGGACTACTCTAATTCCAAATCATGCCAGAATTTTGTAATAAAACCAAAATCCCTGCAACTGTTTGTGCGAGACGAGGAGTTTGAAATTGAACATCGTGGAATCTAACACACGGAAGCGGAAAGTTGGTCAGTTTACAGTTAATCATCACATGATGTACTCTCCCACTCAATTTCGCCTATGTGATCTTTTTTTAGCATTCAAAAGAGTTATGGTAGGGAATTCCCTAAAATGTTGGACACACCTCAGTCTCGAAATAAATCGGCTGCTATAAAGACTCGCCATGGCACAAAATCGAACGAGAGTTTTTAAATCAGTTGAATTGAAACCACAAAGGAGATCACTAGATCGAGTGAATAAGGATTCTTGGCCCCACCACGCTGCTGATATGAATCCGACAGAACTTATTACGGTAAGCAGTTAAGGTTTTACCGGGAAATGAGAGGCTAGTTGAAATACAAAGCTGTAAGATACTAACATGCGTGTAAATCGGGTTTAATCTGGTATCGTCTGTCGACAACACATTGTGTTAAATGAGGGAAATCATGAAATTCCTTAAATGATATCGTTTAAGGAGTTCTGTAATCTGTGTTTAACAAAGAGCTTTGTGGAGTAATAATTTTGCTGCTTTTTCATCAGTTTAGGCAGACACTGTTTTTTTGTTAAACGGCACATAAAGTGATTACATATTTTGCTTATCAAAAACTGAAACGACCCTAAAACGATTACGAGAAAAATAATTCTTTGACTTCTTCATATATTTACTTGGTCAATTCTTCTAAAATTGTGCACGGCGAAAAAAAGGGGATTTTTTGGGGATTGATATTTTGCCGCGCTTCGTTAACTTCTCTGCGGTGGCTTCGTCTTGATACATAAATCACACCGGTTTTACATACTTTTGTCGCAGACAAACTCGTCCAAATCAAATAAACTGTAAATCCTCTGGTAGTGTAAAATGACAGTTCGAAAATAGAAGAAATACTGTGAAATCGTGGCGAACTGACAAGTTCCCAAAATTATCCAAAACTGATAAAGATTCAGTGAAAATTTCAACTTTATTTCTATCCTATAAGGAGGAAAGAAACTGACCACGCGGCCGTCAATGAAATGTTTTAATTTGTCATGTATGGAGATTAACATTTATATAAATTCGCCAAAAAAACAAACAGATATTTAGACCAACTACCGTCGTGAATTTTTTATCAGGCTATTTATTTAATTGCCAATATCTCTACAGCTTCCGGTGGAAACAGTCTTTCCGGTTTCTGCGCATGTCTCTCTTGCGCTACGCATCGGCTACATGTCACTTGTGATTGGTTCACCGGCATGGATGTGATTCGCCGGAGTGATTGCTTGCATTTAAATAAAATTTAGTTTTATGACACTCATTGCTTCAGTAGTAGTCAACAAATCGAAGTGCAGCCTGAGTTAACTTTTAATCAGAGCCAGTGCGTAGTCGACAGTCTAAATCTGTAGGATCGAGATATTTCTAAGAAAACAGACTCGAGGGCAATTTTCAACCCGCGCGCCAGCAGCGATTATGATATGTCCAGACGCATCACGTGAGTGAATATGCCCCATTTAAAACTGGGGAATATCCGAGTGATATTCCCTAGTGAGATAGTAAGCTTAAAAAGAAAACAATCTGGCTCGTAGTCTAATTTTGTTAAATCGACAAGGTAAAGGTGAAGTTTGCATACAAGCCAAGTGGCCCATCAGGCTGTAGCATGAAGCGACTAGGAGTATTTCTACTCCCCCCTGGATGTGATGCTAGTCCATCACAAGGTTACCCATTTATGCACCTGGGTGGAGAGAGGCACTGTGAGAGTAAAGTGTCTTGCCCAAGAACACAACACAGTGTCCCTGGCCAGGGCTCGAACCCGGACCGCTCGATCCAAAGACGAGCGCACTAACCATGAGGCAACCGCGCCTCCCAAATAGGCAAAACTGGTTTATAATTAATATAATCAGATTTATGTATATATATTGCATGCCGTTAACCAATGACAATGTTTTTCTCGAGCAGATTCTTCACTTGCTGGGCTCTTTCCTCGTATCAGTTTTGCCCTCACCACTACCTCATTCATGTAATAGAAAGATCCATCCAAAGAAAGCTCTGCAGCGTATAAAAGAGAAAAACTATATTACTGTGGAAAACGCTCTAGTAGGTGTTGAAAAAAGACGAGAAGAAGTCCTGGGAATGAAACCATTTACAAGAAAACGACGTGACGTCAGACAACCAGGTGACGTCACTTCCGAGCTACAGGGAGCATCGCCATGTCAGTGGAAATGGGCAACCACCAAGGAAAGACCAAATGAGATTCCATCAACCCTCACACGAGCCATTTGCCCGCGCTGTTTGCACTTCTGCAAAGCCATCAGGTACTCGATGAGAGTCTTAGCTAAAGATGGATGTGATCCAAAGAGTGGACTGGCAATCTGGAGATGGAAACTGCGAGAAATAACAATTGCCTATGTTTACACAGGAAACAGTTAATTCGATCAAAATCCAATTTCTCCAAACAACATCAATTCCGTCACGCATGTAAGTAGTGAGAATTGAGAAAACCATCAACAAGAGGCTAATCCCAGTTGATGTGCCCCGCAATTCTCAGAACTAGAATATCTCAAAAAACGTATGACGGGAAGTAAAATTTTTATTTCGAGTGCGGTCTGAAAGCGTTAATCCTAGTTTCCATGGCAACAATCTATTGAGGTGAATAAACAGACTTGTAATATAACGACAAATTTTTGAAAGGAACTAAATTGAGTAAATATTTGAAAATGATATTCAAAGTTGCGAGGGGGTTTGTAGAGTTGTAGTATTGCACACTGAGTAGTGCTAGATATGTAAAGTATTGCTCAGTGAGCCGTTAGATATGCACGTTATTGCCGATTGAGTTGTTAACCGTTATTATGTAGTCACAATGTGACGCAAGTAAAGTAGGAGTTTTTCCTTAGTGTTTTTTTAATGTATATATACTTTTTAGAGTTCTATCGTTTCAGTTCACATGCGCTAATTGAACATATAAATTATCTATACTCGAAAGATAAGAAACCTAACAAGACTTAAGCTGTTCGGCTTGATTAAAGTTAGCCACATTCAGAAAATTTTAAATGTATTTTAAGAGTTTTGTTAAAGAATATATTTATTAAGAACCTATTTATTCAAGCAGAAAACGTCATAAGTAATTGTATATTATATTGATTAAGGCAATTTTATATTTTTATAAAGTTCTAGCAACTGAAGATACATTTTGTACAAAGTATATTTTACACAGAAGTTTAAATAAATTGATCTTGACAAAAATTAAGTAGTCAATGTTCTCTTTTCATTCCTTACTTGCGCAAAATGCATAGTGAAGTCAAATCTTGTTGTGTTGTGTGTATCGGTGGTATGGACTCGTTGAAATTAGCCAATCAAATTATCGTCTCTAAAGTCTTGGCCAAACGGACTCCGCGAGTAGTCAAAAGTAGCCGCAAGTTGAATTTGCGTTGGCGGGCCAAACAGATTCGCATGTTCCCTTGCAAGTTCAGGTAAGTCGCAAAAAACCCCATTTCAAGTCAGTCACGTCCTGTATTTCATTGGCTAAGAGGTTGCTATAACAACGAATGGACGTCACTCAACTTGCGTTGACTTAGGTTGAGTTATCAAATACCGAAAAACCTGCGTCCACTTCCATGCAAATTTGATCTCGACCAAATTGGGTGCAAGTCAACGCAAGTGCACGCAAGACCTTGCCAAACGGAGTCGCAAGTAAACCCAAGGGTTGGGTTAGCTTTAAAACACTACCTTGTACCTATTTCTACATTGTTTGCCGGACGCGTTTAAGTCTCAAGTTTTCAGTTTCAAATTTCACCTGGAATTTTACTGAAGCAATAAGATTTTTCTCTCTCGATTTCTGAGAGATGATAGATCACCTCATAGAAATCGAGAACGAATAATAAAGTTGTTAAATAGAAGTACAGCTTTTACCGAGGACCTTTAGCATGCAGTACCCAATAGAAAACAAAGTGGTTCACGTTTTCTCAGTGGAAACGTTTAAAAAAAACTGGAAAAACTTTTTCAGCAACTGAAAAATAATGATTATTCGGCTAGGGCCTCGTTCATCAGACCTGCTCGGACGCAGTCTGTCAGACAGAACAAGTGCTACGACTCCGCGCCTTTTCAAAATAGCGGCTCTTGCTCTTGCTCTTGTGACGTCAGACGAAGGTTATTCAACTGCGCATGCCCTTCAGGCTTTACCGGATACAGATGTCATTCTCCGCGAACACTTAAGATGTTATGATGCCCAAACACGGGACAATCAACGGCGTCTACAAACGTTTTGATAGAGACAACAACTCATTCCCAGTCTACTGTAGCCTTGGTCCTGAGCCGGGATTGATCCAATCTTAGGCCTGGTTGATACGTCGCACTTCGGTGTGGTCACGACGGCACGCAGCCATGAAGCAGAAATATTCAATAGCTATTTCGCCAATGTAGCTTCAACAAATCACCATGAGAATGATTTCAAAGATCATCCAAATGTCAAACTCATCGCCACTAAAATGTTGCTGGATCAGTTTACCTTCCGAGTCCCCTCCGTCCAGGGGTGGGGAGAGTACAAGTGAAAAGCTGGAAAATGCTAACTATTATATTCTTAGGTCTCTGTTAGGTTATTGTTAATCTGTTCTTTACGAAGAATTGTGGCGAATTTTACATGGAAACGTTAGATCAAAGAAGGAAACAACAATCCCTTACTCTGTTATATAAATGTTTGAATGAAAGTCAGGACCCAAGTAGATTCGAGGACTTGTTTAGTTTTAGGGAAACTACGTACAATCTGAGAGGAACCGGCATTAACTATGCGCGCCAAAGTTTAATAAAAATTTTATGAAAAAATCCTTTACTTACATGTGTGCGCAGTTGTGTAACGGATTAACTTTAAGTGTAAAACTGGCCAGCAACGTCAGCATTTATATGTCGCAATATGTTCCGGTTAAAACTCCAACTTGTCCTTGCAAAGAAGTCGTCTGAACAGATCGCATTTAGCACATCAGCAACATAATTATCAAGCCACTGTGCTTTCCTGTCAGGTAGCATTGGAAAGAGAATGGCCACGTTTAATTTATTTTTCTTTCTTTGGCAGGACCAAATTTGCGCGTGCTCGATACATTAACATAATGCGGCAGAAATGCGGCAGCCGATTCAGACGTCGAATTTCTGTCGAATTTAATTCGTTTAATTGAATTTACCCGCAGAAATGCGACGCATGAACCGGGCCTTACGTTCTGAAAAACAATAATACGTTTGTGTCCAAAGCATTCTACCTGCACGAAATTCCAATCATACCTAAGGGCACCTGAATGGGGAAGCAACCGCCTGTTCAAGTCCCGCATGAGGTACATGGGGGATTTGTCAACTGATTGGCGAGCCACTTGTAACTTCCCGACTGCTGGAGTGGATTACCAAGATTATATCCGCACTCCGCTGGCTAATGTGGATTTGCTGACTGTGCCTGCAAATCCACAGTCCTTATGTGTGGATATGATTTGATTTGGTCAACGTCAGGAGAATTACATGCTTGAACTGTACAGCAAGGTGAAGTTTGACTCATATTATCAGCGGGGGTACTATTCCTTACTTCTGAGACTTCGATGGACAAACTGGAGAATTTTTTTCATTACTTGAGACAACTTAGGATTTTATAAAAAGAGAAATACCACATTCCACTGTAGCTCCTCGCCAGAATTCC
>OZ026603.1:8294245-8379725 GCA_964020085.1 Micromussa lordhowensis
GTAGGTGTGATCTGACTGGGCGTTGATTCTTCCGCTTTGCTGCTTCCTGGGTTTGGAGATGAACACCGCTCTGTGTTGTGAGGTGTGGCAGCCTCCTTCCTTTCACGGGAGTTGGACAAACCCCTCCGGTTGCCAATGCTCTCTGTATCTACGATGACTGCTTCTCTTCTCGGACCTTGAGTTGCAGCTTCCAAACAATCGCCAATCTGACCACAATGAGAATGCACAAAACTTCTGAGTTTTTCCTCCATGCAGAAAGGTAGGCAACAGTAGACGTCCATGCAGGACTCAGAGTGCTTTGAAGCCAGAGACTTCATTTCTTGACACACGGGGCAGGTTTCCTTTTTGCATCCCTGGGAGTGCTTCAATGCCAGCTTCATGTTCACGCAGTGCGGGAGTACACATTCTGGATTTACACAACTTAACGTATGCTGTAGGAACTGTTGGAAATTAGGAAACCGTCCTTGTTCATCTATTGAAAGACTAGTATCACTTGCGTCTTTAAAATCGTTTTCTGCCATTGTTGAATCCAGAAAGGAATCTAAAAAAATGCAAACATGTTTTCTTAGAGAGTTTTACCGCTGGCTTCATTTTAAATTTGAAATAATACGTTGGAAACCCTTAACCTCTCGCTTATATCTCCAATAATATAAAAGGAATTTCTCTCATCAATGTGAGGCTAGGTTATTTTAAAATTCAGTACCCGCGAATTTCGGATTGGCTGAGAGTACTTAGTGAAACGTCAGGCAGATGTTAAGTGATACTTCTCATCTATCCCGTAGGACAAACGTCTGTGCTTATGTAGCCTGTGAGGGGGCGGCTGTACACAGGCTAGTGCTTATATGCAAATTTGCAAAATGAGGAATGCGGAGTGAAGCATAAAGAAAGCTTTGGATTCACTAAATATCTCAGGATAATTTTGGCACTGTATGAAAGTCTTGGCGCTACTGCCCACAGGTGTTGACAGAAGCCTGATTTACAGGATATTTGCTTTGCCGAGCCAAAACATGCGATCAGCGAAGAATTGCGTCCTGGGTTTTCTCTCTTCTTACGCTGCGGTGTATTAAAGACCCAATTGCAGAAATCGCGTCGCTAGGCTGTACGATTATGGAACGGGAATGTCAGACAACGAAACGTTATTGCCATCAAGAACACCAGAAGGTCGTCCTCATAATGTACAACATAGAACCGAACCTAGATTCGGACGAGGAGGGCCCTCCAGCATCCCAGCTAGAGCCGAACGATATTCAGTATAAGGCAACGGCGAATGTAACGCCAATCGAAACTTTCCGAAAGGAGAAATTAGCGCTATGAAGCGTAACGCCGAAGAACAATTTATTAGCGTCCTTGTGCGCTTTCAGAAAAGGTATGCAATTAAGGAATCTCATCCAAACTCTGCCACTGCTATACCCTGCGAGCGGATAGGATGATCCTAGATTCTGCTCGCAGGGTACCACTGCTAAAAACAATTTGCAAAATGCCTCCTATTATATCATACAAGAGAGGTAAAGTCCAATGCGTGGCAACCGCAAAGTCTATGTAGGCCTGTCAGTTTGCCGCTCGCGAATTCCTCGCGGGCCGCGAGGGAATGGCGGCTCAGCCGCCAAATATCGCTCGCTCGCGAATCCCGCCAGCTACGCGGGCTCTGGTCTTGAGTGAGCGTATATTAGTTGGCTGGAGGCGTTAACTCGATTTCCTCTAACAAGCATGAAGAGAAACAATCGACATTGAAAACAAACATTACAGATTAGCACAGGTCAATATTGATGTTGCATTTATAACTGATCTAGTCATTCGCTTTCCTCAATATCAGTCACTGATACAAAGAACGAGTTTGGACCTTTCTTGCTCATCTTACGCAGGTTGAATTCTTTTGATTTCTTGGTAAGTCTCGCCTCTTTCTAAAAATAGCAGATATCCGAAATTTTAGAGCCCTTGATCAGCTTGACAGGAAGAAACGTGACTTGGAATGACACTCGACCCTCCGACAACACCCGTTTCACAATCACACCTCAAGCTCACATACTGCTGTTGAACTCCATCAGAATCGTGACAGGAGCTTGTCAAACCTCGTATTTCATGCAGTCTAAAGATTAAAAATAGATCTATGTGTTTTGAGTGGCAGTTGGAAGACTTCCGCTCACTTCGCGTAGGATGCACTCGCTCTATATGTTTTGCGCGGAAGGCCTTTGCTAGAGTTGACTAAGCTACTGTGGTTTTTGTCTTTAGGGCTGTTTATCGCATGCTGACGCACATTTCAAGAGTACATTCAGTTGGTCATGCAGATACGAGATAGTCATTGAGTCAATTACCGCATGAAACTGACGGTATATAACACACATGTTTTCTATTTAGAGCACCCACCAAATAGGCAAATATTAGCTGTAATTTATGTCGCTGCAATTTACTTGAAAACCAGCCGAAATTATTTAAGTTTTAAATTAATTTGTCTAGTAGCACGAGATTAGAGTGAAATTTCCGCTCAAGACCAAAACAGTGAGTATAAAAATATTAGACATTTTTCCATTTTAGCTGAAATTAATCAAAATTAGCTGATATCATGAGCTGGATCACAGCTGACTTTGTGTTTGGACATTATTTACGCATCAATTGAGTCCAGTGATTTTCTCTTTTTCAGTTGACTGCCCAAGCCCTACCTACACAAAATCAGTATTTCTGCTAAATTCGAACTCAAGAAAATCAATTCTCACCAACTCTATCACCAACAAATCCGTAAAGCTTTTCCCCAAATTGTGAATTGTGTAAGGTGCAATGACTATCAAGTGAAACCTAAATCCTAGTTAACGTTTTAAAAGCAACATTATATTTACCGAATCATAAAACTGAGTAAGCGTCACGGTAACTGATCGACGGGTACAGTTAAAAACAAAATAAAGCTATTCATATCTCGTATTGAACTGACTTCATGTGCTTTTCTTCGAGATCAGGAAAGTAAACAATCTTGACCAGATGACAAAAATGTTAGACTTGCAGATAACTCAGTATTTGTTTGCTCCTATGTGTAACACAACTGGCAACGGTATCGCGACTAATGAAGGGAATATACGTTCAATTTTCTCTTAACACTACACAATTAACACCGGCTTATGAGGACAAAAAATCTATCAAACCTCAAAAGGACGTTTTAAAAATATATGCAAGTAGAGAAGCCGTACCTTATGAAACCAGATCAGAGTGATGGGTTTTTCTGTCAGCGTTCAGAGCGGACTTACTTGGCACGTAAAACCGAGGCCCGTATAATGTAGTTTGATGTCTGTTCCATTATATACACATGTGCTTCACAGTGGCTGTCATTGAGTTGTTTCTGTTTCCTGTGCAATGCGGAAAAATTGAACACAGAACACTGAGCAGTGCAGTCTTCCGGGGTGGTCAGGCTACGATTCCTGGGCCTGAACTCAATTCACTCCCTCCTAAGAATGCGTTAGTCCATGGCTTCGTCCTCCGGTCTAGAAGCACTAAGTAAGTAACGTTGGAATTGTTTTGGACCCCATGAAGTTTTACCTTAAGCAAAAGGTCGAAATCTAATACAAGTTTGTACCGGAACGACAGGAAAATCTAGAGCTTAGTGACAACTTAGAAAGGTCATATAGTGAGATAACGCCGAGATTATTTGATGTTATTCCTTTAACGTAGGCGAGGCAAACAACTGGCGTGGGTTGAAATTCTGTTATCTCGTCATCGCCTGTTCAAACTTACGTCAGGTGTTCAATAAATGATCCAGTTTTGCCACATTTTTATTTAGTTTTTTTTTGTTGTGGAGGCTTTAGTGAAGGGTGATTTTTCATGCTGCTTCATGATCTACGGAGAAATAAATTATATCATTAAGCAGGTATATCTAAAAGCTGACGCTTAAGTCGGTAATTTCTATAAATATTACGGGCCGGATATATAGAAATCTAAATAGTACACAATGAGAAGAAATTAGTCCCTTAACAATCGCAGGCCAAAGCGTTCAGTGTGCGATGCTTCACGACCAGTGAAGGCTGAATAATAGTTTCTGTCGAAGCTGTGGCCGGATATGAGAAGTAAAATTAAGAGGTTGTGAACGTAAATAAATATTGGCCTTTATTCACCTACGCGCGCTTTACCTAGAGCTAAAAATTATACGGTCTGATAACTACTCATATCTACCAAGCAAATCAAGAAATCGGACCGTCACGATTTGAGTTCGCGCGAATAAAGCACATATTTCAAGTTTCCGATTATTGTACGGGAGAAGGTTGTAACGTGCCTTCGCTGCAGTCTGTGGCTAGCTTATCACAGCAACGAAACGAATGAATATAATAAAAAAAATAAAAGGCTTTGTTCTCGCCAATCGGAAGCATGCACCGTGTAATTCATATTTCTGCTCTCATTGCGTAATACTTGAATGTGCTGTGTACGTGAAAAACGAATGATGTTTACATTAAGTTTACTGGTGTAAATTGTGTTTTTAAGGATCTTAACCTAAATTTAAAAGCGATTGAAAATATCTACTAGTAGCGCGATGAACTGAACTGAAGAAGAAATATTTTCGATACAGGTGTATTGCATTGCATTGCATGTTCGGATTTGTTAATGCATGAATGACCAGCCAACCCGACAAAGAGATCTGGATGATATTTCTCGTCTCGCCAAATGTCATGCACACGAAGCCACTGGCAAACTATTTTTCGTAACAACATAATCATGAGCCCATACTATTCGGGTTGAATCCAGTTTCACTAAGAAAACACAGATTTCTTGTTCGGGAAAATTATGTATGTATCATTTTTTTTTTCTGTTCCATGTATCAGCGGTCAAACCTCTCTCCACAACGGCCACCTTGGAGACAGAGCGGAGATTCGAAGTGACCGTTGTCGAGAGATGGCTGTTATGGGGAGGTAGGGGTAACTAACATGACACCAGCTTTTCTCGGGGGCCGTTGGGGATAGTTGTCCGTTGTAGACAGGTTAAAATTAGAGTGAAGGCCTGTATGGACCGGCGTCTCGCCGGGACAAAACACGTCAAGTCATAACCAAAAAATGAACAAGTTCAATATGTTTATCACTGCTGTTTGTGTCTTATTTTTGATCAAATTACAGAGGCTGCCATTGGTGGAGGTTCCACTTAACCGTGTTTGTATAATTTGTTTGAGAGCTTTTAAGTTTGTTATGCATAAATAAAACAATCCTGCTGTCTTGAGTGACTAGTGGCACGTGTTTACAAGCTGTTTGTATATTACGTTCAACAATGAGCAGAACCATTGGAATTGAAACCAGAGCCACAATATAAAATGCAACACGGTTCCCTTATTTAGGAAAATAAACTACATACATTTGTTCACTTCCCTCGCAAGCTGGAAGCTTATAAAGGCATATTTTTTGTGTAAGAAAAGGACGAAAAAGAACCCCAAACATACCAAAAGAGGGTTAGGTGGGCGTTAAACGAATCTGTTCTCGGGAGTGCCTTCGGGGAGAATCAGGTAGCAGAAATGTTATCAAATTAACAGGGCGTTTCCATTTATGTTTACACCTGAACAGCATCTTCAAGTGATCTGAATATAACTACCTACATCATGAGCATATCATGACTACAATTTCATTTATTTCTGAGTGCCCGCTGTTTTAGATATCCTCTAGGTTGGAGATTGTTCATCGTTTATCAGCAATTAACCGGCAGCGTTTCTTACAATCGCAGCAATGAATTTTGTTATATAATTAATCCTTGATTGAATCTATGATGTTCATCAAGAGCAATGAAGCTATACACAGCAACTTCGCTTAAGGCTACCGTATATCTTTAAAGGTGCCTCGCACCCAAGCGATGTAGCGCAAACTCTAGATACCTAATCTTTTACATCAAATAAAAGCTTATAGAGCTGGCTATTAAAGTATACCAAAAATTTGAAAATAATATGCAAGTGCGAGTGTCCGAATCCCAGTTTTAAAGACCAGCCTTCTTCAGGTATTTTCCTTTATTCCTGTAGAAGGTTGGTAGTGGCCAGCCGAAATGTCACATTAAATTGAGCGAAATTCTCTATTACGTCGGGTTTGCTGAACTGATGTTTATATCTTCACCCGACTTGATCAATCGACCTGAGGATTATTGTTCATGCTTGCTTGTAGTTACTCTTTTTGTTCTAGTTAGGAATCGGCTTTTTTTTTCAAGGCCTATTTTTTGCCCTGCTTTCTCAAGCGGTCTTACAGTTAGTGCACAAGTAACTCAGTGTTCGCTCGTGGCCTGATTCCTTGGTAAATTAGCTTCTTCAGGTATTTTCCTTTATTTCTGTAGAAGGTTGGTAGTGGCCAGCCGAAATGTCACATTAAATCGAGTTAAATTCTCTATTACATCGGGTTTGCTGTAGTTACTCGTTTTGTTACAATTAGGAATTGGCTTTTTTGCAAGGCCTACTTTTTGCCCTGCTTTCTCAAGCGGTCTTAGAGTGAGTGGACATACAAGTAACTCAGTGTTCGCTCGTGGCCTGATTCCTTGGTAAATTAGCTTCTAGTACAACTATAAATGAAAAAAACATTCGCTCTGCATACATTCTTTTATTTTCTACAAGAATATTGTTTTTCTGGTTCAGGCAGAATACTCTTATTTCTCTGCTGGTTTTAGGCTGGAAATATTGTTGTGAATATTCTTAGATTATAGCGTTTTCCTTTCTATTGACTTTGATGACGTTGAAGAAATTTTGGAGTCACCCTGCACGCATTTAAGTCTGATATGACACATGACTTCTTACAGAAATGTTATTAGCATTCAACACCCGGCTAATGCTGTTTTTGAACATATTCTTATAAAAAGAAAATAGTGTATTGCGTACCCAACATATATGCGGAAAGAGTTTACTTGAAACATTGTAAGTGACAGACATGCTGCATCGGAATAAAAAAACATTTTTTTTTTCTTGGCGAGAGATGGGGCGGAATGCAGCGGATATCCCGTACACTGATCAGTTTCCGACGGAGAGAGGAACGGTCCCGTTTAATCCGTAGCCTCCTACGCGGGCTTCCTTTGGGCTCGTCACGCAATCTTTCCCACGTGACCAGCGCAGGGCAAGTCTGCGTGGGAGTTTACAGTAAACAAATTATGTACCCAGTGTCCGAAAATCGATGCAAAGAACGGACTTTTTACCATATATAGATAACTATGCATTGTAATTAAACGACAATTTGTCCAAATTATTTACACGAATTTAATATCGATGACCCGAAATGCCCATAGATCATGCTTAAAAAGATTAGTTACGGCTATTTTGTTTCGTTAGAAAATAACTGGATTTTGGGATTTAACTGTTATATTTTCGATGTGGGTTGGAGGGTTGGTCGCTCAATTACCAACGAAAGTCTTCCACTGAACTGCACGGCGACCCTGAAAAGAGCATTCCTGCTCAGAAAAATTGCCCAACTCCCCTCCCCCCCCCCCCCTCAAAAAGGGTCTATCCCTTCAGGAGTTATTACAATAGCTAAGTTTAGCTTTGTACTTCAGAAGGATTTGTTTGCAGAACTGTGCTCGGTGGAATTTGAAATATTTAATCCCTGTTAGCTTTTATGGTATAATCATTTCCCAGGAGAAAGACAGTTTTGTCAAGATCGCCAGCCAATTTTAATGTTCTTTTTATTATTATTATTATTATAATTATTATTATTATTATTATTATTATTATTATTATTATAAATTGATTTTCTCCAGTTGTCAGATGTTCCACTGGGTAACACTGATTGTGTCTCAGCAACTTCCCGTAGCTTAGAGACATAACACTTTTCGCAACAGATGAGGAGTTCCAAGAATGGCTGATAATTATACACTTCCAAGGAAGTCAGGTACACCTAACTTGCCAAGCCAGGCCTTTGATCTTTTCGATATGCCTCCGAGAGCACCAATCTCGATAAGTATTACTGTGACTTTCGAGGCTCCATGAATCCTTCTGATTTCGAATGCTAGTTCCTGGTACTTCTCAACCTTCTCCTCCTGATCCGCTGGCACAGCTCTATCAATAAGTGTCCATTTCTGTGTGTCTTTATGCATTAGAGTAATGTCTGGCCGATTATGCTTCAGCACTTTGTCTGTGTAGATCGTCATGTCCCAGGTAATCCTCACCTCTCCATTTTCTGCGGTTGACAAGGGTTGGTGGTCATACCACTTGTTAGTACACTCTGCACTTCCTGCACATCTCCCAGTGTACCCGCAGGGCCACCTTATCGTGGCGCTTCCTATACTCTCTCTGGGCAAGCTTCTTGCATCCACTGACAATGTGTCTTACTGTTTCGGTGGTTTCTCCACACAATCTACACAGTGGTGTCTCCGAGGTCTTGTCTATGCTGTACTTGATAGAGTTTGTTCTTAAAGCTTGTTCCTGAGCCGCCAGAATCAGGCCTTCTGTCTCCCTTTTTAAAAATCCATTCCTTAGCCATCTCCAGGACTCCTCTCCAGCTACGTTTGATATTTGTTGGATAAACTCTCCGTGCAGGGCTTTCTCCTTCCAATTTTTAACTTTCTCTTCTTTCCTCCTCCTCTCATAGTCCTGGAGGGTCTCTTCTTCAACAATAACCTTCTCCTTTAATGCAGCTTGAAGCATCCATTCTGTACTCTCTCTCAGATAGCCATGAAGGGATTTGCTCTCCCTCTTTACACACTCCTCAATACCAACCAGTCCTCTTCCCCCTTCCTTTCTCGGCAAGTACAGCCTCCCAACGTTACTCCTTGTGTGCAGACAGCTATTCATTGACAAAATCTTTCTAGTTTTTCTATCCATGCTGGCCACCTCCTCCATTGTCCAGTCCACAATCCCTGCACTATAGCGTACTACACCTACAGCCCAGGTGTTGATACCACAGATCAAATTTCCTCCATTCAGTTTTGATCTACACAATTTCTTGACTCTTCTGATGTACTCCGATGTTATCTTGCCTTTCATCTTGGTGTTGAGAGTCTGGTCCAACTGTAGTATGCCCAGGTATTTGTAGCCTTCTCTCTCTATTTCCCCGATGTGCTGGTCGTTAGGTAAGTCTATTCCGCTACTGCCAACTTGTCTTCCCCTTCTCATTTCCAGAACAGCACACTTATCTAACCCAAACGACATCTTAATGTCTTGTGAGAAGATCCTTACTACTTGAATTAGTGAGTCTAGTTGTTTATTATTATTATTATTATTATTACTATTACTATTACTATTACTATTACTATTACTATTACTATTACTATTACTATTACTATTACTATTACTATTACTATTACTATTACTATTACTATTACTATTACTATTACTATTACTATTACTATTACTATTACTATTACTATTACTATTACTATTACTATTACTATTACTATTACTATTACTATTACTATTACTATTACTATTACTATTACTATTACTATTACTATTACTACACATATCTACCAAGCAAATCAAGAACTCGGACCGTCACGATTTGAGTTCGCGCGAATAAAGCACATATTTCAAGTTTCCGATTATTGTACGGGAGAAGGTTGTAACGTGCCTTCGCTGCAGTCTGTGGCTAGCTTATCACAGCAACGAAACGAATGAATATAATAAAAAAATAAAAGGCTTTGTTCTCGCCAATCGGAAGCATGCACCGTGTAATTCATATTTCTGCTCTCATTGCGTAATACTTGAATGTGCTGTGTACGTATAAAACGAATGATGTTTACATTAAGTTTACTGGTGTAAATTCTGTTTTTAAGGATCTTAACCTAAATTTAAAAGCGATTGAAAATATTTACTAGTAGCGCGTTGAACTGAACTGAAGAAGAAATATTTTCGATAGAGGTGTATTGCATTGCATTGCATTGCATGTTCGGATTTGTTAATGCATGAATGACCAGCCAACCCGACAAAGAGATTTCTGGTCTCGCCAAATGTCATGCACACCGTCGAAGCCACTGGCAAGCTATTTTTCGTAACAATATGATCATGAGCCCATACTATTTCGGGTTGAATCCAGTTTCACTAAGAAAACACAGATTTCTTGTTCGGGAAAATTATGTATGTATCATTTTTTTTTTCTGTTCCATGTATCAGCGGTCAAACCTCTCTCCACAACGGCCACCTTGGAGACAGAGCGGAGATTCGAAGTGACCGTTGTCGAGAGATGGCTGTTATGGGGAGGTAGGGGTAACTAATATGACACGAGCTTTTCTCGGGGGCCGGTGGGGATAGTTGTCCGTGGTAGACAGGTTAAAATTAGAGTGAATGCCTGTATGGACCGGCGTCTCGCCGGGACGAAACACGTCAAGTCATAACCAAAAAATGAACAAGTTCAATATGTTTATCACTGCTGTTTGTGTCTTATTTTTGATCAAATTACAGAGGCTGCCATTGGTGGAGGTTCCACTTAACCGTGTTTGTATAATTTGTTTGAGAGCTTTTAAGTTTGTTATGCATAAATAAAACAATCCTGCTGTCTTGAGTGACTAGTGGCACGTGTTTACAAGCTGTTTGTATATTACGTTCAACAATGAGCAGAACCATTGGAATTGAAACCAGAGCCACAATATAAAATGCAACACGGTTCCCTTATTTAGGAAAATAAACTACATACATTTGTTCACTTCCCTCGCAAGCTGGAAGCTTATAAAGGCATATTTTTTGTGTAGGAAAAGGACGAAAAAGAACTCCAAACATACCAAAAGAGGGTTGGGTGGGCGTTAAACGAATCTGTTCTCGGGAGTGCCTTCGGGGAGAATCAGGTAGCAGAAATGTTATCAAATTAAGAGGGCGTTTCCATTTATGTTTACACCTGAACAGCATCTTCAAGTGATCTGAATATAACTACCTACATCATGAGCATATCATGACTACAATTTCATTTATGTAGAGCCCGCTGTTTTAGATATCCTCTAGGTTGGAGATTGTTCATCGTTTATCAGCAATTAACCGGCAGCGTTTCTTACAATCGCAGCAATGAATTTTGTTATATAATTAATCCTTGATTGAATCTATGATGTTCATCAAGAACAATGAAGCAATACACAACAATTTTCGCTTAAGGCTACCGTATATCTTTAGAGGTGCCTCGCGCCCAAGCGATGTAGCGCGAACTGTAGATACCTAAACCCCTACATCAAATTAAAGCTTATAGAGCTGGCTATTAAAGTATACCAAAAATTTGAAAATAATATGCATTGTAGAATTTTTTCCGATCTCCAAGTGCGAGTGTCCGAATCCCAGTTTTAAAGACCAGCCTTCTTCAGGTATTTTCCTTTATTCCTGTAGAAGGTTGGTAGTGGCCAGCCGAAATGTCACATTAAATTGAGCGAAATTCTCTATTACGTCGGGTTTGCTGAACTGATGTTTATATCTTCACCCGACTTGATCAATCGACCTGAGGATTATTGTTCATGCTTGCTTGTAGTTACTCTTTTTGTTCTAGTTAGGAATCGGCTTTTTTTTTTCAAGGCCTATTTTTTGCCCTGCTTTCTCAAGCGGTCTTACAGTTAGTGCACAAGTAACTCAGTGTTCGCTCGTGGCCTGATTCCTTGGTAAATTAGCTTCTTCAGGTATTTTCCTTTATTTCTGTAGAAGGTTGGTAGTGGCCAACCGAAATGTCACATTAAATCGAGTTAAATTCTCTATTACATCGGGTTTGCTGTAGTAACTCGTCAAGTTTTGTTACAATTAGGAATTGGCTTTTTTGCAAGGCCTACTTTTTGCCCTGCTTTCTCAAGCGGTCTTAGAGTGAGTGGACATACAAGTAAGACAGTGTTCGCTCGTGGCCTGATTCCTTGGTAAATTAGCTTCTAGTACAACTATAAATGAAAAAAACATTCGCTCTGCATACATTCTTTTATTTTCTACAAGAATATTGTTTTTCTGGTCCAGGCAGGATACTCTTATTTCTCTGCTGGTTTTAGGCTGGAAATATTGTTGTGAATATTCTTAAATTATAGCGTTTTCCTTTCTATTGACTTTGATGATGTTGAAGAAATTTTGGAGCCACCCTGCACGCATTTAAGTCTGATATGACACATGACTTCTTACAGAAATGTTATTAGCATTCAACACCCGGCTAATGCTGTTTTTGAACATATTCTTATAAAAAGAAAATAATGTATTGCGTACCCAACATATATGCGGAAAGAGTTTACTTAAATCATTGTAAGTGACAGACATGCTGCATCAGAATAAAAGAACAATTTTTTTTCTCGGCGGGAGATGGGGCGGAATGCAGCGGATATTCCGTACACTGATCAGTTTCCGACGGAGAGAGGAACGGTCCCATTTTACCAGTAGCCTCCTACGCGGGCTTCCTTTGGGCTCGTCACGCAATCTTTCCTACGTAACCAGCGCAGGGAATGTCTACGTGGGAGTTTACAGTAAACAAATTATGTACCCAGTGTCCGAAAATCGATGCAAAGAACGGACTTTTTACCATATAGAGATAAATATGCATTGTAATTAAACGACTTGCAATTTGTCCAAATTAATTACACGAATTTAATATCCATTCCCCGAAATGCCCATAGATCATGCTTAAAAAAAATAGTTACGGCTATTTTGTTTCGTTGGAAAATGACTGGACTAAGGGATTTAACTGTTATATTTTCGATGTGGGTTGGAGGGTTGGTCGCTCAATTACCAACGAAAAGTCTTCCACTGAACTGCACGGCGACCCCGAAAAGAGCATCCCTGCTCAGAAAAATTGCCCAACTCCCCCCCCCCCCCCCCCTCAAAAATGGTCTATCCCTTCAGGAGTTATTACATAGCTAAGTTCAGTTTTGTACTTTGTTTGCAGAACTGTGCTCGGTGGAATTTGTAATATTTAATCCCTGTTAGCATTCATCGTATAATCATTTCCCAGGAGAAAGACAGTTTTGTCAAGATCGCCAGCTAATTTTAATGTTGTTTTTATTATTATTATCATCATCATCATCATCATCATCATCATCATCATCATTATTATTATTATTATTATTATTATTATTATTATTATTATGATAATGATAATGATAATGATAATGATAATGATAGTTGCTCAAATGTTCTTTTAGCTTTTTTTAGCTTGTAAGTGATTTATTGTGAAGTTTTAATAAAGTTTTTATTATTATTATTATTATTATTACTATTATTAACAGCGAAAACTCGGTTGACTGTACCTATTGGAGTTGTGAAGTAATAAAAGTAATCAAAGTGGCTATGAGCCACTCAACTTGGAAAATGCATCGTCTGTAAACAGTGGCAGTTTTGATGCCACTGACATGATGTTTTAATCTGTAGGTTAAGTTAAAGCCCATCGGCATTGTTAAGAAATAGACAAACGTATATCTTTCTCGAAGTAAAGCTACGGCGTCTCCGAAGAAGAACGTACCACGACAAATATGATATCTGTGATAAGAATCTACCAACTGTGCTTGCAAACAGTTCCACTCACAGCCGCTCCAGGTGTCACAATATAGAATGCAAGTAAGCTGCATGTTCATGGTAAATTTCATACTTTGTCCCTCGAAAGCAAATACTTCGAGGCTTAAAAACACATCTCTTCTTGTCATAGAAATGAGCCTGAACAATGCTTTTAACACAGGGCAAATTAGAGAGGTGTCAGACTCGACGAAGCGACAGGGAGATAATAGCGGAGATCATGCAGACCTGTGACCTCTGAAAATTTACCATAGCACGGTCTATCGGCTCAACTCTGCTGGAAAATCCTCCTTATAACACAAGATGAAGACTCTTCATAAACAAGAGTGAAGCAACAAAAACGGTCAAGCGACCGAAAAGAGAACGGCAAATGGACAAATGCCACGAGCCGTAGCAGTCGTGTAGGTCTGACAACCCCATTTTAATAACACGTATTTTTTTTGGTGAGAATATTCAATGTCCCGCATATTTACGGACTTGTTATGCATAATTACCGATCGAACCAATCAGCGTTCATGACCAGATTCGGGACAGATTTGCGTCATCAGTATGGAATTTTCGGCGGTAAATCGCAGACGTCCTTCTCGCGAAACGCCACTCGGGTCGGGAGCGAAGAAGGACGGCTGTTTTCGCAGGCTAAGTTATATTCAGATCACTTGAAGATGCTGTTCAGGTGTAAACACAAATGGAAACGCTCTGTTAATTTGATAACATTTCTGCTACCTGATTCTCCCCGAAGGCACTCCCGAGAACAGATTCGTTTAACGCCCACCTAACCCTCTTTTGGTATGTTTGGGGTTCTTTTTCGTCCTTTTCCTACACAAAAAATATGCCTTTATAAGCTTCCAGCTTGCGAGGGAAGTGAACAAATGTATGTAGTTAATTTTCCTAAAAAAGGGAACCGTGTTGCTTTTTATATTATGGCTCTGGTTTCAATTCCAATGGATCCTGCTCATTATTGAACGTAATAAACAAATAGCTTGTAAACACGTGCCACTAGTCACTCAAGACAGCCGGATTGTTTTATTTATGGATAACAAACTTAAAAGCTCTCAAACAAATTATACAAACACGGTTAAGTGGAGCCTCAGCACCCGAATGGCGACTTCTATATTTCGTCCGGGCGGACGCCGGTCCATACAGGCATTCACTCTAATTTTAACCTGTCGACAACGGACAACTCTCCCCAATGGCAATGACCACTAAACGCGTCACAAACTACCAAAAGAACTTCTCCACAAAGGCCAGTAATCAACGACTGAGTTTTTCAGTTCTTCCGTCATAGAGTGGACGGGGTTGCAGTCAATCAAAGTCACGTCATTTTGCAAAACCTATTGTTCAGTAGTGCCTAAGACTTTTTCATCAGTTCACCTAGAGCAATGCTCAATGATCTTATGCACATCACTAGTTCTTCGGTCGAGCTGGTCCGCTTAATTAATTGTAGAATACTACATAATGTATCAATAAGGCGTGCTTTCACCAGAGTGCGAGTGTTAACTTTTGCTGCACTGCCATGAGAACTGATGCCCATCGATAGCGGCGAACTGTGGCAGGCTTCTAATTGAGTAGGAAAACAAGTGGTCTCTAGCAAGTGATCTGTCGACTTGTGAATCTGTTTATTGGTGTTTTGGCACATCCGGACACCTACTGCATCGTTTTGTTGTCGTGTGGAAAGAGAGGGAGATGGAAGGTCATTCGTAACGTGTGTATTTGCTGCTGCATTTTCCCGCGCTGTGGCTAATGACGGCCAGGTGGTCCTTACCTGGGTGTTTGTCGTCAAGGTGCTCTCATGGTATGCTGGTAAAGGTTCCCCAAAACCGTGCCACGGTGAAAAAGCTGTACAACTTGCGACAGAGTTTTTGTTTTCACTGAGACGACCTAGAGAATAATTTGCACTTGACGAGGTGTTTTGAAACGGAGCTGGATTGTTGAAGGTTGAGCTCGAAGTCATTGGTGGATAGCTGTCAATGCTGAGTCCAAGTCTCGAGACTGACGGAGATGTTGGTGTCGCTACTGTCAGGTTAGGAGCCGATTGTCTGTCTTGACTGTTGTTTACAGACTCAAGACAGCCCTGTGGTCTTGCTTTCGCCGCAATGGCTCTTCCTATCGATGCGGAACCTACTGCAGATTGGTCGTCATTGACTACACCGTCTAAAGACTTACTCAGATTAAGTTGAACTCTTTGGTGGGTGTCCGGCTTTGCTTCCATGCAAAAAGGGATGCGGCAGTTGTAATCCACGCACGATTCTGAATGCTTTGAAGCCAGATATCTCACCTCTTGACAAATGGCGCAATTGAGTTTTTTGCATCGTCGTGAATGTTGTAATTTTAGCTTGGTGTTCACACAAAGTGGAAGAATGCAGCTGGCATTTGAACAATTCAAAGCATGTTGAAGGAACTGCTGGAGATTGCTCAATGCTCCTCTAGCTCCCTGCTTTTGTTCAGCCATTATGGACGTCAGACAAAATCTGAAGAATTGAAATGCATATATATTACATGTAAGTAATGACTGATTGGAGTAATGGCCTTTCCAAGTTGCTATATGAATTTTTAACGGCACCCGATATAAATTAATTCAAGACTCTGTTGTAAAAGAGACCAATTACCAGTTGGGTGAACTACATTTCATCTCAGGGGCGGGGTAGGGGGAACGAGAAAGAAGGGAAGGGACGCTTGACTCCTGAGTTGGCCCGGTGAAACACAGCGGCCTTGCTCTTGGTATGTTAGGTCAAATTGGCCCAAGCGTTGTTTGAACACTACGTCGGAGAAATTTGAAAAACCAACAATCACCGGTCTGTTTGAATTTGAACAATTGACGAGAATATTTTGCCACGGAAGCAAAACATACAAGTACGGATAGGGCCAAGAAACTCTGGCCAAGGAATATGCTGCTAACATTTTCCTAGATAAGTCAAACTTTTCAATAGACTGGTGTCATCATCTGATACAATTTAGATACAACCTTGAAAAGGCTGTTTGAGACTCAACCATGCGAGAACCAACCAGGTCAGCGTATTAGCTGCTGTCTTCGCTTCCAATTTGGACTCTATCGTGTCTTTGTCGTGTTCATTTTTCTACTTAGCTACTTAGTAGTCCCGTAGACACTACGCCGGAGAAATTTGAAAGCAGCGTTTTCATTTTAAAAACGCGTCAAATGTTTTCCGTGCACAATACGCCAGAGATAATGTGAAAGCAGCGTTTTCACTCTGAAAACGCATCACACGTTTTTCGTCCATACTGCGCAGTTTTCAATCTAAACACGCATCAAATGTTTTCTGTCTACACTACGCTGGAAAAAATTGAAAACGCAACAATCACAGGTCTTTTCTGGATTTGTCTTTGAGGAAAATGCGGCCAGTGATATCACATGATTATCTTGACGTCATCGTTTTCGAAAAGCTTCGTTTTCAAAATACTTTCCGTCCACACGAAAACGAAAAGCCAACGTTTTCAAATTCCTCCGGTTTGAAGAGTGTTTTCGGAAAGTTCCGTTTTCGTGGCGGATTAGTGTGGACGGTAGGCCTAACCGTAGAAATAAAGCTGTGTTTTTCGCTCGAGCAGTGTGGACAGGCCCTTGGTATAAGCCTTGCTTCATTGTAATTCTATTTCTAGTTTTAGCTGATCAGAGCTTTTATAGATCCTTCGTATACCGGCAACATTTTCGTTTGCGGCCCGGCTTGCTATATTAGGGAGCTTAAGCAAAGGCGTTTTTGAGCGACGTACGGCAACCGGAAGTGGACGTTTCTCATTTTTGGGCAGTGGATGCGCTCTAATTTTCAATTAAGGTGGGGGTTTACCTGAATTAAAGTGAAATTTGAGGAAGTTTAAAGAGAGATTGAAAGGGGGAGAAAAGGTTATGGAACACCACCAGACAGTTGCCCGACCCCACAATGGCACTCGGGTTGTTAGGCAACTGTTTGGTGTGTATCTATCAATTTTTAACTTCAAACTCTAATTTTAAAACAACACCAAATCTTCAAAATTTCCTATTTCCATAAATTTTACTAATCCTTTGAGAAAAACTATCTGTCTCCAAATAAACCTAAAAATCACCAAAAAATTTACAAAACGGCGCAAAACATAGATGTCTGTAATGAGTGAACAGATTCTTGATTGCTTGAAACGTAAACGAGATATTTGCATTAAGAACATAATACCAAGCCAAAATACGGCTTTCAGGTGGACCCCCGCCTTAAATCCTCTCTATACGAGTAACGACACGTGTATTACAAATGTGGTAACGCCAAGGCGATTAAAAAGAGAAAACGTCTCATTTCCGCTTGCCGTGCGTCGCTCAAAAATGCCTTTGCTTAAGCTCCCTATTTGCATTTCATGATGAGTGTGTTTAATTTTCCCTCCAACCGCAATGGAGCAGGGTGTTACTAACACAACCTTGAGGAGGTAATGGGGCAAACAAACAGCATGAGTTTCATTTTGATTTCTTGTGTATGCGGAATGGAAGAGAAACGTGATCTTCGTATGGTTGGCTGAACTTAACTGTTGCCTGAAAAAAAAGTAACCAAAACCGAAGATTGTAAAACGAACAATGCGATGCAGTTTATTTGCTGGTTTTAAGAATCTAGCAGCACCTCGATCGATCAAGGTTCTTCGTGAAAGCTGCGATAGAACATTTTATGTGCTCAATTAACCACTAGGCAGCTTAAGCTACCACGGACTGCTTAATCCGACGTGACTTGGAAGAAATTCAGTCTCTCAGTAATGAGACCAATACACGCACTCTAAAATGCCATCTAAAGACAGTCAAATCCAAATCTTGTAACTGACTAGACAGTTGACGACGTTTGTAACCCTTGGCATGGAACGTCTTCGACTATGGGAGAGTTAGGGAATAAGTCATTTCAGTTTATGATAACGATTGACTGTGATCTGAAACAACTAGTCTCTCAGAAAGTATGGTAGTACGGTAGCTGAAAACTGGTGTGGTCACGTTGCAAGAAAAGGTTGCTTGATACAAACTTTAACACGTTTTATTTTTCATGACCGGCTACTAATTATCCTTTGTTTCTACCATTAAGATTGTAAACTAACGTGAAACCTCGATATAAAGAGGTGCAAAGGGACGGGCAAAATATATTCGCTACAACTGACGAGGTTTCGTTGTATCGAGGTTCTTTTCCATACATTTTACTATTGCTGGGGCGAAGAATTTAGCCAGGACTTCGTTATATAGAGGATCGTTAAATGGAGATTCCACTGTAGCTGAAATATCACTTGAGGAATCGCCCCACTTTTATCTAATTAATGCAAAAAAAGAATGAAAGAACTGATACCTTTAAAAAGTAGTAAGATTACATACCAACAATAAAAGAATTTGAAGTGGATCGATTTACCTGTTGCAGGGCGCACTTCGATTCTGCTGAAAGTCGCTTGATAAACGGTCGTTGTTTTCTGCGGTAGGCTTTGTACAAACTGGACTCAGATATGAGACCTCTCTGCTTTCTACTGCACCGCCGGTTCTTTATGGAGTAGCACTAAGTACATCTTCCGGGGATGTAACCGTTGGGAATGCGGTGTGGTGTATCAACTTCGGAATTTGACAACTTCCCACATGTTTCATTGATTCTTTTATACTCAGGTAAGTTATTAAAAGGGAGTTTGGGAAACCCACGATGATAATAGAAGCGAAAACGTCTACTTCATGGAAGACTTGGGACATTTCTCAGCCGCCTTGTGAAAAAACACAAGGTCAAACTACCAAATTAGGCGTTTTCTGGTGAAATTGAGCTACGACGGTGAATAATCAACGTTTCTAGTTGGAACTGAACGCTGTGTTTATATCTTTAGAGCGCAATAGATGGATCCAGAAACTTCAGTTAGAATATTAATTTTTAATCGACGTTGTTCTATGCATCACCCTTGTTTTGTTTTTTTTTGTTTTTCTTTTATCGCTTAGTCTTTTCATTTTTGTAAAAGCTAGTTTCATACTTTTGCATTGTGAAAATTAAGACAAACTAGCAAGAAGCGCACAAAACGGTCGACAAGTGTTAGTGACCTCGTGGATTTAATTGTCTTGATTTGCATTTGAAGGTTCCGGTGGAGTATCCTGTTTAACATCCACGTAAACAGCGGAGGACACGGACCACTTCACTTACTATATAATCTAGACGAAAGAAAGTATTCATTCAATTTAGTTTAAACAAGAAGAAACATCCACTTAAACTGGCAATGCAACAGCTAAAATGCAATCTTGAGGAGAAATCTGAGGCTTTTTTCTATTAAACTGGCCATCTCATTTCAATTTCTCGCCACTGTAACGTTCCTAAGACTGCGGGGGAGTAAAACACATTAGAAGTAGCTTCTTTTCGGTTGTTCAATACTCCTACGCTTTCCACCATGATTTTCATGCTAGAATAATCTTCCAAACAATAAAGGAAGGAACTGTGTCTCGTAAACCAACAAATCAATATCGAACGGCTACATTTCAAGCACATCGTATGTCGGCGGCAATAACAGTATAAAGGAGCGAAGTTTCCCGAAGTTTCGCTCGTTTTGATGTCCGCAATGAAACAAGTGTCATGGTAAATCCGGATATTTGATCTCTCCTTATTCTCATCTCCAGCCATTTGCTTTTATAATTTCCCCGCTCAAGTCCAGGACTGCCTACTAGACACTGTCATGCAGAAAGCAAGAATGTTTTTCGCGTGGCAAGACAGAACATCTAGTCTCCCTCGCAGCCGTACGCAACGCTCCGAGACTAAAAACGGCTACGAGGAAGACTACAGAACATCTAACTTAACAAATATGTCAAAAAGCTAAGTTATGTTATAGATTTGCGAGGGTTGACGTATATTTGCTTGTCTGTGAAAATGAGACCAGTTCAGTCCCAACAGACATTCCAATCCTACAGTTGCAAAGTCTTCGTGAAAACCATGTCGGGAAGTCGAAAATGGAATTTCACGTAAACAATATCAGATTAGCTCGATTTCCGTCGCACTCTCGAGTCCTGTGTACGTTCCTACTCGAGAAGATGGTTCGGGGGAGGGGCGCAGGCTCCTTTCCCGAACAGAGGCTGGTAATCGAGTTAACGCCTAAGTACCTCATGTACCCCTTATCATAGTGTATTTAGAACGTGGCATAGTATATTTATCCTTATTATAGTGTAGTAGATACACTATAATATCTGGAAGGGATACACGAAGTACTTAGGAGTTTACGAAAGATACATGTCGACCGCGTCACTGGTATTCATTCCTTGGGGAGGAGTTATATGAAAGGACCTTTTCTTATTTGTGCTTTTTCAAGGACGTTTTGGTAAACTGAATAACCCATTGTTCAATCATATTATTTTAACAAGCAGAACACTTTAGCTAGCTCGAGTGAGCTTTTCTTGGGCGATTGGTTATTTGTAAATCATTAGTATGATCCAGTGCGAATTCAGTCACCTGCGAAACCCAGTGCCGGACCGTGACAGAAAATAATATGACCCCAAAACCGTCAACAAATAAATACTTATAATTGAACCAAAAGGTCGAGGCAGCAGAAAGTAAATCGTGATTTTTAAGAACGCTACGACATGTTTTCATTTTAAAGACATGTTTCAATGTTGCCAACATCAACATTTTTCTTCTTGAAAAACCGTTGGACTTCATAACAACAAGGCGAAACATACATAACAAACATTTGAGTGAGTTACAAAGTGTGAAAGAACATAATTTATACACATTTCCCAATTTAGGCTTTATGTTCTTTCACACTTTGTAACTCACTCAAATATTTTTGTCACTTAATGTTAATTAATTATGTATGTTTCGCCTAGTTGTTATTAAGTCCAACGGTTTTTCAAACATTATTTAACTGAAGATGATGTTGGCAACATCGAAACATGTCTTTAAAATTAAAACATGTCGAACCGTTCTTAAAAATCACGACATACTTATAATTATGATATATTAATTTAGCGGAATAGGCACCGGGCTATGCTAAAATTAAACAATTCTACTACCCATTCTTGATTTGCATGTCGAATATGGCATGAGTTGGTCTCGCCCTATCAGCGGGTAAAAAACCTCGAGCCCATTGTAAAATTGTTCAGTAAGGAAGTATTAGCCACCACAGGATTCTTGGCTGAATAGAATAGTACATTTGTCTCATATGTGTTAGCTGATTTGTAATAAGGCTGTAATGTATGGTATTTGTGTTCAGAAAATATTCGAATTAAAAAAAATAATAACAATAAATAGAAAAAAGTACATTTCATTGGCGCATATTTGTCAGCTAATTTGTAATAGGGTTGTAATGTATGGTATTTGTGCTATGAAAGTATTCGCATTAAGAAAACTAATAAATAACAATAACAATAAATAGAAAAGTACATTTGGCGCATATTTGTCAGATAATTTATAATAAGTCTGTAATATGTACTTATCTGACTGAGTGGGAGGGCCGGACGGGAAAATATTTGGCTCGAGGTCAGGGCGTACGGACCCAGTAGTGTAGCAGCTGTCCAAAGCTGCTTGAGCGCAGCGAGGTCCGTACGTCCTGACCGAGAGCCAAATATTTTCCCGTCCGGCCCGACCTTACTCAGTCAATAAGCATTTTATCATATGACCACTTACTGTTGAAAATTTTATTTGAAAATTCTGTTCGAGCCTAAATAGGACGCGATTACATAGGATCAGACGACTGCGCGCGCGGAACAATTACATGAAAGTTTCTACGACAAACTTTGTCATTTATCATTTTCTTCGCGTCGAACAAGAAACTCACAGTTCATCGAAAAACACAATTCACGTTCTCATTTTTGTTCATGCTAAAAAGCCAACAGAAAGTTGACATAAAGCTGTCAAAAATATGTCAAGCCATCAAAAACTTAGTGAGGGACAAAAGGTCGCTTCACGCTTTACTGAAATTGTTTACAAACTCGCGAAAATGTCGGCGTCGTTTCAAGCTATTTGTCGACCTCTTGGATTCTCTAAGGCCCTGTTTACAAGCAGGTAGGGTAACCCTACTGCCAGGGTAACCCTAGCAAGAAGGTTAAAAGATAGCCCGGGTTTACAAGCAAAATTTTCAGGTAGGGTAACCCTACTGCCCGAGACAACTTTACGCTTGTTACGCCTCGGTAACCTTGCAAGTAAAGCACGAACAGATAACAAAACTGGAAAATAATTTATTTCCAAAGCAAAATTATGACAAACTGTGAAAGAACTTGATGTTTTCTGGGTCATAATTCGCTGATTTTGTCGGTATTGTGATCATTATTTGCTTTTGGGAGCCAAAATAGAGATAGCCCGGGTAGGCGGGTTAACCCTACCTGGAGTGTTTACAAGGGAAAAAGTTAACCCGCTTGCTAGGGTAACCCTAGCACGCAGATAGGGTAACCCTCCTACCCGGGTAACCCTGGCCGCCTTGTAAACACGACGAAGAAAATAAGAACAAATGTGTGCGTGCTAGGGTAACCCGCTTGCTAGGGTAACCCGCCTGCTAGGGTAACCCTCTCTCCTTGTAAACAGGGCCTTAACAAGGGACAACCGGGCAACCGAATATTTATGACACATGTTGGCTCCTACAAACAGTGCCTGGGTTTGCTGACTTTGCTGGTGTAGTGGAAATTACACGGTTAAACACAAGCGAGTTTTTATATTTATCTGGATGAACCGTGCGGTAATGAGTTGTATTCGCACTCAGTTTTGTCTCTTCAAATAACACTGACGTAGAAAGTACAGAGCAGTTTATCCCGCTGCACACAAGGTATGTTTATGATTTTTCTGGCTCAACCAACTTCTCCCAGAAACTGTGAAACTCGAAGAAAACATTTACTGATATCGTACTTTGTTTACTTCTTAGGTTTTCTTTCTTTTGACCCACGATGAATTCTTTGATGCCTTTGAAGGAAAGAAGTTTCGCCGACTGTTTGCTTATTTGAAAGGCTAATTATTGGACAGTTTATCCGGAAAAGTTGTTTCCTTGACCGCCTGTTTGCTTGTTGGTTTCTGAGAAAGTTGTGAGCTTCTTCATTTGCGAGGAGTGTTAAATTTCTTTGTTTGCTTTCGGAGTGAGTTGGTGACTGAAGTAGTTCTGCATGGGACAATTCGCCTGGATAGTAAAATTCGCTCTCAGAATGTTCACTTTCATGACTCATTGTGGGGAGAACAAACTTTGGCGATTTTGCCGCACTCGTTTCTAGTATAGGGCCGTACGCATTTCTTGCTAGTAGGGCCGTACGTGTCTTCGACGCGTACGGCCCTCATACGGGACCTTTTCTCTTATGGTTTTGCAAGGAAATTGCGCGCGGGGCCGTACGGGTCATATGATAATGTATGGTATTTGTGCTATGAAAGTATTTGAATTTTAAAAATATAATAATAACAATAAATAGAAAAGTACATTTGCCGCATATTTGTTAGCTAATTTGCAGTAAGGCTGTAATGTAAAAAATCTAATAAGAAAAGCTAGGACAAGGTTGTACACCAAATACACTCGACTTACAAACAACGGTAAAACAAGATGTCTCATTCGTGTCAGGTACCCGAAGAAAAAGCCTTGAGATTTGGGTGCAAATGTCAACCGATGACGATTTCAAAGCTGAATTACATGATGCAAGCCGTACTGAGAGAAGGAGTCTAATAAAGAATGTCAACCTTATATCAGTCTGTTGTCTGTTCGGAGAAAAGCGTGACATATCCAGTAAGAAATAGGACGGAGGAAAATCTGCTGCAATGCTGTACTTGGAAAACGAGCCACCCCGAGATGACGTCACAATTTCCCACCAAGCTTGGTGCCCTCATGATAAGTTGCCGCGTCTTCCGAATCTCGAGCCCTGGCTGGGAACAAGGTGTAGTTTCCTTAGGCAAGACACTTTACTCTCGCTATCCACCCAAGTGTATAAATGGGTACCGCCAACTTAAGGCGGGGGTAAACATGAGTAGGCGTGAAATTTGAAGTGATATAAAAAAGGAAATTGTTAGGATTAAGATGGGTTGGAAACACTACCAGACAGTTGACCCCCGCAACAGAGAGCCCCAGATTTCTAGGGGACTGTTTGGTATCCGTCTACTAATTCTTCAATTCAAATTTCAATTTTCCAAATCCATCAAATCTTCAACATTTCATACTTTCCTCAATTTAACCTATTCTTTGAGAAAAAAATATCTCTTTCCCAAAATGCCCAAAAATCACCCAAAAATTTACACAAAACCGCCAAACAGTGGTTAATGAGATAAGCAGAGAGATTTAGTGTCGTTTGAAACGCGCGTGACCGAGATATTGACAGAAAGGCCGTGTTAAGCGACCTCAAAACAGCCTTCACGTTTACCCCCGCCTTAATGCTGGGGGTAGCCCTGTGATGGACTAGCATCCCATCCAGGGGGAAGTAGATACTCCTAGCAGTTGCTTCATGCTACAGAAACCGGGATAAGCTCCGCCCTGATGGACCACTTCCTCGTATGCAGATTTTACCTACCGACCTTTGCATAAGCATGGCTCCTACATATAGGAAATTCAGTTGAAAACCCCCACTATTCAAACAGGTAAAAAAATCTCTCGTCAAATCCTCTCGTCCTTAAGGCAATTTGCATGAACACCAATTTATGATCTAAATCAAAACTGTTCACCAGTCAAGATTAAATCTGGTTATAAGAGTAATGTCGTTACTGTTGAAAAGATGAAAAGCAACACGACAAAACTTCAAGACACTCGTTTTATTAAGAAGCACACACTGAATACAAGCATATAATTATATATCGCACCATTAAATTTGGTGTACTGTGATTCTTTTATAAAAAGAATTGTTATAAAACTTAATAAACACACTGCTCTGAAAAGTGACAACCGATCACAAACCTGTAAGCTGTTATTTAGCCAGAAGAAGAGCCAGCGTATAACACCTATCTGGTTTGGACTCGGGTACGTCACCAGGAAAAATAATATTTCTTCCATCACTGCCGGGAGTAACCCAATTGAAGCCGAGCTACAATCTTCGCCAAAGCCTGACTGAAACACTCGCCACATTGTGAAATTATCATATTTGTACTATCTACGAATGCGAATTATCAACCCATCATTCTATCTGTGAAAACTTTCACACAGAAAGAAATGAGGAGACAAATCAATCGTTAGCTTCGAAAACGGAAACCGCCAACATTGAGATTAATAGAACTAATAAACGGTTTTTCTCATTGTCCTTTTTACTCAAGTAGTGCTTTTTAAACCGCTGCAATTACTTTGCTATCTCTGTTTTCATAACACGAAGTGTTCTTTCTAACAGGTCAACAAAAACAGCTTCCTGCTGTTCTGTTTTTGGCTGAGTTATAACGCCAAGAAGTTGAAACAGGGTTTCTAAAAGAACTGTCTTCATTGCGGTACTGCCATTGGTTTTAACGCTCTCGCCGAGCCACATTTCAAACGTTGGGGATGGAGGTGGTGTGGAGAACATCTCATCAATATAACAGTCAGCTGAATCATCAGTTATCTGGTCTTCATCCTGAAAAACTTGGAGAAAGTTCGTTTTTGAAGAGTCAGACATGCCTCGGCAAACCTTCCCAGGGTTTTTGGTAACTTGGAGACCTCGAGCTAGAAGCTTTGGAGTTGAGGTCTTTGACGAAGAATTCCTCTTTGTGTAATGGACTGGAAGTGGTGACAAGGGCGTTGTGTTTCGCTGTTTAGACTGCTTAATAGGGATATGTTTTAACGGCATCTTCGGTAAGAAGTCGTTATTGCTTGGTCTTCTCTTTTGATGGGTTTTGTCATTTGAAACAGCTGCACCACTCACTTCTCGGGACAATCGTCGAAATGATTTACTCTCTACAATTCCAACCTCAGGACGATCCTGTTTTTGAGAGCTTGGTTTACTAGAGACAGCCTGTCGACGAATCTTGGATGGTGGAGTGGAGATAGAACTCTCTGATTTTCTTTTTGTTGCTGCCTGGGAATGGCTCTTCGTTGGATGTACTGCTGTTGCGGTTTCAGATGGCGTCTGTTCACGCCACTGTGGTGGGCTGAACGTTTCACTGTTGACCAGTAAACGTCCATGTAAATGTCCCTGAGCAATAGGCTGGGAATATTTTGGAGACCGAGTGCTTGAACTGAGAGGCGAACGTTCCATCCATTGTGGCTGAAGAGATTCTACTGACACAGGAACTCCCGTAGCTATTTTGCAGCCAGATTGAGAATACTGAGTCGTAGGCCAGAATGTGTCTGAAGATGGTATCTCTTCAGGACATTCCTCTCTACTCAGCAGCACTTCCGTATCAACTGGTTTCGGTGTTGCGTGGTTTTTAACAGGCACCACTGGATACTGTGTCTCAGGCCAGATTGTGTCTGCAACTGAAGATGGTATAGGCTCAGGACACCCCTCTGCACTCAGCAGCATATCCTGTTCGACTTCTTTCGGTGTTGCGTTTGTTGTGACTGGAACGACTGGGTGGTCAGTGACTTTAGTCCTGGAGACATCGTCTTTCCCACATTCTTGACCCGCCACGTTTATCTGAAGACTCTCATCTTTGTTTGAGCTATTAAATCCTAGATCAAATGTTGTCACTAATTCATCCATGAGTATCTGCTGCTGTGTTGTCACCTTGGCTTCCATGCAGAATGGCACACGACAATAGTAGTCTCTGCAGGAGTTGGAATGAGTTGCAGCGAGGGACTTCATTCCTTGACATATCGTACAATTGTCTACCTTTTCACAGAGTTGCACATGCCTCAAGGTAAGTTTCAAGTTGACACAGAGAGGACGTAGACAGTTCGGATCTACACAGTCCAATGCATGGGGCAGAAAACTCTGTAGCTCATCACGCCACGCCTGACCAGACGTGGGATCCTTAGAAGAGGCCATGTCTTCTTCCGTAGGGCTTCAGTAAACCAAGATCTAAAGGAAAACGTTTTTTAATAGTTTAATCAAGGATAACGTCGTCTAGCTATGAACAGCATATATAGCAAGATATATAGCGCTCGGTGGCTAGAGTGCAACTCTGCCAGTACGTTCTCGTAATGTACGGTGTGGTTCCGATGATTTGTAGGGCAAAGAAACGTAATATCATGCAGTGACATAAGAAATGGTTAAGTGAGAATTGAAATAGCCGAGTGTTTAAATTTCAGTTAGTGAGAAACAAACAAACTGCATACAAGACCGCTTCACAATGTAATTTAATCTGACGGGAAGTTCTTTTTTCCCTTAAATCGAAAGGAATTTTAAAGTGGAAAATTTATTCATCTGCGGGCTTTTTGGCGTAATGAACAACCGTTTGCTCAACCAGCTGTGACTCAGATATCGCTGATAATTTTCACGTTGGTTGATCATCATGTCAAATCAAGCCACTGTTACTGATTATATGACGAAAATGAGCTTTTAGAACTTCTTCTGAAACTGAATCGGCGATTAATCGATCCATTTACGGATAGTCGGAAATTCAATTTAATGATCTACAGCTTTACTAAAGGAACTGAAGGGAAGTTGTCATTGTTAGGGACCGAAATAGGAGATAGCAACGAAATAATAATTCACTAAAGGTAAAATAATCACGAACAGTGAAACGAGATTATCATAGTCTGGGGAAGACTGAATTACAAACCACGCTAACTGAACATTTTAGTCCACTGAATGTTTCACGATACGTCATCCATGACCATACACGCGAATGCCATCACAATATGACAAAGCATGACAAGGCACCCGGATGAATACTCGATATATATACAACATCATAGATTACCACGAAGTCAAACTAAAGCCGGCTAAATTGACATTCGCTTTTACTGTAAACTCATTAGGAATATTTTACAAACAGTATGCAAATCTTTGTTCCAAGGAAGATATGAAAATATTTCGTGTACCCGAAATGGCTTATTCACTTGCAAGTAACATCATAAACTAAACTTAAACTCCTTTAATATCTCCTTCCACAACCGATTTAGTTAGAAATCCCAAAAAGAATTCGGTAACGGCGGTTTCGAGGACATAATCTTTTGTTCTATCGTACGCTCCTATAAACTGAATTTCACCCCCAACAACCATGGAGGGATTACAGCCCTCTTCAGCTTCACGGCAGTCTTGCTCAGAACACTTTCTTTGACTACCACAATCTGCCTAGTTCCAGCAGTCAAGAAACTTGTACTGTTGGAAAAACTAGCGATGGAGATTGCTTTGTATTGTTGCGGGCCTTTCGTTTATAAAGACTAGTCCATCGCGAACGAATTTCAACGCCTTGCAAGTTTGAGACTATTTTGTAGTGACCGTGAAGGTACATCGGACAACAGCGATCCTGTCATGTCCTGCATGCCTGTATTTAAACGAAGGGCGCTGGTACCAGAATACAACCTATCTTACCATGTGTAAAAACATTGCTTCACTTAGACTGATGAGTTTATGAACAATACCGGATCATATGATGGAGAACCGAATCCTCTTTAGATAACTCAACCATCGCGCAAGCGGAAAGCTAAGTGATTCACTACGAAGCTTATCAGCTGCTGCTGCTGCTGAATCTTTTAACGCTAATCCATAACGTATTTTAACTTAAACCACTATTCTCCTGCAATTCATTCGTGAGTGCTTTTACGACTGAAATAATACTTTGGTCCCGGAGAAATTTGATTTATTATGCTGGAGTAGCAAGGAACCGACAAATTATTCATTGTATGATCGAGAAGCAGTATCGCAGATTCCGAGAATCCCAGTTCCATGAAATTAATTAACAGAGAGAGAAAACGTTTTGAAGACGCATAATAATGTAGCTGAAAAATCACGAAAAATATTACCACTAACCTTGTCCAAAGGGGCAGCGAAAGCCAACTTGTGGCGAGTTCCCTTGTCACTGTGTGAGCGAGTGACTGACGTGAAATGGAAGTTTGAAGGGGATTTCATCTTACTTTAGATTGCAAATAGCACATTCCTCGTCATGGGCGAAGCAATAAGGAGTGTCTGGTGGTTGTGTTTAGTCACTTAGGAAAACAGTTGTTTCCTCTTAAGCACCACTTTAAAAGTTTGTCGCTGACAAAACGGCATGCGTGGTCTGAAGAAAGTTTTTGAGTGTTTTGCAGAGTTTTGATAATAATATCTAGAACAATTTTAATGGACAATCTTGCATAAAGCTGTTAATTTGTTATCGCAGCTAGCGTGACAAGCAAGCTTCATTCCTGTTTAATTACACTCTTAAATGAGTCAACGCTGTAAGCATTTCCGGCCACACCGTCACCTCCGTGAAAGCGGAAGATTGTGACAACGGTGAAAAACAAGCTGATTATTTGTAAAACATGTAATAGAGTTGTCACATTAACTGTGAGAATACGGGCGAGGGTCTTGAAGAATTGTCTGGATATTTTTTCAGTTATTCAGAGTTCGCGTGTTGCGTGCGTGCTGTGAGTGCGTGACTCACGAGGGATTCACGTTAGTATTAATTACTTCCTGTATGAGATTGTTCACTTCAGTTGGCGACCAAGCGAGGGTAAAACCCTTGGTTGTTCGACACTAAACTGATATAGACTTTAACATCACGGACTTCCACTGTCGTCATTTGATACCCACGTGCGCAAAATACAAAAAAAGGAAATTAAGAAATCAGATTAATAGATTTTCAGTTAGGTTTTGGACCTGCGTGGGCTTGATTTCCGCCGTTTTCTCGGAGTCTGTTAAAATCGCTGAAATTCTCGCGCGAAACTTTCTCATGAAAAATCTGCCCTTGTCAGCGAGGTACCAACTCTTTGTCAAAGTATAGCTTATAGCCCGTGCTGGCCAAGTGATGCTCCCCTAAACACATCGAGCATTTAGCATTCAGCAAAATCATTTAGTTACACTAATGAATTCAGCTTTTAAGCTCATTTATGACAGCACGCTCCCCAATTCCACAGACAAACAATGCGAGGAATTGGGAAAAGTTGAGGCTTAAATATTTGAGTGGTTTAGGTTAAATATTTAGTTTAATTTTAGCTCTGCTGGAGTCGAGTAAAGCGATTTCTGACATACTGAAACTGTGTCCAATAAAACAGAGGGGAAAAAGTGAGCTATTAATATCAGAATTGTAATTTTTACGTTGCTTTGCATCTCGTTATCACAAAAGTTTGCGAAATATTCCCGTCACGGTTCTTCCGATTCTTGACGGGTATAAAAGGGCAGCTCGTACATGCAAACAGTAAAGTGTACTTTACATTTTCAGCCAGCGCCTGTGAAAATGTCCGGAACTCCAGAAGGGTGTTCTGTACGCCATCTTTGGGAGGATGTTATGATCTTCCTATCACACTGACAACGACTTAGAAATTGAGTTTTATTCCTCTACTATTTCTGCTGAAATTCGATTCGGCAACACCGAATTTTTCCGGCACTTTGAAAGTCGGAAAGCAACCGGGGAAGGAAATTTTCTGTTAATGCGACAAATTTTAAAATATACTCTGCGCAAATGTTTTATACTGCTGGCCGGAATGCTGAAATTCGATTCGGCAACACCGAATTTTTCCGGCACCTTGATCACTAGAGAGACTGAATATGGTAAGTCGGAAAGCAACCGGGGAAGGAAATTTTCTGTTAATGCGACAAATTTTAAAATATGCTCTGCGCAAATCAGTGTTTTATACTGCTGGCCGGAATTCGAGTAGCGTCTTGTTAGGGACTGTCTCTGCTTGCTAAGGTGTTAGCGCAAGAGGTTCTTGCGGTTCGAAAATCCTACCGCGAAGAAGTTCTTGCGGTTTTAACTTCTAACCGGAAAGAAGTATTGTATTGTAAGAAGTTGCCGGCTTGCGAGACAGTTATGCAAACCCGAGACGAAGTCGAGGGTTTGCAAATATTTTTAAAATAATCCTCAAAAATACGCGAATCTAAAACGTCACATCCGCGTTTACATACTCTCGTCTAAGCACACCTATCGACCAATGAGAGCGCGCGTATTGGCTCAGTTATTTTATAAATAAATCTTTGTACATTTCTTTGTCGTACACTGTAAATGACCAAGTTCTGCGTAGTTCGAGGAATGCGAACGTCGGCGGGTAACTTTTCGTATTCATCACGGTTTTTAATGCCACTGGTGTACCTAAAAGATCTAGACAAACGCGAATTTCGCGGGTAAAATATAAATTCATTTTTGAATAGGCGTCGTCCTCGGCGTTGTCGTTGCTTAAGGACGTTGGCGCGAAAACTTGTTCTAGATAGAGTTTCTTCAAAATTCTTCATTCGCCCTTGTTGGATATGAAGTGATTATAACCAACTCGCGCTACGCGCTCGTTGGTTATTTTATCACTTCATATCCAACTCGGGCTCATGGAATAATTGTTATATGTTTTGTATAAGTGAATCCGTCGCGTTAATAATTCCAAATGGTGCCAACGTTTTCACAAAACTTAACCCTTCAGGATGCATTTGAAACCGCCGCACAGATAAACGAAGGGCTAAAAAGAACGGAATTATTTTTCAAAAAATTTAAACTTCATTTTTTCGCTAAACGTACAAAATCGGTAGAAAAAATGATCCATCAAAAGATAAATAGGGGTCACCGAACGTCCGTTAAATCCAGGCAAAGCTATAGCAATGACCATCTGTCCTGTCATTGCTCATTTTGTTACATGGCGCGCGTTCGATACATGACGTAGCGTGTGAATTTGTATGCGCAGATACAATAGCGAAGCGCGCGAGGGTTAAATATAGAATGCAAATGATTATATCCCCCACGAGGCTCATACAACATCAGCGTGTTGTGAGAGAACTATAGGGAATCTAGGTGAAGTTTTCGTTTCAAAAATGTGTTTTAGGAACACCGATTGTTGTAGAAAGTGTTTTAGCAAAATCGTCCGAAATTCCGGTTTGTTTGTCTGAGTCTTGTCTGAGTCATGACGTCACTCGCGCGCTTTGCTATTAGCGCGAACGTCCTTTAAGCCTGGTTCACACTTGTGCGATAAGCATAACACAAGCGACATAAGCACAAGTATAAGCACAAGAAAAAAGGAACATGTTCCTTTTTTCTTGTGCTTAATCTTATGCTTATGTCGCTTGCGTTATGCTTATCGCACAAGTGTGAACCAGGCTTTAGGGGGGATATTACCTGAATTTAAGTGAAATTTTAGGAAGTTTAAAGAGGGATTAAAAGGAAAAAAGAAAGGTTATGACCACCCCCAAAATGGCACCTATCAATTCAACTTTAAATTCCAATTTTAATACAACACCAAATCTTCAAAATTTCCTATTCCCATAAATTTAACTTAAATCCTTTGAGAAAAACTATCTATCTCCAAATATACCAAAAAATCACCAAAAAAATTATAAAATAGCCCAGAACATAGATATGTGGGATGAGTGGAGGGATTTTTGACTGCTTGAAACGTGAACGAGACATTTGCGTCAAATACGGCCCTCAGGTAGACCTCCGCCTTAAGTTCCCTAATAGCCACGTTCAGCCCTAAACTGATGAATTTTCCCCCTATATAACCTTTATAAACTTTTATGTCATAAATTTTAAATAACTTTTAATAAGGAACTAAATCACTGGAAAACTACCGTGTTTACGTGACCGGACTGATGACGTCAATCCTTAAACTCCCACGCAGTATGTTTCTTGTCACGCAACTTTCCCGTAGCGTGTCAACTACCGCCTGGTGATCAACTGGTTGACTTAAGGCGGGGGTAAACCCGAAAGCCGTATTTTGGCTGGGTATTATGTTTTTAATGCAAATATCTCGTTTACGTTTCAAGCAATCAAGAATCTCTCTGCTCATCTCACATATCTATGTTTTGGGTTGTTTTGTAAATTTTTTGGTGATTTTTAAGTATATTTGGAGAGAAATAGTTTTTCTCAAAGGATTAGTAAAATTGATGGAAATAGGAAATTTTGAAGATTTGTTGTTGTTTTAAAATTAGAGTTTGAAATTAAAAATTGGTACATACACTCCAAACAGTTGCCCAACAACCTGGGGTGCCATTGTGCGGTCGGGCAACTGTCTGGTGGTGTTCCATAACCCTTTTTTTCCCTTTCAACATCACTTCAATTCGGGTTAACCCCCGCCTTAAGGTAGCTCGAAACAGTTTCCAGTACTCTCCAAGACTTAGAGTTTGATGGGTCATATCGGTTGATATCAAAATCATGGTATCCCAAGAACTGCCCAATCATTGGTAAACAAGTTGCTGTCAAATTTGTGGCACAATAGCTTACCATAGCAACAATATGATCTGTTAAAAACACCCTTAATTTTAGCTTTAAACGCTTATAACTCAAAAACGAGCTCGGTGAGCCCCATTTTTTATTATCGAATTGTAATCAGCATGATAAGATGCAACTTTTTGCAAAGTTTAAAACATTCTACGAAGGGGCTTCAGAGCCACATAAAATTTTCGAAAATTTAAGATGGCTCAGAATCCCCTTCTGAAACAAAGCATATTTTATAAGCCGATTACAATAGTCTATACAAGAATCTTACAAAAGGACAAAAAAATATGTATAACATATTACATCTAACATTATTTTTGGAATAACCACCACAACAAACTTTTTATTTGTTTCTTAACTGAAAGGGCAACTGATTCCGCCTGAGAGATCAGCTGAGACTGACAATATTTAACAGACTCAGTCAAGAGAAGATCAAGGTAAGAGAGCGAATCCCCAATATAGGCCTTATAGACAAGGTAATCCCTGAAAAGTTATTTTTAGACATAGTACCCAGTTTTTCCGAGGACGGCTCAAGCGACTTTCTCGCAACTACCTGAGACGAAATAGTGGTAAATGTGGTGAAAAATCATTTTATATGTTTTGATTTTCAAATGACGTTTGATAGGATAGATGTCTACTGCACTCGCAGCCATCTTTTTGTTCGGTTGGGCTTTTGTTTATTTTGTGCTTTTTCTCTGCCTTTCATTCAGTTGTTATTGTTTGTGCAGGGGACATCTGTTTCTTGTTTAATCTCCTATTAAAGTTTCGAATGGTATTAAAACATAGCGAGCGCTGATGCTGATTTTACTTCTTTGATATGAATTACATATCTAAGAAGATATCCCCACAGCGTTGAGGTTTTCTTTAGGTTTGGAACGCAACGAAACGAACCACAAACAAATCCTCCATGAAAAAGTCAACCCGAAGCGCGAGTAACATCCGCGTAAGAACTGGGTACCATGTCTAAAAATAACTTAAGAAGGATTACCTTGGGTATACGACCTATGTGGGGGGTTCACTCTCTTTCCTTCATCTTCTCTTGACTCAGCTCATTTTATTCCCTATCATTTTATGACATGTATTACTTTCTGTGTGCCTGTTAGAGCGGCTTCCAATTGAGGTTTTTTTTATTAGTTTACAAACACAACATTACATAGGAAAGACTTAACATAATAAAAACAGGAAAATAGTAATATTACAGCGCAATACTTACAATACAATAACTTTTAAGACTATTTACATAGTTTAGTTTACATAGCTAGCTTCGGCAATACAGTTTGTAAATGTCCAGTTTTTTTTGTTTTAAAGTTTCGAACGATACGCAGCTCTACTAAGTTGCTGCACTTACAACATATGCATGGTATGGTAAGCATTACATTATTCACCATACCAAAACAAAAAAAAGAAACGAAAAAAACATAAACACTATTTACATCGTTTACATGGTTACCAAAGCATTAATTAATTTTTTTTGGATTATTCCAAATGACCTCATCTCATTTCTCATATCTCATTTGTGATAGAATATTTGGTTATTTGCCATTGTTTTATTACGTCAACATAAAAAGGCGACAAATTGCCGACCTGTAGTGTGTTAGTGTCATAGTTACAATTTGTCAAGAAGTGTAATCCTCCATATCTCTCTAAGGTTGCGTTAGGGATGATTTTCCAGGATGCTATGCTTCGGATTTTATGCGTGGTATCCACGCGACTTTTAAGGCTTTATTCAAGATATTTTAAGTTCTCCACGCCATCTCTCAATAATAGTTGATTTCTTGATTTTAGGGGGGTTTCTAATCCCAAATAAAATTAAAAATTATTGAGTTAATTAGTTATTCAGGAGTAACGAGTGCAGACGTATTGCAAATTGATTTTGAAAGACCTAACGTTTTAACAATGTTTATCTTACCAAGAAGCGTAAATTTTCTTCTCATCCAACTATTTAAAATCCCTTCTAGATTTCGGATGTTCCGTATAAAATTTAACTCAGTTGCGTTACGCGAATCGAATGGGAAAAAAAAATACCAAGGGCTTTTATCGGGTCTGGTGGCCAGCGAAAACCGAACGGAGTTTCAAGATTGTTTTTCCAATTGCCAAGCCAGATCCCTTCTGTTTTAGTAGCGTTAATGTCTAAGCCAGAGAAACTTTTAAAGTTATATACACTGAGTACGACATGTTCTGGTGTGGAGGGTGGTGGTGGTGTCGTCAGCGTATAAAGACGCTTTGATTTCTTTCTCACTTACTTTTATTTCATTTATCGTGTTCTTATTTCTAATTGCATTGGCAAGATTTTCGATACCTATCACAAATAGCAATCCGGACAGAGGACAACCTTGTCTGGCACTCCCCTCTAAAGCAAAGAATTCTGACGCATGACCATTATTTAAAACACAGCTTGTAACGTTGTTGTAAAAGATATTCCGCACCCAGTTTTTAACGTCAGCTCCAAAATTAAACTTGTTTAGGGTGTCCATAAGGAAATCCCATTCAATAGTGTCAAAAGCCTTTCGAAAATCAATAAAGAGCGCAACTCCTGGCACATTTTTCTCGTCTGTATATGACATTACGTCCAAAATTAAACGAATATTTTCACCAATATAACGGTCTTTAACGTAATCGGTTTGGTCAGGGTTAATACTGTTTGGAAGAACTTTTTCTAATCTCTTCGCAAATGTTTTTGTCAGTATTTTCTAGTCAACGTTAAGAAGAGAGATTGGTCTGAGATTCTCCAGTGATGTGGTGTCTTTATTTGGTTTCGGGATAAGTGTAATAATCCCTCTTCTTTGGGAAATTGATAAACTCCCTGTCTCGAAAGAAAAGTTAAAACTTTTTATCACTGGTAAAGATGCAATTCTCTCCAAAAAAATCTGCAGGTAATCCATCTGTTCCCGGCGATTAGTTTTCATTTTGGAAATCATTTAAAGCTTTTAGGCATTCTTCAGCGGATACCTTTCCTTCACGCATTTGCTGGTCCGTATTGTCTAGAGGAGTAATGTTTTCAAACTGAAGCAGAGGCTGCATTGATTGAGTTTTCAGGGTGCGTAAGTGTACTGAAAGAGCTATATAATATTCCATTTGCTCTCGCAGCCGTTTGAGTGTTTTAATTTTGCATTCACGGTCTTTTATTCATAATTTCTTTTCTCGAGGTTATAGAAGTAACAGGTGTTGCGTTCACCGTCTTCGTACCACATTACCTTGCTTCTTATAATTGCACCTTTTGTCTTATATTGCATAATCTTCTTAAGGCGTAGTCTTTTGCTTTGAATTTCACAAATTATATGTTTGTTATTTAGTTCTGCTTTAGCACTTTTAAACAGATTATTTATGCGGTACTGGAGAATAGTTTCAGTTAATTTTCTTTCTCCTGATTTGTTTTTGGAATACTTCACGGTAAAACCTCTAATCTTCATTTTAATCAGATCCCATCTCAGATTTAAATCTCCGACATCAACGTACTTTTGCTTGAAATTTTCGAGAAGCTTCATCGTGAAGGAGTGACTGATTAAGTTTCCAAAAACCTGGCCCTTTTTCTTGTTTGAGTTCTGCACTATTAATGTAAATACAAATAGCAGAACGGTCCGTCTAAGCACAGGCGGCCCAGACGTTGAATAAGATTAACATGTGACATAATGCTGTTGGCGATTTCGTTACAATTTTAGCCGTTTATAAGATAATGTATGAGAATGCTTCGAAAATTGCTCTAAGTGCTACTAGTAGAAAATAATTTAATAAAAGTGTCTTACCTTATGCGTTTTATTAATGTTTCTGAGTTCCTGGAGGCTATTTAGAGCCATTTCGGCGAGTTTTACTTTTTGGCGGAAGGCTGGCAACTCACTGGCGGTCACTCTCCAAACGACCCGAACTCAAAGCTCCGTAAATTCCACAAAAATGGTCTAATATCGCCAAAATTGCCTCATGGTAGCCGTCGATAACTCTTCTTTCCATTCGCTTTCTCCCAAGGTTCCAATGCTTATCTTAAACACCCGAGAATCGCTGGTTTTCCAACTCTAGCTTTCAATTTCTGCCCTGTCTCGAAGCGTAACCACTTATCTTGGGCACATGATTTTTTTGCGTGTATAACGCAAACCAGAAGAAAACTTACTCATGTAGAATAAAAGAAAAATAATAACATTGACATTAAAAGGTCTAAAAAGACCTGAACGCGAAGGAATAAATTAAATTTTTCGCATTGCAGACTGGCTTATGGCTATAAGGGATTATTTTGCGGAATACCAACGACCTGGGCCTTCCACTAATTTGTTTAGTCTTACCTAAACGATGCACGCCACAGAATTTGCTGAATTGACTATTTCTTCGTTAATCTTTAAAGTGGACAACATTACATTTTTGACTTGAGTTGTACAGTTCTCTCTCTCTGACTCTTTTATCCCACATTCCAAAGTCGGCTGTAAATATTCTGTCGGATAAAATAAGCTCATCTTCATTTCTCATTTGATCTTCTCCGTGTTAACTCTGCTTGACTTCTTCATGTTCTATTTGTATAAATTTAAGGGTTCTTCTAGCGACTTGACTTGCTCGCGTAGCAGAGAAATTTCTGCATTTGCTTGGTCGAGGACAGTTTTTCCGTGTTACATATACTCATCTAAACACTCGGAGGGTTGGGAGAATCCTCGAAAGCTATGCAAGCCCTCGACTACGTCTCGGGTTTGCATAAATGTCTCGAATTCTCCCAAGAGCTTGGTTAGACTGCGTGGAAGGATAATCAATCAATCAATCCAAATAATCAATCAACTTATTAATGTCATGCGCGGGAAGGGGTTGTCCTCAGTATCCGAGCCAGGGCCTCATGTATAAAACGCGTGACAGTCAATAGATAAAATTATAAATAACAGTGTAATAGTAAAATATAAATATGAAATACTATAACCCTATAGATACATATACACCAAGCCTAAAACTGTGATATCTCTCAATAGTGCTAATAAAACAATAATAATTGTAAAATATAATGTTGATGTTAAAAATGGAAATCTAAGAAACATGGCATAAACAATGAGAACTGCCCATAACATTTTTTTTTCCCGGAAACCAAGTAAGCAGAAATAAGTTTTCTTCTAACTTCATCTCAGGCATTTACAAAAAAATAACTGAGTTACGGGGAAGTATATTTCCCATTGCAAATCAGTTGGGTGTGGGATTAAAATTACTTCATAAATCCCACACACGCATTCACGCCATCAAGTTCCTCTCCCTGTATCATCTTTGAATCGTTTGTTCTCAATGATACTTGCGGATTGTGATTATGTGGGTAGCTTTAGTCGGGGATATTTGATGTTGAAGCTTCATTTTGCCAAGAGCTAGCAAATATGTTTGAGAGGAATACTTTTTCACTGCTCTGTAACAAATATCAAGGAAGCAAGCTAGCAAATATATTTGAAAAGACTACTTTTTCAATGCTCTGTAACAAGGTTCAGAACCCCACAAGTTTGTTCTTCAGTGATGACAACAAAACCTTGACACAAAGAGGAAGTTGTTGTGAACCTCAAGACCATCGGTGCGCTCCAAGGTACCGTATGTCTTTTATGCCTCAACGGAAACGAAACGCCAAAACAAGAAAACGAAAGCGTCCTGACTACACAGGCATGTCGTAGTTGAAAATGGTTACCCTTAAAAACAAGGAAAAACAACAAATTAACAAAGAAGTACGATTTAAATGGTTCACAGCTGGAGCTCAATCGAAGAGTTCAGCTATGTCCTTCCCGTTTATATCAACATTTCCGTTAGAATCAAATGATTATAAAGCGTTTTCTTGTTTTAAGCTGTCAGCTTTGTGAACTGATCGTTCAAAAAATTGTGAAATTATCTCATCGGCTTCCCATCGATTTGGTTTGTGGTCCTAGCGGATCATGCGTGCACTACATATCTGTCATTCCTCAGCTATCACCGCACATACACAGACGCGAGATGTGGGCAACAAGGCAAGGAAAATGAAAGAGGTATGTTCATTTAAAATCGTGCAGCTAGGTCTTCAAATGGAAACTAACAGGAAAACTTAATTATTGGGTGGCCAAATGCAAGGTGGGTGGCTAAATACAAGGCAAAGCTATCATAAATGACTTAGAACGCAGACATGACAGTCGTCAGTGATTCAGACCATGCTGTGAGCTGTGCGATTCTACATCTTAGTGAGTTGATACGTATAGTTTTGAACACTCCAAACCTGTAATCTCAAGGCAAATAACTAGTAATCCAGATTGACTTTGGATAAACACATGATCTGCATATAAAAGAGCTGGGTCATCTAGAGAACAATTACAGCCTTGACAGATAGAAGCCGTAATTAAATTGCCAAGTTATGTTCAAACAACAAACTGCTTATATGCAAGTAATGATCTCTTTCTTATTATAATTTTGAGATTTCCAGTGCAGAGACAGAAACAGATATATTTTTCACATGTTGCAAACTACCGGCTGAGGCATTAGGTGATTTAATACACTTGCCGTCTAGAGAGTGCGAGCACTGATAACAATTGGCCGCTACGGATGTGTCGTCGAAACGTAGATGGTTTGATGGTTGCTCAAGAAAACTGAAAACAAGGTTGCCCGTCGTAGGCAAATTAGATGAAGGTATGATCGTCGTATTCGAAAAGAAAAGTCCGACCATGCACGTACCAGGCATACCCATGCATTTTAATTGCCACTCTGTGCCTTAGATTCACCTGTGTAGAGACTAAAATGTGTTACCTAGATGGAACTCTACTGGGAAGACTATAAAGAAATAATTTGTTAAATAATTGGCCAGTAATTGGCCAAATTCGAGTATGGTTAATACCTAATCTTGCCTTGTTTTACCGCTTCAGCGGCATGTGAGGCTCATTTGGCCTCTACGTATCGCCAAAATATTACAAACCATGGCTCGACCAAACTCGCTGATACGAAGCCTACTGCAATACTTTACGTTGACAAAGCCGTGATTCCTCAAGTCTTTCTAACTTTCGTTCTTTCTTTCAACGGCAACAAAACGTACATATGTACAATACACATACGTACATTGACCAAGTATTTCTAGCAGTTCATCGGTAACTGTGATTACTGACACCTACATAAGGCATGCACTGACAGTACATAAAGAGAACTTGCAGGAGTGCGCTTGCGCGAGATCCCTCGTTAGCTTTCGTGGCCACATTCAGCTGCCGTCAAATTACAAAATGGCTTGCAAAGGTCCTAAAGAATGTCATACTAGCGGCAATATTCTCCAAAAGAGGCAAGCATCTTCTATAGTAAGTTTTAAGATTATTCTTAGCTTAAGAATAACCGTTATTATTTTTGAGGCAGTCAGCTGTAGATTTGAAACATTTTTTCGACCACGTGTTATCAGATATTCACTGCATTAAGGGCTAGCAAGTGGGGCTAGAAATGACTTTTGTGTTGTCCGTGAAATGATACTACTACAATCAAATGTATTTAACGGTGTTCAGCCAGGCCTATGTCCAGCTGCTGTACATGTGCGACTCTCAAACTAATGGTTGATGTAAATTTTGGTCAAAGCATAAGATATCGATTATCATCCTATGGTAGTTCGGTATCCTATGGTAGAACGTTTTTGTAATGACACATAAACGCAATTCCACGAGAATTTTTGTGTTTACATTAGGCAACTGAAATGCTATAGACCCAACCGTGATCTTAACAGCTTGCTATTAGTTGGCTAGCTTCATGAATCGATGAAAAACATAGCAAGTTTATGGCATTTCTGTTGTACACCAGAGGCGTTCACGTCACTAGCTATTCATCAACTGAAAATTAGAGTTTGTACTGAGTTTATTTAATAACTTCCTGCTTCTAGTCCTAAAGTTCTGCTCTGAGATTAAAAAAGAAAAGATTCTCGAATGCTCAGTAAAAAACCGTGTGTAAGAACCTACATTTTTTAATTCTGGCAAAATAGGTTGTTGTATTTTTGGGGTCATGGTTACTGGCTAAGGAGGTTCTTATTAGGTTCTTAATTTCTATGAAGGAGATACAGTTGTTGATAACCAGAAAAATAAATAACTCGGGTTTGGTCCTCAAATATACAGTTTTTATTCAAAACTGTGTTATGATAAGCCTAGCACAACCGATTGTAAGATGACTTTTATGTAGTGTTATCTCTATGTAATGAATGTGTGAGTTGCTTTTCACGAGCCATGCGTGTGTTTTAGTTTGTTAATTTATAGTTTTTAGTTTGTTAATTTTCTATCTATCTATCTATCTATCTATCTATCTATCTATCTATCTATCTATCTATCTATCTATGTCACTTTTCGCGGCCCTAAATTGTCAAAACAAATCTATTCTAGCTAAGTTGTTCTCCGAGTACCAAATGTAGATGTATTTTGAAATTCAAGTGATGTGTCGGTATATGCTTATAGTTTTCAAGCGTCATAACGTCAGAATGTTAAATAAACGAGCACGAGCATTTCTAATTTCCTAATTGATCCGCATTCTAGTTACACGATCTAAGCATTTTTTAAGGTCTTGAGGCGGTGAACAACCGCCATTCATTCCGCACAACTGATTCACCCGCTCAGTTTGAGGCCATGCCGTCCATCCGCCCGCTTTTGAACTGTGCCATGCATGATCAGCGGACCACCCTATTCACAGCGCCCGTCTGCAAGTAAAGGAAAGCGTAGGAGGTACTTTACAGGCCAATTCAACATCAAAATTATTATTTTTAGTCAAATACTTTTCCAGTTTACCCGTGGAGATGGCGCAGACAAGAAAAATCGCTTAGCGGAGCGTCAGTATAGATCGTTTACACGTGACGTCATCACTTTCTAAAATCTAAAACTTAAGATCCACCAAAGTTTTCATACTCATCAGGTATAAGAGGTGACATATTTATATCTGTTTACAACTTTACAGCTCATTAGCGTGCTTCGTTTGGAAACCAGAGCATTTTGAATTTCCGGGTTATGGAGGTGCGTGACATAAGGCTACGATCAAATTTGTTGAAAAATATATACTTATCTCATGATTTTGAGCCCTGTTAGAAGCTAGAGCATTAGGAAAAGAGCTTATGTAAATACTTGTTTTTTCAGTACTGATAATCACTCGCCTAGAAAGCCAAAGTAAGTTCCAGATGTTTACACTATTTTCCGGCCGCCATATTGGTGTACCATGGAGGTACACGAACATGGCGTTTTCATACCGGGCTCTGTAAATTTCTGCGAAACATTTCGACGAATATCTGAAGTTTGGGGAAACGCACAGGGCTAAAACTTGGAGAAGTGTCTTATTTATTTATCTTCTATAACATCACAATTCCTTAGCCTTTTCCACTGGATAGTTTTCGATTTATTTTTTTATTGCGTGACAGTGAAAACGATTGCTGCTGACATACAATGACTGAAACCGGGCCGGTAAGGTGAATAATTTGAAGTGAAATTTTGAAATTAGCAGTAAAAGCCAGCACTGTCTTTTTCACCTTTTCCAAAAAGTGCAGTTTTTCTTTTTCTCAGAAAATCCCTGGTGGTGTACTCTCTTCTTATATGGGCGATATAGGTATGTGCTGCCACAAAGAGTATGATTTTTTAGCCGTTTTGGCCTTAAATAGGATATCGATTTTGGTCATTTTGGTGATAAATAGGGTATGGTTTTTGAGAAGCGGGCCGCACAACCCCAAAAAAGTTCAGTCTGGGAGTACCCCCGGACAGGAGTGATACCGAGAACTTCAATGCCGCAATTTTGATGGACAGCCGTCCTAGATTTTCCGTTTACTGGCACAATTCCCGCGTTCACATGTACATGTTACAGTTTCACGCGAAGGCACAATTTTTCTAAAGGAAATAGAACTCTCTTTTGCGATGGTTTACTCATAAGGGTTACACGGAGGTTCAATTAAGGATTTTACACTACGCGTGATATTTGAAAATTCTCTTAAAATTGCACGACTACGATGTGAAAGAATTTTCAAATATTGCGAGTAGTGCAAAATCTTAATTACACGAAGGTTCATACGATTACCTGTTTATTATATGACTACTATTATATTATAATTTGCACTGCTGTCAGCCAATCACATCAGAGAAATCTTGCCAGTCATACCAGATAATATAGTAATAACAACTGGACCGAGTGGAGTACAATTCTGGGAGTAATCGCGCGAGTAATTTTGAAACCGAACGAGCGCGGCGAAGCGCGAGGCCGATTTAGTGAAATTACCAGCACGATTTACTCCCTGAATTGTACGACACGAAATCCAATTACTAATTAATCGTATTCGAAATTAAAAAGTCTTTAGAGAACTTAATTTGAGCGAATTACAAAACGCGCAAATTAGATACCTGTAATTGGACATTCACGTGATCGCGCGCCGATTACGTGACAAATAGGCGCGGGGAGAACCAATCACGATTAACAATTTTGTTATAGATACGATTAGGAATGATATAGGCTATAGCTTTCAAAATGACACTCAAAGTTAACAAAAGACGTTCATTGCAATAGTGGCAATTATGCTCTCCGTCATCCGAAGAGAAAATGGCAATGACATTAGACTCTTGCACTGTGTTTACTCTGTTCTATACGGCCTTTTTTAAGGGATTGTATCCGGTCCTTTGCTTGTTGCATATCCAGTTTAACTTATTCCGTGAGAAGACTGTTGTTGTTAGCATAATAAAATTAAGCAATAGACCACAAGTTTCTATGGGTTATAGGCTGATAAAGCACGCGGGATGTTGGTAGAACACGAGAAGAATTTGTAAATCACGAGCCGCAGGCGAGTGGTTTACGAATTCTTCGAGTGTTCTACCAACATCCCAAGTGGTTTATCAGCCTATATATAATAATTCAGAAGACACGCGATTTTTCCATGGGTTTACCGGCACAATAACCCATAGCTGATTGACCAATCAGAGCGCGCGCATTGATTTGGTTATTATATAAATAATAATAATAATTGGGTCAATAAGCATTGGGTCAACATTTCCGAATGAAGAATGAACAGGCTTAAATCAGCTTCAAATGAGTTTTAAATGCTGCCATTACATTCTTGTCTAACGGTTATCATGGTAGCTGATTAACATTACAATTATGTTTCTTTCATTCTACGTGTTCAGTCCTGGCTTGAGATAAAAATGCCACGTCATGAACATACTGTACAGGGCGATTACAATGCACTTCTCTACTGCAAACAAAAACTTCAACGCCTGCAGGTTTTCATCAACTAATTCACTCCCTATTTCACCTTTTAACAATTGTAAGGTCTTGTAACTGACGCAAATCAAGTCTCGGCTACAAGAGGTTTAAAAAAAAATACGTCATTGATGTATTAACATGACATAATAGTCTGTTGTCTAAATCTGTGTCTTCATTATACAAGGTATGTAAGTTACTATAAGCTATTTTAAGTAAATTACTGAGTCTAAAAACTTGAAGAAAGTTTATCTTTGAGTAGCCTCTGAATGATAACTGACGCAAATCAAGTCCTAGCTACAAGTGGTTTAAAAAAAGCTTACCTCATATACGTCATCGATGTATCGAACATAAAATAACTAGTGTGTCGTCCACATCTGTGACTTGGTCAGTACATAATGTCTGTAGGTTACTAATGAGCTATTCTTAGTGGATAAAGTCCACAAATTTGAAGAAATTCTGTTCGAGTAGCCTCTGAATGATACAAATGCAACAAAGGAAGCCGGATTAAAGATCTCATCTCTTTCTGATGCTAGTTCGTGCATGATGAAGCTTCTGCTTGTTACAATTTCTTATATAACACTCACTTCGTATCTTGGATATCGATGTCAAAGATAAACAAATATACACACGAACAAAGACACTTAGGCAAGCGTTAAATATGTTGTGGGAAAATGTTATGGGCTGTTGCACAAAAATTGACTAGTTTGATTAACGAGCGATTTCATGAGTGAATCAATTTAAACACGAGATTATTGGTCGTAACATGCATTCATTATTTTTATAATATAATTTCAATCTGGATTGGCAGCCCTGTACTTTAACTGCCCTGGCAGAGAGCTGTTTAAATTTATAACGGAGGCTACAGTACCACTCAAGTTCAAGTTGATAACTGAAACTATACGTTGTTTCACTTCAGAGCCCGCTGAAGCAGAATAGCAATCTTTGAAGGGGCAACCTGATCTTTTTCATCCCAAAAATGTCCTCATTTGGCATGTTTTGAACACAGACGTATAACTCGTCTAGACGAATTCGAAATTGCGCCAAGGTCGTGCCCGTGTTTTGATTCTGAGAAACTAAGCGACGCACCTCTAAATTACATTTCGTTCATTGCACGTGCGCGTTGGTCCGCATAGATTATACGTCTTTATTAGAGAAAAAAAAAAACGCCACAACTGGGCTGTCTTCAAGATGCATACATTAGCTTCCAGTTTTCAAGGTTACCCCGACACCTACCGATTAAAAGCAGTGAAGTGTAATACATCGCGTGCGCACTTATTTTAACGTTAATAAACACTCCATGCAAAGAAATGATGCTTGGAGCTGATACATCAGGCACTGGAGTGTGTTAAATATCGCGTGCTCCTCTACTTATCTAATGAGCGGAACGTTTTAAAAACGTTTACGAATACACTGACTATAAATAAATATGTACTTATCCACGACTGAGTAACCAATATCAGTTATGTAAATACTTCGCATAGCTCTTTTTCAAATGTATCAGTTTTGTGCCATCAGAATGGAGCTTCGTCCAAACAGCAAATATTGCAAGGTAGGAAAAGATCTTTGTCTTTGATGCTTTGCTGAAGTCGTTACAACTTTGGCGCGATCCGCACGGTACAGAAAAATTGAAAGTTCATGTTTTTGCAGCGTGGATCTATATTAGAGAGAATTTTCATTCGTCAGCAGAGATCCGGTGGGCCGCGCAAATGATATTTCATCATATTTTTTACAGCTTAACCACATGCATCAGATGTGGTATCAATACTGTCAGCTTAGCTTTATAAGTGTTTTCAGCTGGTTTTCTTCCCTCTTATAACACTGCCGCTATTATCTTTAAATAAGTCAAGTAGCCAAGTAAGGGAAAATTGTGCTTTTATGAGTCAGGAACATAGCATAACCTGCAATGTAGGGCATCTCCCTGGGGGCTACTTCCTTATATGGGCTATATCGGTATACCCCAAAGGGTACGGTTTTTAGCCATTTTGGTCAGAAATAGGTTATCGATTTTGGCCATTTTGATTTCAAATAGGATAATCTTTTGTACTCTAGTCTTGAATTGGGTATGGCTCTTAGAAGAAGCTACTTTTTCATCATCATCGATAACACCACCAACACAAGCCCTTCGCAATGCCTATCGGTCTAAACTAGGGAACTAATTATAAGGCAGGTCTGAAATAGGGTATTGATTAAAGGATCAGGTATTAAAAAGGGTATCTAATTCTTGGTCAGGCCATGAATAGGCCAGGGAAAATCGCGGACTTTGGTCTCAAATAGGGTAAGGGTTTTGGGAAACGCGACCCGCAACCCCTAAAGTGTCTGGGATTACCCTCTTGGCGTTCGGGGGGGGGGGAGGGTTATCTCACAAAATAACTAAAAATTAGGTTAATCTAATCGAGGTGTGTCACCAAATGTATTTGTCTCAGGTCTCCTTGTTTATTAATTGCTGTGAGGGTCAAAGAAGACCGAGCCAAATATTCAAATATCAACAACACCAATAATAATATGTGCCATAATAACATGCTGACTCACAATTATATGAGCGAGTTTACCATCATCTAATAATCCTTAACATTACAAGCGCATCGTTGATCGCTGATCGGTCACAATGGAGAGGAGCCTTGACCAAGCACCTCAAAACAGGAGAAGACAAGCAGGAGAAGACAGAGTGGCGGGCCCGCAGAAAGCTTTGTGTCAGCTCTGTCGAACAGCCAGCATACACATGCAACAAGGACTGCCATTCACGCATCGGTCTTCACAGTCATAGTCGCCGATGCTCCAGCCAAGCACACAACTAGTATGCTATACCCATGGTCGACCCTGACTGACGGAGGCCTACTACTACGAGCGCATCGTATAGTGGCAAACGATTGATCTGATACTCGGAAAACAAATTTCAATTAAGGCTAGTCAATTTCCAAACAGCCGACCGGAATGTGGGCTGCGTAGAAAGTCATGATCGGAAACGGAAAAGATTTATTTCGTCCGGACTTGCGGTTGATTTGATTGGTTTAATTTACATCTGAAACAACGAGACGCAAGTGACTGCAAGTTTCAGGAAGAGGAGGCCTGAATTGCGCATCGATCAATACATCTCCTGGTTTGTTCTCTCACTTACAAAGTGATGAGTCGATCAAAGACAAACTGGGGGCGAGCCATGTATTACATCTTACTTAATACACTGTATTTATTTAGTTCAATTCCAATAAAGTAGAAAACAAATTGCTCGCGAAGCAACAACGTCGTGTAATAATTGTTATATATCTCTCCATAGCTGTATCCTTGCAGACCGGTTAAGCAATAAGTATGCAGGATAAGGTCTTGTATGCAGCACATACCCTAGGTATTCTGCAAATTCTGGTTTTGAGGAAAACAAATCTCTCTCATAGTATCATTGTACCTTTTATCTCTACTGTCATTTGACTCGCTCTCTTCGAAATCCCTCGAGCATGGCCGTGACCCGAACAAAATTAAGACCCAAGCAATGTCCATGAAAAAGTTATGACTGATGCAATGTCCGTATAAACAACAAAACCGCAAAAAAATGACTGAGACAAGTGCCTCGGTTTGCTTGTTACTAGCTACGTCTGACGAGGCTCGTAGAATTATACAGCGATGCTACAAAATTAAACGTCTATTTAATAAATTGAGATTTACACGCTTTGCGACTTTTGCTTGGTCACAGCTAGCTTTATCAGCAACTGTCTTGTGTATGAACTACCGGTAGTACTTCAAACAATTATCGTAAAATGGCGGAAACTCTGACAACTAGCAGAGAAAAGCACATGTAAAACTTGCAGACGGCAGCGTGGGTAGCGATAGGCGGGGACGGAAGAGGAGTTGTTAAACGTTGGCTATTGCGGTCAATTTGTTTGTTTTTATTTAAAAGTAATTCACTCAAAACAAAACGGGCACTTAACATCTTTGTGGGCGGACCCTTATTATAGTTTTCAAACTAGCGAGACACTTAAAGTTTAAGCGGGCGGCCAAATAATGTGGCGTTATAACCTATTCACAACCTCTCTCTTACCAATTTACAGTCATTAATCCATTTTTTGGCGGCTTATGCGGATTCATTCCTTGGTGTTTTTAGTTTCGGCGTTGGCGAGCTATTCTCTTGTACATAGCTTTATGACTTTGAAATGTCCTCTTTGTTTTTTGTTTTCTTTGTTTTGAATTGTTTGTTAGCATGGCCTAGTGTTTGCTCATTCCGCCGGTAACATTTCCTAACCAGACTAGTTATTGTTTAGTTTAGTGCCTGTAACGGAAGACTTGAGCAATTGGTGTTTGCACCCTGTGACCAACCGCCCTTTTTACGATTCTAGAACTTCAAACAAACTCAGATAAAAACAACACCCTTCTTTCTTCGGTTGAAATTAATTGTTGTGGGATTCTTCCCTAGCGAGACCAAAATTAAAACTATTTGTGATGCCCTGCTCAAAAGTCGCACTTATTTTGATCTTTCATTGGGAAAGGCGCTTATTTGGAAGAAAAAGATGAACAGGTACCTCAGATATAGCGTCACTCAGCGTCACAAAGCATTAGATACGTAAGTTTTGTTGTTTGTTTTTTCTGGCTTGTGTGACTGATTATGTCGATTTACACGGGTCTGTGATCACTATCAAAAACAAAGTGATGTCATTTCCGAATATACGGGCCTATTCTGAGGGATTCATTTTTTAACCCAGCCCTGTAAAAATATCAGCTTTTGAGAGCTCAGATAAGGAACTCTATCATGTCAAAAGTATTTAAGCCCACAATTAATATTAATAATTGTCAAATGCTATAAATAACAGCTTTTCGTAAGCTCAAAGTGAGCACTTAACCATCTTTATCACAGTCAAGTATCGACAACTGAAGATTTAGTGAAGTTCAGCAAGCAGATAGCTACAGCACAGTGAAATATGAAGGTTAGCCTTGTTTTTACAATTGGCGCTGTAGCTTAATATTTTAGTATTTCATTAGTAGTCCAGTTACGAGACAGTTATTTTTTTTATTATAGCGCTCTCGAGCAAAAAAGCAAATAATATGACCAGTAAAGGTTTCTTTGAAACGGATTTAACGGCCTCAGCTATTCAGTGTAGTAAGTCATATACTAAAATTAATTCTGCTTCGAAAATAATTGTCTAGTTTGGTCAAAACTTTGGTAGTTTATTGCGTGGAATTACAGAATGGCCTTCAGTTGTCCCTATAAGCTTTTTATAAACATAATTGTCAAACCACATTAATCGATAAAATTTGTCTACTACAAATTTTATCGATATTGGTTGAACTAGCCTAATTAAAAGAAAAATGGTTTAGCTTTCTACTTTCCAGAATCTTTAGTTCAATTAACTGGCATGATAATGTATTAACAAAAGTAGTCTCTAGTGCTATCTCGAGTGTTCTCCAGTGCCGCAGACCTCTCTAAATTAGTCCAGAATAATTAATGACAGAATGACGCTGTCTGTGCAACAAGGCTATGAAAATGCACCTGTGGTTAATGTCGCCACTGATCGTGCCGCAGCCATTGTGTACCATTTAAGTGAGGTCTTTCGTCAAGGAGGCTACAATTGATGTGCTTAAGCTTAAGGATTACTTTAGACAAGCAAACGTGTTTATTCTCGAGCTTTGTATAGCTAAGCGCATCTTGAAAGCCGCAAGTCTCGTACAGTTTCACCGTTTGCGGTAATTACAGCAACAGCGAGATTTGACATCGTATATTTTGCTAATAGTACTCCATTATTGACACTACACTTGTGCCTGACTGAAAGAACTTCGCGCAATAAAAAATATCAGTCTACAAAGCCATATAAAAACGTTTCTCTGCAAAATCCTTTCTGAAATATTGTACCAGTTAGCTGAAAATTTAACCCATCCATAAAACTTTACTAGTTTCGGAAGACATTGGTTTGTATTTATTAGTACTACAGGAGGAATATTTAATAGCTCTAAAAACCACGCAACACTGACTGTAGGCATACGGGACCAATTCGTTGCTAACTGAATTATATGACTGAGTTGAATATATCAATTTAGGTTTGTTCTACTTGCATGGCTATCAGACGTTTTGCTAGTATGAGGAAGTCACAAGCTACGGTACTAAGAAAGACGAAAAGAGTGGAACAACCAAGGAAATTGTAAAATCGCGTTCATCTTATTTTGCTTCCAGAAAACTCTGTGCAAAGTTATGAATGTACAAAACTCTCCAGTAAGCTTTACCTCCATTGTAGACGAAATTATCTGATAGTTAATGCTGAGTGCTTTCTAGTAGCGATGTTTGATTTTCACCGTAGATTATTTTTGGTAAAGCTTTTGTAAAAACCGGCGGCAACGGAGTCAATGCACGTCGGTTTACTGCCAGATTATTAGATAATTTTTGGTACCTTTCAATTAAAGATACACCTACCGCTTTGTACATGTCGTTCTGTAAAGTTTCAGAAGAGCTTTGACCGTCAACTTTGTGTATGAAGTCCTGCTTGTTGACTATATAGGAACCGCCACATATAGCTATCTTAGAACTGAACACACAGTAAATTTTAAGTTTCGTGGTATTCGAATAATTTGAAGAACTGAAATGATCCGGAAAGGTCCGCTTGCCATTGTTACTTAAGTGTAACAACGTATGGGTGTTTTGTTTATTTGAATGGTTTTGTTTTAATTGAATTATATTGTTAACAATCCAATGTCAAAAAGTCTGGGTGGACAATAGAAAGGAAATTATGAAACAGAGATAGGATCAGTTATATGACGCGTTTTGCATTATGGATTCAATTTTGATTAGCTTCAATCCTTTTACGGTGCGAGATATTCTGAAGTATTTTCTGTCAGGCTATTTTTAATTAATTTTTCAATTCCGAGGCTTAAACTGCTTCAGTAGACATCAAAAGGAAGCTTAGAAGAACGTTACGATTTGTAGGCTTGATTTCTTTGCAATATTGGTTCACGGTTCCTATAAATATGATGCATTGCAACAGATTTGTAAAAAATAGTCCAATTCCTGTAAAGACTATTGGACTCCTATTTATTTAGATGACATTGTGAACACCCAATTGCAGACAAAAGGAACCTCTTTTGAGCTTTTTTGTTTTCCTTGTTCATGATGGTACTCCGGTAGTTCCAATAAAATCTCCGCCCATGTGACATCTTCTGAGATCGGATCTTTACATAGTCTACTCTGAGACTGTTTCCTTGTGATTCTTTTAACTAGTGCATGCAACACTCTTAATTGAATTGTTCTTGTCCTTTTGCTGTTTTAGTTAATCAGAGTTACTAACTCGTTGGCTGTTTTCTTTAGTCCTTGCTGTTGCTGATGACTTCACTCTTGACAATGACGTCATTTATCACCTCCTCTCCATGCCGAAGAAAATCTGATTTACGAGCAGCGCAAGCATTACGCCATATTCAACAAAAATACATATTCGTGAGGAAGAAAACAAGTGCGCTCATTCCGAAACAGCTTGGTCCGCAACCAAGGAAAACTCGCTCAGAGTCTTCAAGCATACCGGGTACCACCTATTGTCCATGGAAGTGGGTTCAAGATGATGATCCCGCGCGTATCCCGCGAAGTATAATGAAAGCTGTGTGTCCCGGATGTCCACATTATTGCCGGCCTGTGTACTATTATCATAACGTTCTTATTCCAAAATGTGACAAAACCACAGGAGAAAAAGTATGGAAATGGAAAGAAAAAGAACTGGTCGTAGCCTACGTCTACGATCCTTACAACTAAATTAATAGATAAAAATTAATTTTATTTCCAGTGGTAATCGAACTTGAGCTCATTACCGTAAGCTATAGATAAGCTTCTGCTCCTAAACATTTTGGCATTGTATATGGTATTTATTTGAGAAAAAAAAAACGATTTGGACAGAACTGAGAGGAAGAAAGCAAAGCTTTCGCAATTTTTGTTTGAAATGCAATTTCATCTGGTGTGATCAATATAAAAGAGAAAACAGATTTCAAATTTCAAATAACTCTATATATATATTATTTATTTATAGGAATATTCAAAATGGACTTGAGTGTAATCTTTTGAGTGACAGATGAAGTCTTATTTATTGTGAACAAGTCGTATTACGGGCTTTTAATTTAACAAAAAGTCCTGATTCAATAATTATTTTTGGAATGTTTAATTAAACTTGTGGATACTCTTTGCTTGAATTTATTCCTTAGTTATACTAATGTGCCACACAGGCATGATGGGCAGTGAGTGAGTGAGTGATACTAATGAGCTGCAGAACAATTACCATTACTATCACAGACGTTTATCACTGCTGCTGCTAACTACTGCTACTACTACTACAATTACTAGTACTGCTACAACAATTATTACTACTGCTAAACTACCATACAGTCTTGTTCGATGCTGTCATCCTCATTTCATTCCTCACGGGAAGATATGAACTCAATAAATTGACCTCGCTCCCAATGTTTTTCAGGCTTCTTCTTTCCAACTGCTTAAATTGGAAAATATACTGCGATGATCATTCTTCACTTTTATCTACAACCGCAGTTCATATTTGAATTATTTCGTATATACATCACATCATTTCATTCATATGGGAAGATATGAACTCAATAAATTGACCTCACTCCCAATGTTTTGCCTCATAGTTCAGTTGGTAGAGCATCGCACCGGTATCGCGGAGGTCACGGGTTCGAATCCCGTTTAAGCCCTGATTTTTTTTCAGGCTTCTTCTTTCCAATTGCTTAAATTGGAAAATATACTACGATGATCATTCTTCACTTTTTTGTCATCCTCATTGTTGGCCAATACTTCAAATCTGTTTCGGTGCAGTATGGAACTATTTCTTAACTTTCTGACCTCTGAGCTTCGCTGTGTCGTGCAGTTTCCCTCCTTCCCCTAGCTCTCTCCCTCTTAGCTCTGCGTAATTTCAGCTTCCCCCTTGCCAATACAAGGTAATGTGTATTGTTTGCGTCTGCATCTCTCATGACTCTGACGTCGAGAAGGGACCTCCTGTATCTTCTATGATTGTGATGTGGTAATTTTGGTGACGGTCGCGTTCATTAGGTGAGGTGCATGTAAGCTTGAAAATAAACTCTGTGTTTAAACAATATTGCACCGGAGACAAGGTTTTGCGAGCTTCTCTCCATTCTCGTTCATCCTTCCTAGTCCTTGCCTTCCATCGCTCTCTAGGTTGTCTTGGCCTACTTTGGCGTTCGTGTTCCCCATAATAATCAGCACGTCATGCCCTGGGTGCTCTTTCCACTTCTCTTTGCAGCTGTTCGTAAAATTCATCCTTGAAGCTCTCTTATGCTTCGTTGGTTGGTGCTTAGAACAATACTATTGTGAGCTTCGCGTATCGAGAATTGGATCTAGCACTCAGAATCCTGTCGTTCACTGGATTCCATCTTAACAATGCCACTCTTGTTTCTTTCTTCAAGGTCATACCCACTCCTCTTTGTTGGTCATCCTCTGAGCCAGAGTACAGGATGTATTCACCTGTGCTGCTCCTCAACTCCCTAAATTCATTCCATCTTGTTTCACTCAGTCCGACTATGTCCAGTCCATATTTCCTGAACCCTTTCACCACATTGGCTGTTTTTCCCACCTGGAACAACGTTCTGACGTACTTCTTTCTGATGTCACTTCAGTTTCAAAATTATTTGATTTATTATCACTTTTCGAAAGGGGTTCTGGTCTAAAAGTAAATCAAACATAATCTGATTAACAAATTGACGTCAGTTTTTCATGCGTCTGTCCTGTTATTGATCATAAATTTCGTCATCACATTGTCAAAGTAGCTATGGATCCACGAGGCGATAGCCGAGTGGATCCGCAGACTACTTTGACAATGTGATGACGACATTCATTGTCAATAACAGGACAGACTCATTAAAAACTGACATCAATTTGTTTTTTTCGATAACAAATGGTCGAATTGGCCGCTCTCGCTCGCTGACACGTCGCACAAATTTCAAATTCATGTGACTCTCCGCATATTGACGATAAAAATTAGCCCAATGAGCGCGCGAGAATTTCTGCAGTCATCGTAAAAAATGTTATGGCTTGCTCTATGCATCACAGGAAAGATAGCATCCTCGATCTCCAAATGAACCGCGAGTCAGTTTACGCGCTTGGGGTGCATTTTACATATGATCTAGAAGTGTCTGAAAAGAAAAACGTTTTTGACAAACTAGGATCTTTAAAGAAAATGTTGAATATGTGGTCCCAAAGAGACCTCTCTTTCTTTGGTAGGATCATGCATATAATCGTAACATTAGCATTTTCAAACTTGTCCCTATCGGCAGTGTCATGAATACCCCTAAAGACTTCAACAAAGAAGTAAACAAGCTCACGTTCGACTTCATCTAAAATCACAAAGCAGCCAAAATAAAAAACGACTACTTTTATCAAGGACACGAAAGACTTCTCTCTCTTCGACAAAGCACTTATGTTAAACTGGGTCCTGAGCGGTTGTGTTTTAACTCGGATGCTCCATGGCAGTACATACCAAAACCACTCCTAGCCGACGCCGGTGGTACGGAACTGTTTAAATGTTATTATGGTTATAATCTCCTTGACCTAGACAACCAGCTTTCTGCTTTCTACAAACAAATAATTTCTTACTGGCAGGACATCGCAACGACCACGCCTAAAAGTAAAATTGAGGTTCTCTCACAACCAATCTGAAACAACCGATTTTTAACTGTGAATAAGAAAATTGTATACTTTTCTCATTGGTATCAAGCGGGAATAAAACAAATCTCAGACCTTTTTTACTCCTGTGAAGGCCATTTCCTTAAGTTTAATTCCTCTTGCAATAAATTCAATGTAAAATGTAACTGGTTACAATATTATAGCATCTTTCTTCTATTCCGCAAAATTGGAAAAAAACTATTGCAAGAAGGTTCCAAAGACCTAGTTACGCCTCCCACCTTAATTGGTTCACTGACATGCAAGACAATATACAATGTGCTGCTAAACCTTGAAGATCTACCTCCACCCACTTCTGAGAAAAAGACATTTAGCGGCTGGCATCGCGAAAAATGACTTAGATGAAATCTACTCTTACCATTCCGCGGCACAAAAGAAATTAAACTGACGATGTTCCAATATAAAATCATTCACCGAATTTTACCAACGATGAAATTAGTTGCCTCGCCCTCCTGTCCCTTTTGTCCTTCTGAGTGTCAGACCATGTGATATTTGTTTATAAACTGCACTCTAGCATCTTCTTTTTGGAATAGATTCCAGGAGTGGTACTCAATCTCTAGCCTGCGAAAACAGCCGTCCTTCTTCGCTCCCGACCCGAGTGGCATTTCGCGAGAAGGACGTCTGCGATTTACCGCCGAAAATTCCATACTGATAACGCAAATCTGTCCCGAATCTGGTCATGAACGCTGATTGGTCACACAAGTTCGATCGGTAATTATGCATAACTAAGTCCGTAAATATGCGGGACCAAAACAAGCCTGCTGTTTTCGCAGGCTACTCAATCTCTAGCAACACGAAACTGCTGCTGTCAGAATTAGACCTTATGTTCGGAATTATACCGAGTGTTTAGCCCTCAACCATCTCATTATTTTGGGTATATATTTCTTCTTTGTTAACGCTTTAAATACCTGTTTTTATATGTAGAATGCGGTTTTTTTTAAGAACTTTATTATTATTATTATTATTATTATTATTATTATTATTATTATTATTATTATTATTATTATTATTATTATTATAATGAACCAAGTTGATGATTTTGTCTCGCTGGTGCCCGAAAACATCAATCTAGAAAAATAAATTGCAGTCACTTCTAATAAGGAGAAGGAATTCAGGAACAAATGGAAATTTTTGTCTATCACTATAAAATTGTATTGTGTCCTATTTTTCTTCTCGGCTTTTTTATTTTGATTTTTTCCTTTTCGCCACCTATTTATTTAATAATCTATTGAATTCTAGAAAATTAAAACCCTATAAAGTGAAAGGAAAAACAATAAAATTCTTATTAGAGGCTCGCACAATAAATTTGTAAATAGACCAATTGTAATTTAATTTCACTAGTGTAAGTTGTATTATAATATAGCTATTGTATATAGTGCAAGTAAAAGTAGTTTAAGTACCGTGTAAGAAGTAAGTATAGCGTAAGTACACATGTAAGAGTTGTAAGTAGTGTAAGTAATAAAAAAATATTTCCTTTTAGTAAGTAAGAAGTAAATATATTTCCAACTATAAGAAATAAATTAAAAAAAACGTTCTGATGTTCCAGCAGCCAACTCTGAGAGTTGACTTCGGAGTTATCAGAGATGCAGCTGACAAGGTGATCGGGCTTCTTGGTTCCTCTTAACTTTCTCCACAAACCGTCACACAGTCTTGCAGCTCCGAGTCTCTAAGAAAGGAAGTCGTCATCGGGTGTGCTGCACGTTGCCTGCCCACATCCGTAGATGGATCTCGCTAATTCTGATATGGTTTCAGTAATCAGGCTTTATTTCACTGTGTAGGGCGATTGGCCCTACTCCAAATCCCCAACCTGAAGGGCCAGGGACTGTCCTTATTTCTGGTTTCTATCCTCTAACCTGCCCGGCATGATTGAATCTGCTATGGAGATTGAACTCCCAGCTGGTATAGCTCTCGCGATCAGGGAAACACACAAGCTCCCAAACCACTAAAACGCGACAGTCCATGAAAGGAGACAATTACTACTGCTGCTGCTAAAATTACCACTACTGCTGCTGCTGCCACTGCCACGAACCACTACCAATACCGCTATCACTACCACTATCGTTACCACTACCACTACCACAGTCCATACCTCTACCGCTGCCATAACCACTACCACTTCACGACGCTGCTTCTGTTAGTGCTTCTTCTCCTGCTACTGCTACTCTACTGCTGTGGCTGTTACTACTACTGACGTTGCTACTACTACTACTGCTACTGTTGCTGCTACTGCTACTGCTTCTTCTTCTGCTGCTGCTGCTGCTATTGCTACTGTTCCTACGTCTGCTTGTGCTCCTGCTACTGCTACTACTACTCCTACTTCTGATACTGCTACTGTTACCGCTGCTACTTCTACTGCTACTGATGCAAATGCAAAGAAATTCTCACTCCGTTTTCAAGGCCTCAAATTATTTAATTCTCTCAGCACTGAAATTGAAAATACCTCTAGTGTTGATGTGTTCACCTCTAAACTCAAGTCATCTTTCTTGGTATAAGTATATTTTACTTCTCTTAGTATGCTTGTGTGTGCCTTTTTCGCTTTTTCTTTTTCTTCCTTTGCTTTTGCGCATTCGCCGGCACAATTGATTTTGCTTAACTACTTTTTATTCTAAATTATGATCTCAGCTATCATAAACGTAGTCCTTAACATAAGCATTATACATTGATATGTTGTAAATATATTTATAAATGGCAAAAAATAAAACAAACAATACTACTACGGCTACTACTACTGCCACTGCTGCTGCTGCTGCTACTACTGCTACTGCTACTACTGCTACTTTTGCTGCTGCTACTGCGGCTGCGCGCGTGCGACTTTTGTTGTTGCTACTGCTACTACTGCTATCACTACACCTACTACTGTAACGACAACCACTATTATTACTACTACTACTACTACTACTACTACTACTACTGCTACTGCTACTGCTACTACTACTGCTACTGCTACTGCTACTGCTACTGCTACTGCTACTGCTACTGCTACTGCTACTGCTACTGCTACTGCTACTGCTACTGCTACTGCTACTGCTACTGCTACTGCTACTGCTACTGCTACTGCTACTGCTACTGCTACTGCTACTGCTACTGCTACTGCTACTGCTACTGCTACTACTACTACCACTACTTCTGCCAGCAGAAGCGAATTACTTAGTTATCAAAACGATAATCACTAAACTAACCCTTTCACTTTTCTGTCTTCGCAGCGCAACAGTTTCTTTAGAAACTAAAATAGTTTGTTTCGGCAAAAGGGACGCGTATGTAATTTGCGACCAACTACTGATCTACAATGAGGTCCTGAATATTTTTAAGTCAGTTTTAGCGTCGCTAGCAGAGTTAAAATGCGGCGGATTTATTGCGTACTGTAATTGTTTTCACGGCTTCGCGCCTCTTTTTTTAATCAACGCCGAAGTTATTTTAGACCATTTTACCATTACGGGAGAAAATTGCGAAGGCTTCTTCTAACAATCATAATCACATTTATTTATCTATTTGTTTCTTTTGCACATTAAGCATTGCTTTCTGTAAATTTACCTTGTTCATTCCGCTTTAATCCTTGACATATCATTCCAATTACAACAAACGTATATGAAACTCAAGAGAAGAACTAACTGGTTTGCTCAACTAGGCTTCATGACAATCTATGATTAACAATTAGTTAAGGTAATAGGACTGAGTGGAGTCTAATTCGGTCTGTAATCATACAAGTGATAACAAAATCGGACGACCGCGCAGCGGGAGTCCGATTTGTTAATCACGAGTATGATTACAAACCGAATTGGACGACACGAACTCTTATTGCCAATGAATCATAAAAATTACAATTTCCGAGAAAAGAAGAACAGCCAAGTTATGAAAGAAAGGGAAAATTTGTATTAAAATAATGACAAACGAGAAGTGAATTGTTTCATGTCACTCTGAAATTGAGATTGGTTGATTTAAAACTAAAACTTTGAATGTGATTGGCTTATTGAACTGTCCGATAACAAACTGTCCAATAACAAACTGTCTGATAACAACTTGGCAAGTGAATTAGTGGAAATAGGAGTTTTTAAGGCAATAACAATCGAGGAAATTGTAATTGTTATGATTAATTTAAAAACTGTCTTCGTTCTATTACAGGCGACAAAAAATGTTTTATGTCTTCGAGACTATCTGGAATATCTGGAGACGATTCCCCACAGATAACTCCATGAATTCATTGCTAAATTGTTTTAAATTCTAAATTGTCGAATTTAGGGAATCACCTTCCTTTATAAGTTAATTAAACAATCGTCAAATGTGAGGATTTACGCCAGAGATCATTTGACTTTTCTAACTTTTCTAGCAAATTTAGTTATTTGTCTATCCTATATTTATTTATTTTACTGATATTCATATATATTCTATACTATAGTTCCTTTTAATGTTTCGTTATATTTAATCGTCAAGTGTTTTCTACATGAGAGCCTCTTGCTTGGATCTGGAAGACAGCCTCGTCCCATGTTTTGATTGGTTGATACAATGCCATGACTGTTTGACACTACAATGTTCTTAGTGATCATAGACGTAAGCTATTTGAAGTGTCCTTTCCATCCTCGTCCAGTAGAGAGTTCCTGTTTTTCGATCGCATCGTTGAACCAGCGAGTTGTGAGTGTAGAACACGGCCCTGCAGTAATGTTTGCATTGGGGACAAACCGCCTTAGCTATGTACCTGGGAATTCTGTCGGGATCATCGTCTGTAGCCCACTTCCACGGACATTTTGTAGTCCCCTCGATTGCTCCAGTAACGAAGTTGTTCCTCCCGTTGATTTGGGTGCTGTTGGAGCTTTGTATGACGAGCTTGTTTTCCACGAAAATGTAACGCTGACGAATGAGCTGCAGCGATTGAGTGTCGGTGAGGTTCTGTCTCCGCCTGGACGAGCAACCGCTTGAGCCTGGGAGTGCCATCAAACCAATGACGACAAACATCAAAATTGCCAGTAACTAAAAGTTAAAAATTGGTGGACAATTATTACTATAACTCATACTTATTGAATACTTAGGAACAAACCTTGTGACTATTTGTCACTTCTTCAATCAGTTACAGAGATAAGTCTTTAGCTCCAGATACAAATATGGTCACAAGTGTAAGATTCAGTTATATTAGTTACAAGGTAGCGAAAAACTGCCGAAGAACACGTACTTAAGGTGGCCGAACACAGTTTTCGCACGTGCTTTTGCTGATGCAATATTCAACACGTGCACAAGGATTTCACAAACATGCCGTCAGTAGAGCGATTATTTTATTTACTCAACACCCGCACTATCTGTGTTAATTTTCTCTATAATTGAACGCAGTGTATTGATGGCTTTAGTCTTCTATTACAAAGATATGCTAGAAAAGGTAACGATGCAAAGAACCCAGCAATTTTCAGGTTTTGTTTGTTACGGCCGGAAAGAACTCAGTTAAATGCAACGTATGCGCATTTGCTCGAAACATTGAGACCGATTGCTTTAGCAGAAACATGCCGATTTCTAACGATCCAGTCGTTAGAATTTCAAGAAATTTGGCAGAAAAATAGATCAGAGACCACGTGAATGATCTATCAAAAAAATCTGAATTTTGACATAGGGGATTTTTAATAATACAGAAAACGATTAACGGCGAATTACGAAAATCGCCTATGTCAAAATTGTATTAGAACCGTGTTGACAGAAGGGATTTAATATCAGTTCTTAGAGTGCCAAATATAAAAACAATCTAACGACTGGATCCTTTTTAAATAAACAAAAACCATTATTTAAGTCTTGTTTTCAACCAGCCCCATTGCCATGTCAACAGCACACGCCCTAGTCAAAATGTGAGAATAAATACTTCTGTAATCAACCTTGACTCTTGCAAAAAATGGGCGCCAAAGCACAAATAGTTTAAAAGTTATGGTGAATTAGACATAGGCACTTGAAAACTGTGTTCGGCCACCTTAACTATCTTTCAACTGGTTGAGAGCAACAAGCAGCTGACTTAATTGACGTTCGTAAGGATATGCATTTTATTTCGTTTGAATAAGCACGGCTTAGAGAGCCTGCGTTTTTTGTTTTCGCCCGCACTACGACAGTTCCAGCTCAAAACCTCGTAATAAAAATGCCTATCCGTAGAGGTGAAAGTATATACACTGACATCATAGAGTATTATCCATCACAATCTAAATAAATTTCGATTCATTGGCATGACAAGTTACCGCGATGATATTCTATGTAGCTCGCATATTGGCGCATACTTGAAGTCATGTATTTTGCTACATAAAAGTAATAAAGCTGCTCGCAGATTCTAAAGTTAAGAGATGCGAGGAATATGGTGATGAGCTTAGCTCAAGCCTGGAGGCTATATCGATCCACAGGTTTACATATCACATGGAGAAAAGCTACTTTGAATGATGTGATCAATAAAACACAAGATTATCGAAGATTGAAAGGAGTTTGCTAAATAGAATCATTTAATTCCGTTTGGTTCTGAGAGTGATAAGTTGGAAACTAAGATGTTTCGCATTAATAGGTAGAAAGCTTTGGGTGTTAAGAACTTTGTCCGGCAAGCATGTTGTTTCTCTTGAACGAAGGAAAAGACAAAAAAAACATTTTGTAATAACCTGGTAGCGACCGTTTTGGGGCTATTTTTAAATGTCGCTCTTTAGTTGCTGCTTGTTAGCCAAGCATAGTTGAAATAGGTTTTAAAGCGCCTGAGTTTGCAATTGCGACGCGAGCTATGTAGTAATGGAGCCTTGATCTTCAATATTGGTAATTCAACATAGTTTGTAGCGCTGTAACATCAGTCGAAATCAGAACTGAGTTCTAAACATTTTTAAATGAAATGAAAGCCTCCCGTAGCTCTCTGTGTATGGTCTATGCCATGTTTGGCCGAATGAAACAATTTAAATTATATTAAGATCAGAGATGCTTGACTTATTGCAGAAGCTATGTCTGTTAAACAAGTATTTCATTTTCTTATTCAAAATGCTTATAAATTACTAATTCGAAGCAGTGAGTGGAAAGAAATTATTTCCTTCACAACTCTAAACTATCAAGAAACTAAAACGTTTGTTATCACTGACTAAAAAGATATAACATGGGAAATTTCGGACAAAATACTATAAACTTCAACAGCAATAATCTTTAAACTTTCAGTGCAATAATATGAAACGGCGTCCAGATGTAAATGAGATAGTTCAGTAAAGATCTCTTTGAGAATACGGCATGAATTTTAGGCGAAAACGTTACTTTATCCATTTTGATAACAATCAAAACGCGAACGGATCTTACCTTAACCATCGTTTGGATAACTTCTTCACCACTTTGCGTTCTACCACGTTTCTCTGACTTGTCAATCAATTTGACTTTCGCTTCTTCTTGTTTTCGAGTCAGCTTCTTTGCTATTGAGCTTCTGCAGTGGAAACGTCTCACTCATCTGCTTATATACACTTCGATGCCTCAGCCGGCATTGCATTGGGAAGTGACAGGCCATCCGCCTACATAAATTGTTTAATGATTCGCTTTCTTTTTGGAAAGCTAAACTCGATATTGAGAAAGATACAATTGATTTAAAAATGAAGTTCCATTCTGGTGACATAGCATTCTATTTTTGGTGAAAAAGACCGCGTTAAAATTTCTCCTCTTCAATTCAGCGGATGTCACCACACCTTGCAAAGTAAACGCGTGCTCGTTTCGTCATCTTTTCCGCTTTCTGTAATTTTTAGCTCTTGATCCTCGAGACAATTAATAAATGGGCTTAATAGTCTAAAATTTGGTACCAGACAGTTAATTATTTTATAAACTCTCAGTCAGGTCTATAGTTTGTTCTTATGGTGAATAACAGGATGAACTTGGTTTTTCGCTATGTCCGTTTCTAATTAACCTGAGAATAGGACTACGATTAAACACTTTCCGTGCCTGGAACTGACTGTGTCTGTAGATATAAGACTGATATCCCACGTATTAAAAGGAATGCGGCACTTTGCAAACACGTTGTCTTCATCCACCCAGAACGGCACCTCTATTTTTTGAAGAACGGAACACAATTAAACTCAAGTACTTGAAGAAATTTAAAGGATAATTCCTAAGATTAGTTCTTACTCATGTGAGTGGTGCTTTCAGGCTGCAAATGTTGCACATTTTAATTGCTTTAAAATGTTGCTGACAAAACGGTGACTGTAGCTTTTCATAAGGAAGAAGAAAACTTGAAAATTTCACATCACTCTGAGCATTTTCTTCTTTGTACTTAATCTGTATAGTCTAAGATCTTTGAATTTTCAATTTCAGTTAAAACTTCAACCCAAGGGTACTTAAGCGATTTGTTTATTTTTAAAAACTTCAACGCATTTCGCAATCCTCTTCCCCGACCCACTTAAGCTTTAAACTTCCTAACGGAAGTCCGCGCCTCTTAAGCGTTCAAACAAACAGGACAAACAAGGTTTGTCCACGTGTTTGAGACGTCTGTGAGGAAATTCACGTAAGATCAGAATTGCAGTACCTCGATTTTAATTCCTTTTTAACAGCTCAGCTGAGTTTGAATTGTTTTTTTTATTTCTCTCGCTAAGGAATCATATTTTTTAAGAACGATTTTTATCAGCGGACGAAATCGAAACGATATTTGTATATTTTTTCCATTGCGCAATGCGTTCCCTTTGTGTAAAGCTGTTTTTATTGATTGTGATTCTAGTTTGCTAACTAAAGGTATCGAAGCCTTAAACACTGCGACAAGTGTTATTATTTAGACGTGTTTGTCAGGAGTTCACGGGTACGCCTCATTAGGGCGTGAGATTTCAATAATTTAAATTTATTTACTTAGGTTAATAACCATATCTTGCGAAATGTCAGCATGAGTGCCTGTGAATTCTTCGACAAATAAATTGAAGTCTGAAATAGAACTGGGTATCGTTGATATTACTAGTTTAAAATGAATGCTATCCTTCAAAGCCTTTAAAACTTAGTTGTAATTTTCCACATTGGGGTACTAGTTTCTCACTGATACAGTGGCGTGTATTTTTGTTTTAGATTATCCGCCCATGCTGATAAGCACACACAGCAGGTTCCATTATTTTTATAAATTAAATTAAATTATAATTTTGTTAAATGAGAGTCATAATTAAATTTAGAAAAAATTAAATTAAAAAAGGGTATTCCCAGTAGGTTAGATCAAGACGAGTCATACTGAAGTGTGTTTGCGAATTGTTTCTGGCATCAGCGGACACTGTTGATATTGCCCATCTGCAATCAGCAGTGGTTTTAATTAATATATTGTACATATTTCGTACGTATCAGACACAAAACCCAACAAGTTTTAGCAGACTGATTTTAAGATCTTTATTAGCCCACATCGCACGGTACATTGTCGTTCACTGATTGATGAGCTCACTCCACCTTTCTTGGGGGTAAACGTAGGAAGTGCTGGGTGGTTGGACTAAAGAACAATTAAGTGACAGTTTAAACAACACTTAAATGACAGTATGACTTGACAAAACTCGGCAGACTGCAATTATGCAAGCATGATTGTTTGAGTCGTTCTCGAGGCAACAGAGACGATGGTTACGTGCAGTGTTCCTCCATGTTCCTTTTTTTAGAACTCTTGTGTAACAGTATGAACTCAGTTAATTATATAAAGGATATCGCATGGCTGCGCAGAGATCACGTGTTGCAGCACATATTTTTCAACAAGAGAAGAGAAATTTCGTATTTCCGCACGGCCATGTAACATACACACCAAAGAAATACCAAACAAGTTCACTTTCCCCACGAATATTTATGTGACCATAGCAACGCTGATCATTTCACATGTGAAGATAACATGTTATTTTCACGTGTTAAGATATCATGTTTTCTCGCGAAAGATCACCTGGTATTTCATTGGTGTCTACATGATAAATTATCATTTTTAATTACAGAAGATTCTCTACGACTCTATCATGACAAATTCCACACATACGCTAGACATGTTTTATGCTAATCTATATTCACAGTTTTAAATTAGCGAGATCTAGACTATAACACGATTCAAGTTCACTGTAACGTATACGCGTTGCCATCTTCAGTTTACTGCTTCGACCGCCTTCCCATGTTGGCGCATATTTCAAGGGAACCCTTTTCGTTATTCTCCCTGAGATTGGCGTCATTTTGTAAAATATAGCCATTCTATAGTAATCCAGATTCTTGATTAAAAAAGGAAGGAGTAGCCATTTTTGGTCTTTTTTTTATTTTGCCATGGCTGGAGGCTATAATTGTTTTTATTTCGGGGCAAAAGTATGTAAAGTTTCTCTTCTTTCGCTCTTTTACATTTTTTTTGGGCTGCTTTTTGGTGTGACTGCTTTTCCATATAGCTTAAATTTAAACAAAATTTTAGTGATATCTTGAAACTGAGAACGTGGTAAACTGCACGGAACACAGCTGGCGAATGACTGGGCTTACAGTCGGTGTTTCAAGCGGCTTTTTCTATTTATCGGAGACCTTAAAGTTTCCTTCCACCATTACACGGGACACATTCACTTCTAGGCAGATACCGGCAGACTTTGCCAGTCTACTAAGGTCGACTACCCGAATTTGGCCTCTTCCCATCTCAATCGCTGTTCTCACACCGACAGCACTATTGACTCTAACAGGTCTAATTTATTTTTACAATATGAAAACCGACTACCGTATATAAATAACAAAAAGAACTCGTCAAAAAATGATAGGATTTGTACAAATTATCCACATATATTTATTCTGCGCGCAAATGCAGATCATCGGTGGAGAACTGAGAGATAGAAAGTGAGTTTATTCAATTAAAACAGGACTGACAAGTACGATTGGCTGAGTAAAAGGAATTGAGTTCAGTCGGAGATTGCGTCTGGAAACTATGTGGCGCGAGTGGTTTTCGAAGCCATTTCTTGGGTGTGGAGAGGTGGGGCGAAGCCCTTTTAGTACCCCATTGAGATCACCGTAAGTGATCAACCGAGAGGTATCGCTAGTGGATCGTGAAAAAAAAACACAAACTGGCTAAAATTGCATCCAACCAAAATTTTATGCCCCGCCGGTATAGAACGCCTACGCTTATTCTGGCTTAACTTGGAAAACTGGAATCGGTATTTAAGTACGGATATCGGTATTTAAGCTTGATCGTTATTCCGCATTCTGACCTGACAATCACGAGATATTCTCAGCTTTAACGCGGAAGGGCGTTACACTCACCAGTCTGGGCAGTATGTAAGGAAAACCAATAGATCAAATAGGGTACCTTTTCGCGTCTCTTTGATTTCGCGATTTAAAAAAATCGCGAACTTAAAGCGACGCGAAACAAAGATTCCGCGAACTTTAATGTCGCGAAATTTAATACCTTCCCGGCTATGTTTCTTGTTTTCTCAATTTAATGAAGAAACTCATGTCAACGTATTGTGTATAATGTGTAAAAGCTATATGGCATGCCTACAGACATCTGTATCGCTATCGTTATCAGTCGTCGAGTCCTCAGTTTCAGCACCTCTTTTTGTTCAGTCATCGAAATGGCCCACTATCCTAGGTTCTTTGCAATTTGAAACGACAATCTGTTTATACTTTTCAAGTATCGGTAAGATCCATCTGAGCTGTAACTTCTACAGGAATTTCCAATCCTCCTTGCAATATGGGACATCTTCTGTGGTTCTTGTCGATGACTTTAGTACAACTACAGCCCCTCCTCTAAGTAGGAAAAAGCGTGCTGCTCTGGAAATTTCTCTGGGCAAGTGACCAACTGTAGAGTCGGCAAGACGGCGTCGAAGGCGCTTGATCACAGCAATAGCATAGCTATTTCTCTCATAGCAGCATTTTAATTGCTCTTCAAGTGACAATCGGACTCCAAACATCTTTATAAACCGAAACATTACTCTAATGAAGATGAAACTCTAACCTTGATAGGTAAAGTAATTGCCCCCTATGTAGAGAGGAAAAGAAAGGAGCTGGTGCCAACTCAAAGAGTTTTGCTGATCTGGGATGTGTTTAGAGGCGAAAACACCGCAAAGCCTTGAAGAAATTGGCATCGCTAAATATGAGCATGACCCATTTCTTTCAGCCTCTGGACCTCACCGTCAGTTGGGAGGCCGAGAGATTTATGAAGCAAAAGCTTACGACACTTCATGCCGTCTGGTTGGTGGACCTTGACAACCACCTGAGTAATCCTGTTGGTGTGCGACACATCGAGAAAGGATGGGAGAAAGCCAGGATCTCTGGCCTCTTAGATGGACAAACGGATCTCCCTCCAGAAGACCCGTTCACTGAAATCGAGCTCGCCCTAGAAATTGCCGGATTAGAGGCCCAAGAACTTTATGCCAATGGTACACATAGCACTAGGCTAATTCACGATTACAGTGTAAATAGGTATTATTCAGTTGCAAAGAACGTTAAGAATAAGGATAAAGTCTTTGACTATGCCTATGATACACGATGCGGTTTCTATAGTTTGCTTTTGTTATGAGTTGATGATTTTCAGTAGCAAGAAGAGTAAAATAATAACAAAATTCTCGAAATAAAATTGCGAGAAGCTAAGCTGCCGATTGTGAACCAACAGTGTCTTGTTTACAAATTTAAATGTGACCTGTGCGATGCGGGTTATGTTGGTTTCACACGCCGTCGCCGTCACCTTCACCAACGTGCTGACGAACACAAAAGCTGTTCATCGTCAATTGGCAAGCATTTTCGCGACAAACATTCTTTCGTTCCAAAGGATCTCACAAAGAACTTCAGCGTTTTAATGAAGTGCGCGAACAAATTTGATTGCCTCGTTTATGAGATGTTTTTCATTAACGAACTGAAACCTACTCTCAATGTAAAATCTGACTCAATTCGTGCAATTCCTAAGTTTTTAATTAGCTTTTTACGAATTTTTATTATTATTTTTTTTTTTTTACACCTGCAAAAATTTTTTAAATTCTTAATACTTCTTACGTGCATATCTATATATAATTCTACCATTACATTTTTTAGCTTCACTTGATAATGACCGAAGCGCGGTCGAAACGTCGTATTTTACCGTTGATTTTAATCGTCAAAAGTTTTAAGAAACCCTTACTGATAAAATGTTTTCGTTTCTGTTTTTTTCATTTTCACGAAAATTAATTCCCTAAGAAAATAACTTTGCACCCAAATCGCGAAAATAAAGACCCGCAAAATATTTATTCTCTGAAATTATTTGAAGGGTTTCGGGCGATAATTACCTATTCAAGGTTTATTCCTTTTAGAACAAAATCAGGATACGATCATTTCACTTGAACAAAGACACAGCTCAATGTTTCTTAAGTGTCGTTTCCGTTCACTTTGTGCACGCGTGCGTGAAATTTAGGTCACTTATGTTTGTTTGTTTTTTGTTCACTCCGAAACGTTGTTTATATGCTTTGTGGTCACTGGGATTGAATGGCAGTAGATTCACAAGTATACATGCATAAGGGTTATGGAATGACACGGATATGGTTGGATGTTTTGTTAGTAAAATAAATTAAAAGATAAGCCCAAATTCATTATTATACGCTTGTGAGCAAATAAATTTGACGTTGTGACGTTTCCCTAACGAAAACTTAAAAATCCGTGAACCGTTGAAGGTTTTTGACCTTCGCATATAACTAATTTATAAAACAATTTTGCGCTACGTTATCGGAGCAGAACCACTCTACTGGAATTTCTAGCCCCTGATACACTCCATATCCTGGCAGTTTGTTTGTTTTGTTTTTTTTCGAATCATAAATAAAAATACCTGCATAATTTATAGTTACCTTACTTCCATTTCAAGGTTATATCACGATCATACCTTATCACCGACAAATCGAGAAGGGCATGAAATGTCACTCTCAACAGGTTTCTGAGCTGAATGTTTCTTTTTTTTCTTTCTTTTAACAAAGTTCTAAACACCGAGACTAGAATGTGTCAGGCTAACGAGAAGAACATGAGATTATGTCTTTTATTCACACTCGACACATAACGACGAAATAACGACTTTCTTCTCAATGCCCGTCAACCGAATTAAAAACAGGCCACGAATTCATTTTAAAACTGAGACTGAGACAAACGAACTTCGCTAATTCCTTATTTAGAAAACTCTTTTTCCATAAAAATATTCAGGCCGAGATTGTTGCGAGTTTAGGATGTGATGAGCATAGTTTACCCAAGGAAGAGATTTAGGACTATAGTACGGTGCCACAAAGTCAAAAAGGTGCAACAGCCAAAAGCAGGACACAGAATTTTAGACTGTCAAGAATCTGTTTTATGTTAGGGATCCAATTTATTTGGATTTTCATGCTTAAGCCGACGAACTCGACCCAATATTATACTTAAAGAGGACCTAAACTTCATGCATGTTTCAGAAAATTTGTTACGTTTAGAGTAAAATAAACCTAGGGCGCTTTCCATTTGACCAAGTACGTACTCCGAAAATTCCGGGTAGGGGAGCGAATAGAACAGACATTTTCCGGATTTTAGTCCAGAATTGTGGGTGTACCTACCGGAAAATCGGAATAACCGGAAAATTCCGTTCCATTCGACCATTCCTGCTCGGTCCAGGTTCTCCGATCCCGGAAATCGAACTTAACATGGCTGCCTCCGCTTTTCATGTTTCTACCTGACAGTCTTGCTCGACATTGTCGCAGTGGAGTGACCACAACAAGTTTTAGTAAATAGTGCGAAAATACATGTAATGTGGGCATGGCTACACGAGTGACAGCTCATGAGTTTGCCTCGTCATTCGAAAGTGTCTGTTGAACAAAGAAGTATCGTATCCTCGACGCAGTCGCGGACTCCGTTTAAATTCCTACGCAGTGTCGTCCTCACCTAGTACATCGTTTGTTTCAACTTCCGCTGTCGTCGAGCAGCAAATACAAAACGTAAAAAAGGCAAAGAGACCACCTTTTGTTTCTTGTGTTTATTTCGTATTTTGGAACGCGATGACCTGGGATGGGTTAGTCCAACCAACCGGAAATACTGTTGCATTCGTCACATGGAATACCCCGAATTTCAAACCAGAATATTTAGTCGAATGGAAAGCGCTCCTAGTTTCCGCTACAGTATGAGTTCTTATTGGATTGTCTAGATTGCAATGGCAGATTGGTTTATCATTAGGGGTGATGTGATAAGAGGACGACCGTGGGTGAAGTCATCATCATCTTCACTATCAGCATCAGTCCTTTAGACTTCAAACCTTCTCCTTTCCTGTTGGGCCTTAGCAAGCTGCACGGCTTGCTCTCAGTTACGTTAAGGTTTAGAGCCTTAAGTTCTGCTTCTGTAGTCCTCCAGCTGTATTTCGGACGACCCCAATTTTCCTTTCACCCTCCGGTGTCGATCTGAAAGCGACTTTAGAGATATTTCTCTACGTTTTGGTAATGGTTTCCCTACGAGTGCAGTTAAAAGTAGAAAATACAGTCAGGTGGCGGATTTACAGTAGATTTGGTAAAAGGAACTGTCAAGTGAAGGAGCGATGCTCTTTACTCGCCATTTCCTGACGGACAAGTAAACGGACCGAAAATTATTCACTTTTTCAGATAATGTTGATCCACTTAATATAACTGGCAGCTATATGTTACCAAAACACGACTTGGTCTGGCTGTGTGGCACATGCAGCACAATCCTACCGGGCGGATCCAAGATTTCAGTTTCATAGGAGGCCGTGTGCACCGCTGTTTTACTTTAACACCAATAAACCGCATCGGGTTTTTTTTTAAGAATACCAATTACTATCAGAAAGCCCCATGTCATCTCAGGGGGGGCTGCGTACCCCGTACACCCTCTCCCTAGATCCGCCTCCTGCCTGTATATACATGCTTCCAGATGCTCGGGATCAGTTTAGTTTATAAGGTTAAACAGGATCTAACCGGATCATTATCTCCCCGTTCATAAGCGAAACCGGTTTCCGCCGGTTTTAAGTAGAAATGCGTATGGTTTAACCCGTACCCGTAATATACAATTTACCGCACCACTTCACCTCATGTTATTCCTGTCCGATTACCGCCCACACATTGAATCACGCCATAGTCAAAAATAATTTCTTTTATCATCGATTTTTGGCGGAACCCAAACAGGAATTATTAGAAACAATTTAGCTGAAATATATATTTGATCTTTGAATTATATGTCGTAGAATACAAGCTTTATGCCGACGAATTTGACAGGTTATATTTTAAGCTACTACCCCACATTGTGAGCTGCAAAATCAACGAATCTTCCAGCCGAGAAAATTAAGGAATTAAGCGTCACTGTAAATTAGGCCTTAATAATTGTCCTCATCCCAGCACACGGGGCACAGCCGATAAATTAAATCGTTCAACTGAAACTTTCGACACTCTTTGCGGAATGGACGTAACACTCAGCTAATGCCAGTTTACTTCTTTTAGGTCTGCTGGTTGTCTGCCTTTGCCTGCTTCGTTTTATAACTGAAATACTACCACGTGAGTACGGGATTATTGCATGAAAAAGTGCTGGTGGAGTGTATCAAGTTTGTCTTGCAAAAGGGCTATTTCATGGTACGTTGCGCTATTTGCAACAAGGGAGCCCTAAAAATTTTACTTTTCTAAAAGTAAAATGCTTAGTTAAGAGCTAATTGATAATAAAGCAAAACGGAACTATAACTGAAATACATAACACTTTGAATAATTCAGTCGCCTCAGTTTTATTAAGGTGCGCAAACCGAAACATAGCTCATTTAAAGGAAAGTTTTAAACAAAGAACATTTTTGGGAAGAACAATGTCGTTGTGGCCTCGAGCTAAAATATTAGTAGACTATGTCATGCTGTCGTTTTAGCAGCGCGAAAGATTACTCCTTCAACCAACTAACCGATTTCAGCATTTCTTCCTTGTAAACAAAGATGATGCAATAAGCTTTGTATTGTTTGTGTTGTGTTACAAACAAGTCAATATCGGTTTTGGTTTATGAATACTTTCGTGCGAATGATTGAGCCATGAGCAAACATATGCAAATGAACAAAGGTCACATTACCCAGGCAAAATATTGGCGATAATGACGTAAATTGGAGAGACACTACAGTGACACTATAAGAGTTTTAAAATAGCCTTATTTTAAAGTACGTACATATTTGTTAGAGTTATTGTCACGCTGAAAACCATAGAATCTACTTTGAATGTTTTCCTTCGCATTTTAGATTTCCCTTCGTGGCATCAGATACTACAATGAATGAAGACTCCTCTAAGACAAATTAAATCTTTGGCTTTATATATTCTTAATAGCATTTTCACATTTAGTACTTAAAGATATTGCGCTCAAGCAAATCTTAAACAAAAACTGTTAGTATAGTTAAGTTTTAGGTCAAGCCGGAAAACTGTTATTAGTAGCGGGCCCGTTTCTTGAAAGCCCGGGAAACTTTTCGGGCCTACAACGTCATTTTTAGTTAATTTGTATCTAAAAACAGAGAGGTTTATGGCGCCTGAAACTTCTTGTATGACGGAAACCTCCGTCCATATTAAGAATATGTTAATAAAACAGCTCTGTAATCTTTAATTACTATGGTTTTCCGGGTCCGGAAACTCAGTTTCGGGACCTTGACGGCAGTGAGGGCACGCATAACACAAGGAGAAAAAGGTTTGTATTCAATTCTTGTGCTTGTGATTATGCTTATGTCACGTGGCAACGCGCTGCTGTGGGCATGCGCAAAAGCACAAAGATATGTCCACCATCTTGTTTTACTGTATCGAAGGGGTATAGATGAAAATAGGGCAATTATTCCTTCTGCGCATGCCTACGTGCTTGTGCTTGTGTCGTGGGCACCCTCGCTGTGCTTCAGGCGCTCAAGAGCGGTACATTTGGATCCCTGACTGAAATGAGTTAGTATAACATTCATTGCAAACTGCGCTTTAAGTTTTGGATTCTTCAGTAAGGGACCGACAGTATAGGCTTGAGTTTGTAAATAAAATGTCTACAAACTTGACCGACATTGTAGGCGGTTTGAATATCAAATGAAGAATTCTCCAAGCTCTGATCTCTGTCACAGTTAAATGAAAGTCGTAATTCCTTAAAAGCAAACAGGAAGTAGTAGTTCTTGCCGCTTGGTGAATTGCCTAACAGATGGGCTGCACACGCGGTCAAGCACTGTTTGTTTCATGCTTTTCAACCACAGAATAGAGAGAAGTTGAGTTCCTTTGTAATCTGCAAAGTGACGGAAATATATTTGAGGGAGAGCTACATCGCGGAGAAGGAAGGTGTGTTGCATGGTAGCAACCATGAAATCGATTCCATTTCTGGTTTTCTTCTTCTTCCTTTTAAAATCAAGGAATGTGAACGACCCAAATATCAAGAACGTGACGAGACGACCAAAATAGATACGTCAGTAGGCTACACTGTCGCATACAACTGACATGTAGAGTAGATCCGAGAACTATTTTTGATACTTTTTAAACGTCTTAACCAACATGCTCATAAAAGGCTACAGTCAGATAAGCGAATTTGAGTATGCGTGGGTTAATTATGTGTCATTAAAATTCAATTTAAGCAGGCGCGATTATCAGCTGATTGCCACGGATGAATGAATTAACGCGTCCGCAAAATACCGCATTCTTTAAAATGAAAATGCACAAACACGGTATATTTAGTACTCCACAAATTAAGGCAGCGGAAACCGACATCATAGTGTTTCGTGGTTGCCAATTCAGGACTAGAAATCAGTGTTGAAAAATGAATTAACCGTAAAATCATACATACGCTTAAATACGCTTTCCATACAAGCAAACTACAACTGGTCTAATATGATCTGCCGTTTGACATCGGTATTAAACGGATACACACTGATGACCACCCTAAGAGATAGGAATCAAAAAGAAAATCCTGCGCAGCAAAAACCATGAAAAAATATTGTGCAAACTGGTCCACTTGCGCAACAAAGAAATATGTGGCATGGATCGAAATATTTTGTACAAACTGAGTTTGCAAAAAATATTGTCCCCCCCCCCCCCCCCCTCGCAGTTCAAATACTGAATGGTCGATAAAGATCTGGGCCTACGCAACGAAGCATAGACAATTTAACCAAAATAGAAGAGTTTGTCACTAGAATGGAACTCCGTTTAAATGTATTTTTTCCTTTCAATAGTTATTTTGTTCCTTAGAAAATATAAATACAAATGCGTAGGTGGAAAAAATAACTGAAATAAGCTGACGCTTCTAAGTCAGAGACAACCTAGAAATATATATAAGTCGATAGAAGACTGGCTTCCACTCCAGAAACCCCAGCAAGCAAGGAGAGGTGATCGTCATTTTCCTAAGACGAAAGAACGAACTTAAGTGAAAAGAAGTTGTTGACCAAGTCGAGTTGCAAACAGTTATGGCTAAGGTAGGATGGGTTCGCGCTTTTGTTTACCTAGCTGCTCAAAATCCCTGTTACATTGTTGTAACTCGATCGCAGTAAACAAGTCGACAAGATAGATACATTCCAGAGTTACAAAACGTCATTATTCATTATAAATTCGATCTGTAATCATTTTTGATTGAAACGATTTCTTACTCGTGACTTTGCATTGTCGGACAAGGTTTAAAAATTGATGTGAATAAAAACATGAAATATCGCATGCATGCTTAATATCAAAATGAAGGGTGCTTGAAAATAAGCTGTAGCAGGCTATTGAAGTTGCGTTCATTTCAATCTCAGCGATGTGAAATCAAGGGTGTGATAAAAAACGTATTGGCCAATGCTCGGCGAGTTAGTAAGAGGGTAAGAAATTTACCAAATGGTTCCATCTTCGAATGGAGTATGAGCCGCAAAGTGTTGATCACCAGGGTCCAGTTGCTCGAAGGCTGGATAACACTGTCCACCGGATAAATCGCTATCCAGCCGATAGCGTGGTTTGTTTTCCCCACACTTATCCATCCTCGAACAACTGGACACAGCCAGCTACCGTTATAGGGGGATTTCTTGGAAAGATATCGTTTCCTGTTATTTGGCTGTAAATTTGTCATAAAACTCGTAGTTTTAGCCACACTTGTATTCGGATGAGACTAAGAGGTCTGCAAAATCAAGAAATCGACTTCTGAACAGTCACTGTGAATAACAATGCTGATACTTAACTTTCAGTTATCGGTCATGATGCTTTTCCTAAGTGGCCTGATGTCACTCCCAGGCTCTCGCAGTTGTCCAGCAAGGCGGAGACAGAGATTCTCTGATTCTCAGTTACTGCAGAAGATTCATCAGCGTTACATTTTCGTGGAAAACAAGCTCGTCGTGCATAGTTCCAACCAGACCCAAATCAACGGGGGTATCAACTTCGTTACTGGAGCAAAGGAAGGTACAAAACAATGTCCGTGGACCTGGGCGATAGACGATGATCCCGACAGAATTCCCAGGTACCTAGCGAAGGCTGAATGTCCGCAATGTAATCATTACTGCAGGGCTGTGTTCTACACACACAACTCGCTGGTTCAACGATGCGATCGAAAAACAGGAACTCTCTACTGGACGAGGATGGAAAGAACACTGCAAATAGCTTTTGTGTATGACCATTAACAAATGACTTATGTCCAAATACGTATTCCGTTTGACAGTCGGTTGTTGTTTTTCAGTGTCGGACTGACTTGCAACGTTTCCAGGTGTCTGTGGGGACTCGCGCGCCATGCCAAAATAATTAAACTTATTGCTATATTTGTCGCCCGCGTAGTCGATAATGAATTGGCATGAACAAAGACAATCCGGCCTTAATTTTTGTTTGCTACGAGCAACTCGATAGCACAGGCCCGCACGCGCCAAAAAAATATTTTTAAACACCAATTTCACTATCCTCTAATTGACAAATACTTTTTACCACATTTTTGCTGAAAATGCGCGATGTGTTCTGCTGGTTTGACTGCTAGAGCATTTTCGAATGCTCAAAACGATCAGCGTGTTTTGCTTGAAAAGGAATAAATAAAGGAGTTTGAGAAAACAACAACGGCAACTGCAACGGCAACGTCGCTAAACTTAAGGTTTAATGAGCAATGTGCAATGGCTCTGCACGTGCATGCGTTATAATTCTTGATTTATTTCTTCAGTAGTTGCTGTCCTCTGCAAAACAACTACGTGAAATGATCAAATTCTACGTTGTGTGGAGAAGGTGAACCACTGACGACGGATAATTTGTAAAATTTATATTTAGAATTTTACGCTGTTTTCCAGTTTTAAGACATAAATAACTTTAGAGTATCGCGAGATTCATAGGTAATTTTTTTTTTTTACCGCCGCGGTGCGCGCTGTTCCAGCCTTGACGTCACCACGACACCAAACGATGACCAAGGCTCATAACCTATGGTTGACAGGCCGATGATGAGTGTATATTTGTATTTTACTTTTAAAAGTCACGTCTGTGATTTCACAGCCAACACTTAGGTAGCGTTTTTCTCTATAGAAAGGTCTCTTCGTTGGGTGAGTGGGTTTGGTTCTCGTAATGAACCTTGCTTCAGCCGGGACTCTTTTATACTTAAAACTAGTAGTAATCAAAGATTAGGAGTGCGTTCTCCGCCTGTGATAATAGTTGTCTGTTGCTGAAATCATTATCTTTATGTGAACGGCTGAAGTTTTACAGACATGTAACATACTGACAAAGTCCACTATGTTCTGTGGTTTTGATTTCCTTGTAAAAAATTATAGAGTGAAATATCATTTTAGGGACGTTCGCGCCCAAAATGTTCCCACGGACAGATTGTTTGAAAACTTATCATGAAGTAAGGTACATTGTAAAGGTCAACTTCCGCCAAAAAGGCAAAACAATGAGGGGTCACCGACCATCCAAGAGAGTAACTTGCAATTGATGTACGAATTTATCTGCTTGGTGTACGAGGTGTCGTGACCTTGCGACATGAATTTCGTGCGCAGAAAAGATGCGCAGTAACAACGGGCGAGAACACCCTTATTTCAAGTCAGTATTTGACTGAGTAAATTTAAGATTTATTTTCTACTTTTCCAAACTTTAATCCATGGTCTGCAATGCAATCTTTCCTTGACACTAACTGTATCTTTTCAGAAGCAATTCTCCATCATCCCCCTTGACGTCCACATACAATTTTTAAATATTCTGAGAAACTAATATTAATCAGTCAAGGTGATTATCTCTTGCCACCTGTTCGTTTGACAATGAGTTTTCGGAAGTTTGTTTTCAGATTATTCTTGCTGTAAAAAAATATCAAATACCTAAGCCGAGTTTAAAGTCAATCAGTGTTTTCAGGACACAAGGACAGTTTTCTGCTTGAGATTTGTTATTCAAAGTTTATATCAAGACACTATAAATTAATTCGCGTAGTTTTTCTTGGTAAAGTGTTTTCTTGACGGTTTCCTGCCGTATTAAGGAAGACTAATTAAAACTAATATATATCATGTATATATCAGGCCCCAGTTGTACGAAGGCGAGATAACGCTATCCACCGGATAAATTTCTATCCAGTGGATAAGTGTTAACAAAACAAAACCACGCTATCAAAAAAGCGTTATCTACCTTTCGAACTACCCGGGCCAGGTCAGTAAGCAGAAAAAAAAATTATGACCGAGACAATGTCGATAAAAAAAATTATAACTGAGGCAATGTCTGTGGTTAAATTCTCTTCCTACAGGTATTTTTGACACAAATTTAGTATAGTATGTATTTGCCTGCAGGGAAACCTTTCTCCCTTAAAACATCAACAACAGCAAAACCGAAAAAAATATCTGAGGCAAGTGCCTCGGTTTCCCCTGTTATTTGCTACAGCCCTGTATATGAATGACAGGAAACTGCTTAGCCATTGCCATCTTGGCTGATGGCATTATCTGTCAAATGTATATGCAAACGATTTGATGAAATAAACTGCAGATGCTTCGAAGAAAATATCACTTCCTTGTCGCAACAGAACCATCCTAGAGAGCTCCAAAACACGCATGGGCCTCGTGTTCTCAGAGTCGTCCTTGTTCCTTCAAGCTTAAGCAACCATTCACTCCAAGGCCCTCACTCTCCGAAAAAAAAAACAGAAGAACAACACAAGCAAATTAAAGACAAATGAAACGAAAGAACCTGAAGACTCCCGATATCAACAGCGATAAGAAGCTAGGCATAAAATGACGCACAGATGACGCCGGCATAACTTATCAGCACATGCATAAAGTTGATTAGTTTTCCTACGTCACTTCAACTGATCTCCACTCGCTAATTATTGCTCTCGAGGTTATCCGGCCGCACAGCAGTCGGGTGTTATATTGAGCTCCATGAAAACAAAGATACACGTTGTAAGACTATAAGATGATGCACTTGTCAAATGAATTGATCAGCTGAATACGCATAGAGTCTACGTGACGAATTTATTTAGCAATAATAATCGTTAAATTGCATGTCTTCTTAAAATTGACTTGTCTAAAACATGTACGAGCGAGAACCATTTAACCAGTAGTGAGCTGCAGATGATCAATATCAATAGAGCATTTTACCCCCAAAACAATATACTACTGATAATTGACAAACATAGCCTAGATCTGATATGTTTATACTACAAGTTTTGCTAAACTGCGTTATGAACCTTCGTTTAATAATCTAATTATAGCTCTTATAAAATTATGGAACCTGCTCTAATATGTGTTTGACTTCATGCCCTGCGGTATCAAAAACCACACAAATTGTACAGTGGAATATTAAATTTTACTGATTGGCAAGCAGCATGTCATGATGATTTAAAAAAAAAACTTCCACTTAACGAGTTAGTGGTTTCACTTAACCACTTGTATGTTTGCCTTAAATTCTATTTCAGCTACATTTTATATTTATATTATATTTACTTCTAAAACAAACATGTTTCACCAATCTCCGTTTTTACACGTCCCTTAGTAACGCACACCCATATGAAATGAAATTTTAGCCCTGATGGACAACCTTAAGAGGCACATAAATGGGCCAAATTACACGTCTTAGCTCAGTCACGGTTTTTTTTGGGTCCGGTACAAAATAATACATAAATCAGAAGGAAACCTGAAAATAGAAGTTTACCAAGATAGAAACACACCAAAGAGATAATAATAAACCATAAATGAACACGGATGGTTAACTATGCAGAAGATTAACATGGATTTGAAAAAACTAGGCTAAACTTTTCAAGATCCACAAGCGTGACGAAGCGAATTGACGCTTATCATATACTGTGTTTTAGGCATCGGTACTTCATTGAGCAGTCTCACTGCATGAGTAAGGACATGCAACAAAACTTTAAATTACGACAGTGCATCAACCGAACAGTTTAATAAAATTCTACAAACATGTTTGCTCCGCAGTCTTTCACTTGAAATATTATTCTCTTCAGTAAGATATTTTAACTCCGGTTAAGTATCAGTTCAAGCGGAAGGCGATTAACCGTGAAGCACGTGGATAAATTATGATTATCCCGCCTCTTTGTTTGACAACTTCCAAGGGAAGTTTAAAGTGACGGTCACTTAACTGTGAGGGAGGGGAAGAGGAATTTTATACCGGAACTGAACTGCAAACATTAGGCTTGAAAAACGAAAGAATGCCTTACACCAACGCTGGATGAGAACGGCACATGTTCATAAAGGATATTTTTAGCGTCATTTTTAAACTGACTGCACTCGAGCAGTTACAGTCACTTTTTAGCACTGAAGAATGTACGAAATCAGTTGAACTGTTTAATTAATTAATATACACGGATGGGTGAAGAGTACGCGGCTGTCAGTGTCCTAAAGACCGCATTCTTTTAATTTGAACAAAGATGATATTTATAGACTAAAAAAACTTCCCGCCAGCCACAACAACTAATGACAAACCTATTGATAAAATTCCTACAGTGTTGCTGGGCAACAATCCTCTACCGTTTAAGGATATCTTTAAACTGATGTTAAATTATTGAAAGAGGAACATTAGCGAAGCGCACACACGCATCTAGGGGGAGGTTCAAGGTGGGGTAACATCCGTAGAGAGCGTGGAAAATTTATCAGTTTATTTTAATTCACAGAAATAGAACGATATGTCACTAAATTGGAACTATTTTTTCCTTAAACTGGGAACGACAATAAAATGTAGGTGGAATATTAAGCGCATTTATGATATGTTTGGAGCTGCGAAATGTATTTAAGTCGATGGAAGAGTCACTTCCACTACAGAAGCTTGCTAACCAGTAAGGTAGAGCAGAACCATTGAGAAAACAAGAATATACGAGTCGAGAAACGAAATTCGAGGTATCCACAAAAGCAACTCAGTAGAAGAAGGGAAGAACAAACTGAAGTAGTCTGAAGGATGGCTAAGGTAAGGGGACTTTGGGCTGCAGTGTGATGTTGTATTAGGGAATAACATTTTGGCCTAAAGTGTGTGATTATCCTTTTTTCAAAAACGTTATGCAATTGAACATGATTATTGGGTGATTAAGTTCCACTTCTTTTCCACTTAATTAAGAATACGCTTAAACTTATTTAACTCGATTTCTAGTTCGTCACTTTTGCGGGAAACGTTTATATCACCTAAGGACAAAAAAAACACTATATAACGAAAACAAAATTTGAAACAGTCGTGCCGTGTGGAAAACAGCAAGCAACATTTTGTAGTGGGCAGCATTTCTTATTCAACTTTTACGCGGCCAAACATGGCATAAACTTCATCAAGGAGATGCTATAAAACCTTCTATGTACGGTCAATTGAAATAACAGATTTCATTTTAGGTCTGAAATTGTTTCTGAAATATTTTTTTCGAATTGGAAAATATTTATATGAGATCTAGAGCTGGATACAACGTAGTTTGAGAACTATAACAGTTTCTGAACTGTTGGACATATTGAGTAACAATTACAACGATTCACTGTTTGTTAACTTTCAGTTATTTCTTATTTTGATGATGATTGTCCTTATTGGCCTGATGTCACTCTCAGGCTCAAGCGGTTGCTCGTCGAGGCGGAAAAAGCAATTATCTGATTCTCAATTGCTGCAGCGGATTCGTCAGCGTTACATTTTCGTGGAAAACACGCTCGTCGCACACAGTACCAACCAGACCCAAATTAATGGGGGTATCAACTTCGTTACTGGAGCAAAGGAAGGTACACAACAATGTCCGTGGACCTGGGCGATAGACGATGATCCCGACAGAATTCCCAGGTACCTAGCGAAGGCTGAATGTCCGCAATGTAATCATTACTGCAGGGCTGTGTTCTACACACACAACTCGCTGGTTCAACGATGCGATCGAAAAACGGGAACTCTCTACTGGAAGAGGATGGAAAGAACACTGCAAATAGCTTTTGTGTATGACTACTAAGAAACACATCGCATTCAGCTTTTGAAGTCCAAAAAGACTCAGTTTGATACCTGTGAGTAATTATAAAGACACTCCTGTAGAAAATATGACATTTCACAAGCCGTATTGTGCTTAGCGGGGAGGTGTGGTATAAAGTTAAAAGGAACGGGATTTTCAACAGAAGTTTTGAAAAAATCCTAGAACGTGCCAAATGCCATTTCTGAGCTTTTGATTGGAGAGAAAAAAAGTTCATTTTTACCTCTAAGTCGGGGAACCATATGCACTCTTAGCTTTTATTTTTAAGTCCCGGCCAAACCGCAAGTCAAGGATAAAACCATTGTATTGATTTTTATTTTTACTGATGTTGTTTATCATTTTACAACCCACTAGTTACAATGCTACAGCTACTTGTTATAAAATATGGACACTTCTAACAAGCTACTGCTACTTATAATACAGTATCAACACTACTTACACTTATACTGGTATATTAACAATAGCATCCGTTTGGCACGAAAATATTTGTCCGCGTACATCATCTGCTCCGAGAAGCAAAGAGTTTATGAGAGCCTTCTGATCTTCGAAGAACAGATAATGTTTAAGAAAAATATCCGAGCATACTTTCGCGCCCAATGAAGGCTCTTGTATTTATCATTCTTCAAATATTTTCCCAACACTTGGAAATATTTTGAAATTGGGGAATATCACTTGGATATTCCCCAGTTTTAGCCTGGACATATTAGGGAGTTTAAGAAAACCACGACGTCAACGGCAACGATAACGTCGCGAAACAAAAGGTTTAATGAGCAGAACAATGGTTGTGCACGTGCGTTATAATTCTTGGTACATTTCTTTGCCGTCCTCTGCAAAACAACAACGTGACATGACCAAATTCTGCGTTGTCTGGAAAACATGAATTTATATTCCGAATTTAACGCTGTGTTCCATAATCAATTTCGAGACAGTTTTCACTAACTAAATGAGCGCGAGATTCTTAGGTAAAATGTAAGTTGATTTTTTAATCGACGTTGTCCTCGGCGTCGCCGTCGTGGTTTCTTAACCTACCTGATCAGTCACGTGACGCGTTAAGACTAACCGAGTACGAGCGCCGGAAAGTATTTGATGGATTATGACAACAAATACTGATATTACTAACATAACTTAGCAATAATTAACAGAATCGTATAATTGAATAAAACCTTGCTTTCTGATTGGTTTACGAAGCGAGGTATTTAGCGTGGAATTGCGAGCCGAGTTGAAAACGAGGCTAAGTGATATTGTTTCGCATCTACGTAGCAACTGTCGTCAAACTGTAACACAACAACTGCAAAATTCCCTCGTCAGGTAATGAATTTGCACTACTCACAATATCGTAACATAGCTCAAACACGAAAGCGCGACATAAAAAGGCAGACGCTCCTCCCACTAATTTTGAATTCACCCAAAAAATCAAGATGGTCGACGATGAAGGGAACAACAAGAAACGGTTAGTATTTGTTGCAATTGTCAAAAGCAATAAAACGTAACAAGGTCAGAAAATATCATTCTAATTACTTTTCTGTGAGTCTTTTTTTTTGTTTAGAGTACAAAAAAAAAACTTTCGTCCTTGCGGTCAAATTGAAGCAAGCCAACTGGTAAGCTCTTCGTTTAAAGATTCGTCCAATAAAATAGTAATCTACGAAGTACTACTTCTTGTTAGATAAAGATATTCGAATTTTAAGGCAAGTAATTAACTTATTGCTTTACTTCGGTGTTTTCAAATCGCCCGCCATTTTGAATTTGACCCGCGCACGTCAATGAGCCTAGGTCTAGGACTTCCTTATATAGCGCGCCTTCCTGTTTAACGCGCAATAGTTCTATTTTAAAATACAATCGTAAAGGCCATACGTAGAAAGTTACAAAGAAAGAAATTCGATACTTAATTAGACAGTCATTGTTAATCATTGTTAATCAGGATCACCCTGATGGTGTCACATAGTAGAGAGTAACAATATGATGAACAAAAGCCCTAACGAAGGAATTGGTTAACAATTCATTTAAAAAATATGCAACAACACGCAAAGAGAACCGCATCAAAACCTCATAATATAGGTATACACCTAGTCCCTGAAACTGAGACAGGGCTACTCTAAACATTAGGTGTCTATATGATGTAAATATGCAGCATTTCGAAATAGCATAGGCTGCTAACTGTAACATCTATTAATATCCATCTCAATTAAACTTAAAGCAAAATATTTTGTGTATAGCATTTTGCATTAAAAACGTCTTATATACTGTAAGACATCATGTGTCATAAGTATATTGTATGTACTATTGTGCGTGACATGCTTGTGACATAGGGGTGGGGTGGGTGGGAAAATAGTTGTGCTAGAAAGCAAACTAAAGCAGGCAAGATGTTTGCCTGCTAGAGCGATGGACTGAATAAACACGAGGCTCGTGTTCAATGCACTATGGGCTGATTGACAGTGAAATAAGAACTATCCTGATTGGCTCAGCCTGCGGATTGCACTGTGAACGCACATGATCAGAATTGAACTTTGGCCTGTGAAACCCACCTTATGTTACAGCATGTCATGCAAACCACACGTATTTCTCACAGTTGTCCCATTAACTATAATTTATGCCTTAGTCTCGAAGACATAAATTGGTCTTTATATAATAGGATAATAGGATTACCTACTTGACAAATAAATCCCATGTGGCCATGCATGTGTCTCTTCAGTAATAGATCACAGAAGACTTATAAAGAGTGATGATCTCGGAAGCTACAAAAAGCCACAAAAAGCCACAAAATGTCACAATTGACTAAACTACCCAGGGTTGATGGAAAAGGCTTAGAATTATTAGTACAACAAAAGCTATTAAATGAAGATGAAAAGCAGCAAAATATTCACACCAAGATCTGAAAACGGACATTCAGCTTCTGAAAATGGATTTTCGCATGAAATTAAACTTATATAACTCCAGTAGATTTGTTACCTTATATTTGGGACAGTCAGAGCTTAACTGATTCTGAGCAACACAATTTCAGTTTAGTCTAGTTAACGACAGCCACGTAAACAAACAAACTCTCACTCATTTGATTTGCACCTGAGACGTTTCGTTTTAAGGTAAAGGTAAAGTAAAGTCTGAATACGAGCCACGTGGCCCATCAGGCCGGAGCTTATCTCCGGTTCCTGTAGCATGTAGTGACTAGGAGTATTTCTACTCCCCCCGGATGGGATGCTAGCAGTGGCGGATCTAGCCCCCCCCCCCCTTATTTTGAGTAAAAAAAGGAAGAAATGACTGAAGGGAAAATGGCCGCCATGGCAAGTAAATCAAGACCGCCCCCCGAAATACCGTGCTTGACCACATTTCCAAACACCGAGAAGAGAGTTGAAATTAGGGGAAAAAGAGAAATAAAATTGTAACAATCTTACTAATTAAGTTCGAAAATTCAAACACCATCACGGCCATGACGAACTACTTGATGAATTATTAGATAAATGAGTTTGAGGAACAATTATTCCATTTGCCCTTCAATTGGATTATTATTTTTACCTTGCATCTAACGTGAGCACATAGAATAATTGCTAGCTATCTTTATCGTCGTCATCATCGTTATCTGAATATAAAGTGAAACGCTTACTAAAGTGTCACTGATGAAAGAGCATGTCCCACTCAGTCTCCAGTGTGCATATAGTCGGAGAAGACATAAAACGGCTTACAGTTTGAATTTCTTCATGTGCCTTCTGGAGGACTTGAATACAAAATGCTTCAAGCTCTGCAGACATGGGAGCTTCAAGCACGTGTAATATTTCTGAGAGAATTCCAAAGATTTTATTCGTACCTTTAGACTGAATTCCTTGAATTTGTTTCTTACTTTCCTCAAGGCTGCAAACACTCTCCCTCTCCGTAAAAGCACTGGTTCCAACTGGAAATGCAGTCGGGATACCGGCGTGATCATTTTGTGTGCATTTATTGTTCATGTCATCTTTCTTCTCTAGAGGAACGACATCAATTGGAATAAACTGTTCCAAGTCAAAGTTGGGAATAGTCTTGTTCGGAGTAAACGCCGAAGCTTTCTCATCCGTCTGTAGAGTATTTTGTGG
>OZ026603.1:8379925-8472425 GCA_964020085.1 Micromussa lordhowensis
ATGCGATACTCGGTCATATTTATACTCTAGTCGATTAGCTGCTAAAAATAGATTGTTAAGTATCATGATGAAGCAACAGTCAAAGCCATAAAGTGAAACTAATAGCAGTGTCAATACCATTGGCAACAATTTAAACAAAAAACATTAAAGTATTAAAAACCCGATGTTAAGGAATTTACGCCAAATACATGATTACACCGACACCAGTCAAGCGCCGGGACAGTCTTTGCTTCTCATTGGCTGACCAGGTGGTGCGAGTTAGTTTTAACCAATCAGAGAGTGGCGTAAATTAAAACCAACACAATGCCGAGTTAGGGCTGACATCCAATCAAAATTAGTTTTCTACTTTTGTTCAATTACAAGATCGGAAGTTGAAGTGACGTATTATTATAAATGACAATTTCTTTTTCCGCTCAGGTTTACGTAAGGGGTTTGGAATGCATAGAAAGTTCTACACTACGTCAATTGGCTGATAAGACTGGCATATTTTCGTATTTTTGGAATTTTTTTTTTCGCGCAGCTCGAATAATAAAAAATTACTTCTGCAAATGTTAAATGGTTTAGTTAGAATCTCGGTGTGACAGTTTTTTTTTAACATGTCACCGAACACTGACAGACCAGTTTCGGTACAGATATCCTAATGACGAAATGATAATCAAATGTTGCATCACTCTAAAGTCTGGCACTGTTCAAAAGCTAATTATCACAACTTACCTCGGTATCTTCCGTGTTTTCGGGGTTTTTCAATCACGTGGGTAGTTCACTTCTATACCGGCCTCGATCGTGTGATGATTATATTAGCCAGTGTGAGGCCTTGTCTTTTGTCCTGATGTCCTGTGATATATACCAAGTAATTGATCAAATACTGTCTGAAGGTTTAGCCAAATTTGGGTTCGGTAATTACCGAATCGTAACTGTTTAGTATGCTTCAGAGTCATTTCTTTCTCGTTTGGTCACCTCATAAGTTTATATTGCCGCAGTTCGATCGAACTCGCCTCATAGTGATATGCGGCAAAGAGTACCAAAGAGGAAAAAGTGGCCCGATCGCGGGGTAGTAGCATTATTTAAGTCTAACACTATCGTTTATTTATACCTTTTGTGCTTCTTAAGGCGGGGGTACACATGAAAGCCGTATTTTGGCTGGATATTATGTTTTTTATGCAAATATCTTGTTTACGTTTCAAGCAATCAAGAATCTCTCTGCTCATCTCACATATCTATGTTTTGGGTTGTTTTGGAAATTTTTTGGTGATTTTTAGGTATATTTGGAGAGAAATAGTTTTTCTCAAAGGATTAGTAAAATTGATGGAAATAGGAAATTTTGAAGATTTGTTGTTGTTTTAAAATAGAGTTTGAAATTAAAAAATTGGTAGACACACTCCAAACAGTTGCCCAACAACCTGGGGTGCCATTGTGCGGTCGGGCAACTATCTGGTGGTGTTCCATAACCCTTTTTTTCCCTTTCAACCTCTCTTTAAACTTACCAAAATTTCACTTAAATTCACGTGTACCCCCGCCTTAAATACCCCTCGGCGCATATCAGGCGAGTTCGATCGAACTGAGAAATATATATAGTTATGACAAGACCAAACGAGACTGAAATGCCACCGGAGCATACCAAACAGTTACAATTTGGTAATTAACGTACCCAAATTTAATACATCGACTTGGTGTGAAGCTGACTTTCATCAGTTCAAAGCCTTTTGGAAGCGAGAGGCAAAATAGCCTTTCAAATACTAGAGTTACTGCTAATATTCTATTCTACAACAGGTAAGTATAAAGTTATAGGCTACCAGGAGCCCATTACTGACGCTGCGTACTTTTACCTCCTCCAGGGGGGGGGGGGGGGGGAGCTACGTCTTATAATGAATACAATGATGCAAGAGGCCGCAAACGAAAATGCTGCCGGGGTACGTCGGATCTGTACTAGAGATCTGATCAGCCAAAAACAAATAAAAATAATGAAGCAAGGCTGTTAGTTATTAGCCTTGTTTCATTGTTATGGCCCTATAATGGCCCTATAATGGCCCTATAATGGCCTATACGGGGAGGCTCCGCACGAAAGGGGTCCCTTTCTGAGGCTTCAGGTATATAAGAGGGTAGGAATTTCACACACAAGTTCAGGTATATGAAAGAGTATATGACAAAACAATAATATAATAATTCTTTGAAACAAACGCGGAAACCAGTGTTGTTGATATACTGTAGAATGAAAAGAAAATGGAAAACCAAATTGTAAATATTTTTTCTGCGTAGGGAAATCTTACTCTTTTAAAAGGGCCTTTAATCAAAATATTTCGAACAGACGCACCTTATCGCTGTGTCATTTAATGTATTAAGCACTGCATGAAAATAACAAGAAGATTTCCTTTTTTGACTATAAAAAATTGCGACAGCACGTTTCTTAAAAACATTCTAAGATTTAAAAAGCTAAAAAACTGATTTAAAATCGACGACGTTTTGACGTTACCATAACGTCATTATCAAGTCAAAACTGCATAAAAACTAGGTTCTAAAAATACTAAGACGAACAATACGCGATGAAAATAATTACAAAAATAACAACTTAAAACAAAATGTTTCGCATGTATGGAGTCCTTTTGGGCATTCAAATTAGGTTTGAATTTCTTAATATAAAGTATTTCAAACACTAAACAATCAAATTTGCCCTGGCACTTTCTTAGAATCTTAAAATGACTCTCATTCAAAAGGTCGCTCCTACCATGCGCATCATGAAAATGTTTGCCGATTGCCGAATTTTTGTGTTCAGCAACACGTTGAAAATTTCCTTTTTGGCGGTTTATTCAAATAATAAAAGCACGTGAAAGGGGTAGCTTTTCTGTCAAAATGGCGATACAAAAGGGAAAGCGGTCAGAACCCCTTCCTCCCCCCCCCCCCCCCGGGCTTTTAACATGGAAAGTAACCCATTCCATTTACTGTTAACGCTTAAATTTGGAAACTCGCGACCTCTACGATAGATGAATTTGTGGGCCATAAAACGTTTCGCCTCAGGTTACGCCTCAGAATACGAAAATTCTCATTTTGAATAATTACACGGTCAGATTGAAGACAATCCAAAGAGGTTTCTCAACTTCTGACCCCAGCGGCTGTAGACTATGAGAGATCTTTTTGCACGAGAAGTGATGTCAAGAGTGAGTGGAAAATACTACAGTCGAAAAACGAAGAATATGAAACTATTATAGAAAGGAAGAATCGGAGATATTGAGCTGCGAGAAATAGGACATCAAATCCAGTATGCTCTATACAAGCGTTCAGTAGTGATAAAACATGGCTGTCCTCCAGAATGGAACTGATCTGAAGAGTGAAACGATAAATTGAAATTGTGTAAATTGCCCTTGGGTAAATGTTATGAGGAGGTCCATCATCATAATTCATCTCTGATCACTGTAGCCAGCTGTGCAACTGAGTAAGTCGTATAAAGACACAACGGCAGCTGTGAACGAAAGTGATGCCACGTATTGGGCTGTACGAACTTCTTTGCCAAAGGGCCGTGTCTCCCTTTTGATAATTTTGACTCCTTGGAGACTTTATTTGCACGCTCTTTTCAGGAACAAAGGAACAACCAGCACGCCACTATCAGCAGGTAAAAAAGTAAATGTCAAATTCAGTCGTGAGAAGAACCACATATCCAGGCCGAATGGCAGCGCTATACTCTAATCTAAAACTAACCATCCATGACAAGCGAAGTCCAAAAGGAGCAGATGTCTAACTCGAAAGCATTCATTTGAAATGCACAACAAATAATCCACTAGATAGTATGGAAAAAGTGCGGCCCGAAAAGAGTCATTTTGAAACCGTTGATATTTCAGTGTACGATTTTATGGCAGTTTGAATGTTGATTGATGAAAGGCAAAGTTATATACAGGGTGGCTCCGCACAGAGATCCAACCCCTCACCCACCTACCGTTTTAACAGAAGAGGTACCTCTTTTGCATAATTTTTATTGAAAATAAAGCACTCTTTCACTCGTCTACTTAAGAGCAGCTTTGCCTAAACATCATAAACTGGACCTGTAAATAGCGAAAAAATGGAATTTCTTCAAACTCGCGCACAGTGAAGACCTATGGACACCAGTTACAAAAATATTGTTTTAAGTTCGGATAAATCCATTTTTTTTGCGCAATTTTTTTATTTTTAATGCCCCAAATCGGCCCAAAATAGATCGAAATTGACTGGTATGTCCAGAGGCTCGTAAACTGAAAAGTATTTGTACTCCCTTCCTTGTATATTTAGAGCTAAATAGATCGCGATTTGATTACAATTCGGTCATCAAACTTCGTCTCCGGCTTAATCAAGTGAAGTCCCATAACCGAGAAGAAGGAAAATAAAAATGCCCCCGACAGCTGTATCGAAGCAACAACGTAAAGATTCGGCAATCTTTAGAAAACAAGTAGGCTAGAAAAATTGGGATTGGAATTTTATTCCGGGGAAAGTTCACATCGATGTTAAGGCATTGTGGTGGTCTTGACGAGTCTTACCAATAATAATGAAAAAGTAGGTTCTTCTAAAAATAAAACATACTCACTATTCAACACTTAAGGTGGCTCGACTTTCCAAAACTTAGAGTGTGATGGGTCATTATAACCACTCTATATCTCCTTTAATTAACGAAAATTTAAGGTGGACACATCGTGGATACATCGTGGATACATCGTGGATACATCGTGGATACATCGTGGATACCTCGTGGATACCTCGTGGAATTGTTAGAAGATTTTTAACATGTGGAATTGTTAGAAGATTTTTAACATTGAATATTAGCGGAGCTCCGGCGGCCGAAGGCCGCCAAGCGGAGCCCCATACCCATATTAGCGGAGCTCCGGCGGCCGAAGGCCGCCAAGCGGAGCCCCATACCCATATTAGGAAACTGAAGGGAACCCATGAACTGATTTTCTCATGTGTATCATGGCTAGCGGTATTGCTCGTGGGCGCGTACGCACGACGACGACGACGACGACGACGACGGTGGTGGAGTCGCGCAACATGGCGGCCACAATTGACACGTAAACCAAAACGACACGTAAACCCTTGGTTTAAAGCGTCCTTTGGACATCCATGTTGCAGTCAATTGACACCTGTCAAAACAAGGAATCCGCTGACCAGTATCACGTGACCATATCGCGGGCTCAAGTTCAGGGCTCATCGAGGTCACGTGTTTTTTTAAAGTTGACCGCTGCCCAAGTGCTGCTTTTTTCGATCAGATCGCGGGCTCATGTCAGGATTAACTTGCTGTAAACAGCGTAGGGTTGGTAGGAAGCCGGTTAACGCTAACCCAGGATTAAAATTTAACCGAATTATAACCTTTTCTTTTGTACAAAGTTTTTTCACTGCTTTTGTTTTGCGTATTTTGCTTTCATTAAAATTCAAAACACAAAAACAATATACAGAAAATCTCACCGCAAAGTTACAAAACTCAAATCAAAATTCTACTTTATCCTCGGCTAGTTTGATCGGGCTCTGAACAACCCGGCCCAGGAGCTACGCTTTTAGGCTGGCCTAAATCTATATATTAGGAAACTGAAGGGAACCCATGAACTGATTTTCTCATGTGTATCATGGCTAGCGGTATTGCTCGTGGGCGCGTACGCACGACGACGACGACGACGACGACGACGGTGGTGGAGTCGCGCAACATGGCGGCCACAATTGACACGTAAACCAAAACGACACGTAAACCCTTGGTTTAAAGCGTCCTTTGGACATCCATGTTGCAGTCAATTGACACCTGTCAAAACAAGGAATCCGCTGACCAGTATCACGTGACCATATCGCGGGCTCAAGTTCAGGGCTCATCGAGGTCACGTGTTTTTTTAAAGTTGACCGCTGCCCAAGTGCTGCTTTTTTCGATCAGATCGCGGGCTCATGTCAGGATTAACTTGCTGTAAACAGCGTAGGGTTGGTAGGAAGCCGGTTAACGCTAACCCAGGATTAAAATTTAACCGAATTATAACCTTTTCTTTTGTACAAAGTTTTTTCACTGCTTTTGTTTTGCGTATTTTGCTTTCATTAAAATTCAAAACACAAAAACAATATACAGAAAATCTCACCGCAAAGTTACAAAACTCAAATCAAAATTCTACTTTATCCTCGGCTAGTTTGATCGGGCTCTGAACAACCCGGCCCAGGAGCTACGCTTTTAGGCTGGCCTAAATCTATATATTGTATGTGTGCGTTGTAGCGGAGTTAACTGACCGCCCAACCATCCGGGTGGTGTCGCGCTTATATGGAGAAAGAACAAAGACTTGGCTGTCAACCAATCAGAAAGCAGTGACATCAACCTCACCCCGGTGAAACAAGTTTCTGAGACCAGTTAGATTTCAGCATTCAAAATGGCGAAAACATCTTATTACATACAAGTAAACAGTTTATTTTTTTCAGTAAGTTTAAACTGATACACTCAAGACATTTTCCGAATTATTGACTTACTCTGGGTAATTGAGAGTTCCTCGATTTGAAATCGCTCTGAGAATTTAAAAGTTACTCCGGCGATATGTTCGAATTCTGTTCGTTAAAATACCGTTAGCAACCGAAACGAATGGAAGTTACTCGATTGAAATCGCTGAGTCAAGTTACTCCAGCTGCTGCGGATATACTCGAATACCGGCTCGTTAAAATGAAAAAAATGCTCTGAGTGTTTGAGAGCTACACAATTTGTGCTCGTTTTGATTCACGAAATAGCTAAGAATTACTCATTGTATCGTATTCATTATTAAAACGCCCTGGGTAATCAAAACACCCCTTAATTTCTTTGTTGACATGAGTTGCCATGACCTAGAGCCGAATGAAAAAACTATATTTACATACATACATGCATGCATGCCGCAAAATTAGTTGCAGCAACAAATGCCTTAAAAATAACAGCTAATCGTAACACGTTTAAGAAAGAAGGGAACAAAAATAGACTTATGGCATTTAAGCTTACCAGCCCCTGCAACTGACGCCAAATTATTCTTACCTCAGTGAGCTGGTGTAAATCGTTCATACTTCGTTCATACAAAACCACGGATCTTTCTGCAGGTACCGGAGCACAGATTACGTAAGCGTACGTAAAACAAAAGAAATATAAGACAGGAAACAAAACAACTCCAAATAAAGACTAATCCCAAGTGACCCAAAATACAAAGCTTTCCGGTACCTGCAGATGTATCCAAAACCACTGAAGTAAACATAAAAAAGTCAAGCTTGTTGGCATTAAGACAATTCCTGACAAAAAAGTAACCTAATGTTTTGTGCGTGAAACAAAAGAGCCGCTTAAATGTCAAATTTAGTTCAAAGAAGAGCATTGTTATTAAGACCCAAAAACGTAAATGAACATCGCTGATCAGCAGACGAGGAATGCAACGGTGAATGCCTTGCTATCCGTAATTCAATCTAAGAAACGTTTAGAACTTCGTCGTTTCTAACGGTGAAAGTGAATTACCTACAAGGAATGCTTTGTACCCGAGTTACAACCCATTAAAAAAATAAATCACTCTAGGCACGTAATTCGTTTTTTCAACGTTCCCTTGTCAACGGTGCGCCTCTAGGCGGTCATCCTACCTTAAATCGCTTTCAAAGCGAGTGACCCCACACCCAAAATCGCCCTGCTCCCCACGCCAAATTTGTGATTTCCGATGCAAAACTGGTGAAAGTTTTATCACAGGCGTGGCTCGCCTGGGACAATTCACCCTAAAAATAGACCGTGCAGAACGCACACTGAAATAGCTCTTGTATTTTTCTTCTTGAAACGAATACTGCAACGCTTGTGGTTCGCTTTTTATTGGGTTTCCCAACACTGAAAACCGCAGGGATAATGAATCCAAACAAATGACTTTGAATGAATGGGTTTTGGCGCCAAACTCATGTTTTTGTTGTGATAATTTTGTACAGGTATGAACAATATTTTAGTTTCGCTCTTTGGACAGATTATGAAAAGAAAAATCATGCTGTTGTTTCCAGCGCTTGATGGTTAAGAAAGGTATCCTGTTTTTTTCTGGTTGATTCGACGTCTTAAGTAGACTTGTGAAAGGACCAGAATTTTAAACGCACGTGATCATGAACCGCAATGGTGCGTGAAACTCAATTTATTCAAAAAGTCTTAACTAAAGGCAACTGCATTGATTGCTTTTCAAACAAATTGCTTCAGCAGCGGCAGGGAGTACAGCTCAGAAGAAAAAACATGAAGACTCTACTAGCATTGATCGCCCTAGGGGTATTTTCCTTCTCGTTGGCCTACAAACGCAGTTACGTGGCTGATGGTGGGTACAATTTAATACGTGATTATATATTTTTTGCTTTTCAAGAATCCTTGTAGAAAGAAGCCAGGCAGATGACTATTCAGAAGGAATCTAAACGGTTAAATATTTTTAAAGCTTTTTTTGAAGCGAATCTGACTTTCTCAAAAACGTTTTAAGAAAATGATCGTTTTCACGTCAGTTTCACACAGTCATCGGCGTGTCCTGTCGCGGTTGAAATCGTGCGAACAAATCTTGTGTGCATTTCACAACAGCAAGTCAGAACTTTGTCGTGTATACAGCTGGATCAAATATCAGACTTCTTACATATCTAACGAACCAAATCTGTGGAACGAAGTCGGTAAGTTTAGACAGTGCAATTTCTCGCGAACCCACTAATAGTGGCTTAGTGCAAACAGTTTTGGCGCCACAATCTTTAACGGTTCCAGTAATATGCAAATGTTTTTTGTGACAATGGACTATGGCGATAATGTATACATGTAATTTCGAGTGCTATACGCGATTGTTTACAATGAATGTGACCCTGTTTATTCAAAATAAGTTCCGCCCTTCATTGATCTAATTTTGTAAGCCATGTGGTGAACGCTGTGGTTCACAAACGTAGAAAAAAATATAATGACCCTCAAACTTAAGTTATGAGTCTCCTCTCTTGACCAGTTTGTTCTCAATCCAGAAAAGATCGCTCATTTTGACTCGTTTAATGCTCCATTTAAGACGCTTATGTTTTCTGGTCACGTGTAAAATTTCGAACGCTTAAGGTTTAAACTCTTTTAAAGTTTGATTTTGGATGCGGTGCCTGAAGTTTAAGTCAACTTCACTGTGGCTATGTAAATCTGTCGGACAATACTTGTATTTATTCATCATTAATATTTGTACTTCTCTAAATTGGTTGCGCTTTCATGATCAACGCCTTTTTACCAAACCAAAGTGCTCGCTCCTTTGCGAAGTTTAATGTTCACGTCGATTGAAGCAAGTGGCCCACAAAACCAGCGTTAATCATTTTATTTTGCGTGACAAAAGGGCCACCATCAACCAGTGCGCTTTGCGCGCCTCTGATATTGTTATTGAATGCCTCGTATGTTGATTTGTCACGAACACATTACATGTAGATATAGCCAAATACAAGACTGCATTAAGGCCCGAGTCGCACTAGAGCCAATTTTGTTTGTATAAGTAATCAATCTGTCAACAAGTAGCGCAAAATAAGTGCGACCCCCAGTTCCAAAAACTTTGCGGATTGCCAAAATTTCGCCAATCTTCAAAGAAGCCGAAGTGCTGCCTCGGAGGCTACCAATTTTTGGCAAACCAAACAATTTTGTTTTTTTAACCATTGATCTGTCATATTTTTTTCAAACATGTCTGGATAAAATTGCGGCGAGAATAAATAACTTTGGTCGGCTAGTCCAGTTTGGTGCGTGCTATGCCGGGACAATCATTTTTTAGCCGGTCCATCTCACGCTTTTCACAGTTATTTCAATGGAAACAAGGAATATGAGCGGCGTTTTTATTCAAATTCTCGTAACTCGTTTCTTTGATCTGGTTACTGACAACAATTTGAAGTGATGGCTTTAGCAAGACAATCTTCTTCGATCGCAAGTTGTGCAAACAATACAAACGCCAGCAAGCCAAGCGAAGACTTGGAGAGCGGAGAGTCAAGAACATGCCGAGAAAAATCTGCGAAGATTTGTACTCTTGCATGAAATCTAATGCACAATTAACGCGCGCGCCTTTTTATCGTCTGTAGATCTTGTGACCTATATGTCTATCAGCGAAGTTTTGGTTAAAACATGACGTCCAATGCGACCACCGCCAAAATTTGGAACTTGCGAAATTTTTGCCAATTTTTTGCTCGCTAAAAATGCTTTTTTTGAGTATACAAATGTGAAATCGAAGACAAAGTAATCGACTGTTTGTGAATATTTCCCCTGCTGACCGGAGGATTGAATATCGATGGAGCCCGCTTGATCTGGATTTTGCTCTCTCCATCATTTCTTGTCCAACAACAGTACTTCTCTCTTCCAGGTGCCTGCTTCAGTCTCCTACCCTGTCAACTTTACCCTCATCCGTGATCTCTACCAAATAAGACGGTTTGGATGGGAAAGTTGAAATAAGGACGTTAAGACAATTTCAGTGGCCATCGATAAAATTTCAGCCCATTGAACTTTGCAGATCCCATCTATCATTTTAAAAATTCGTTATTTCTAAGTTGTCAATTTTAACATTTTGATAAATGCTAACTAAGCTATCGGTTAAACCCCATCACGCCTTGATGAGTTAGATCCTCCCAAAAGGACCCAAAAGAAGAATTAAGAAGCAGTTTATTACAATTCACTCAGCAAACTGCTTATGGTCTTTTATTTCAGGCTTGTGGGAAGATCACGAAGTTGCCTGGGACGGCCCAAACTCCATTGTCCTCGACAAGAAAGTTCACAGTTGCACTGATCACATGGGATGTGGCTGTCCCATGCTCCTCTGCACTGGAAACGAAACCTGTGAACGCCTTGATAAAAACCCGATCAAGTGCCGGCTCACCAAGTCTTACGATAAAATCAACTTACAAAAGGCAAAACTAGAATTTTTTTTCCCGGGATCCGGTGATTGTAAATGCAACCCTTTGTAGTTGAACAACGAGGACCGGAGAAAACCAAAGACAAAAGAAAACATGAAGTGATAGTTTGGAATGTCAAGGGAACAATCTAATTCTTCTGTAAGCTGCAACGTTTGATAACTTTGAACAGTGTTCAAAGAACACACAAACTCTTTATTTTCTGTAGTAGAACTTGTTTGAAAGAACACACAAACTCTTTATTTTCTGTAGTAGAACTTCTTTGTCAGTTAACCATTATCGAAGCTGTGTTGTTTGATCCGTTCATCTGTGTAAAATGTGTTGTCAAATCATATTATACATGACGGGTAAACTAAATAAAAGACAAATCAAAGGATTAAGTTCAATTAAAATGAAGAAGCACATAACAACCCCTTTATTAAACACCTAGGAGGGACCCCATAGAACGGGGTTATTCATCGCCACAATTAGGGATGTACTACTAAAACATAGCGGATTTTCGGGCTCCCTATTGGAGGAAGGGACGAAGAGAAATCGGAAGGAAAGAGGAGGATAGAGCCTCCCCCCGTTCTAACCCCCCCCCCCCCCCATCCCCGGCCACTTCTCTCTCAGTCAGTTGATTATCGGCCCTTCCAGCCGCGGTCAGATACTCCCAGTTGCAGCCTGTTCATAGGCTAGCGTGTGCCACGAAACTTTGGGCTGTTCTAATTTTTTTTACGTTTTTTTTTCCCACGATCCAAATGTTATCCACATGTAATCGTATCGTTTTGGTGCCATTTACTTAAAACGTCTCTTTCATTCAGAAACAAACCATTGGAATTCAAAACAAAAAGTTTAAAAATAAAACGATGAAGTTTTCCCTCGGTACACTACAGGTGTGATATTGCGTCAAATGGTACCGTAGTTATTGCTGATCCATTGTTCTAGCAATCAGTCACACTAGGGCAAGATGTAATTGATTCAGAAAAACCTGTAATTAGGGGCATTACCTGTAATTAGACACCTTCGCCATTCGCGTGTTAGCTTAGTGCACTTTTATGGCATCTTTCTTAAGTTTTACTTCTGTTTGTTTTAAAAGTAGGGAACTTTTCGCTCAAAAGAAGTTTCTAAAGCTTCTCAGTCAACAAATTTGTTATTGACGCACGTTTTATTACCCCCTTAATTGCACTCCACTCACTCCAGTGACAGTACTTTATCTCCTCAATTCCCAGCCACTACGAAAAAGCACTTTTTCTTAAATAAATCTCTCATATTCTATCTCTTGGTCGGACGTGATTACTGACAATGCACATTACGAAATCGATTACCCATTGTTCTCAGTTAGCAGTGTAGTAATCAATACCACCACTGGATTAAAAAAAATGATTTAGAAGACATAGTTTAAGAAAGTCCATCGAGTCGAAGTCTTCAGTTGAAAATACATGTAGATGGCTATAAGTGGTTGAAGTTAGGGATCAAAAACGAATGCCACCGGAAGTTCAACTGAACTCCATTTCCAAACCGTTTCCCCTGTTCTGACGTCACACTTCTGCACCAGCCCTCTGTGGCTATAGAGCACTGCGCGACAGTAATGCACGCAATCCGGACACACGGCCTTGGTCATGAACCGGGGGACACGATCAGGGTTGTCGTCTTGCGCCCAGGTCCAAGGGCACTTTGAGGTTCCTGGTATTTTCACGGTGACGTCTCGACTAACACGCCTTGTAATTCCCAGGGATGACTGCAGCAAGGTTGACGGTTTCTCGACAAACATGAAATGGTGGCGAAGATGTTTGAGCGTCTTTTGAGGTTTTAGTTGCACCGTTGGACATGAAGGAATTGGAAGCGACCATGAAAGCGCGTTCATCAGCACCAGAATGACAAAAAGCTATTGTAATTAAAAATAGATATTCATGTTAAAAGCTATAACTTTAGCATTCTTAATTGTTAGAAAATGACATGAGCCACTGTACAATTCAGTATTTGATTTAAAAAGAGTACAGTCAAGCCTCCGGACACCAAAGTGGCAGACCAGAGTGTCCGTATTATGGGCGTGGCCACATTATAGAGGAAGAGATTATATGAAAGCCGGTTTCACTGGGACTAAGTGAGCTGTCCATAATCTAGAGGAGTCCTTACCACGGAAGTGGTTTTTCCGTAAGGAGTGGTTTGACTGTATCTAAATAATTGTCTTTACCACCTACTGCACGGCATGTTATTTGCGCTTCTTTACTAAGCAAGAAAACTGGACAGCAAGGATTATGCGCTCCGCAGTGCGTTTGTTTTCTCTCTGGCTTTTTTCTCCTCTCGTTAGAAGATTCACGAAAAAGAAATTGAAGCCCGATCTACAGTCCAGCAAGTTGCAGATTAGCAACATAATAGCCAAGGACGGTTTTAAATCGACAATAGAGGACTTTTATAACAAGGTAGTGGTGTAGAAAAATATTACTTTTATCCTGAGTCAATAAAAGGAATATCTACCATCAATAATGTTAACTTACCCTTTCACGAGAAAAACCCATGCTTCGCATCCAACGACTTCTCCAGCTCTTCACAAAGCGCATGTAGCAGTTAAATCTCTCCTCAACAAGAAGTTACCTTCTTTTATACCATGAATTTTTCCTTTTTTGTAATTTAAACTTTTCGACAGATTTAGTCCATACAACAAGACGGTAAAAGTTATTTTCAAATTGTTGTTCTTTTGCCTTAAATTCCGTTACAAGTTCCTGTATCTCTTTTACTCCCACCCCAATTTGAGGTTTTCTAGTTCATAACTTGCTCGTCGCCTCTTCCCTTCATTTTAGATTGATATTGTCAAGGGAAGGCATACGTATTGATTGCCGGCTTCGCTACTAATAGCAACTTCAAAAGGTGGCGTTAGTTAATTCAACCGAAGACCGCTTGCATTCAACACTGAACATTTTGGAGAGTATAATTTTTCCTCCTGGGTAAACCGCCGCGCGCACATACAGCAATGTTCGAATTTGTCCATATTTATTTTACAAGTCCGCGAAAGTTGATCGATATTGACCTCTGTGGAGAATGGTTAAGTTAGAGACAACGCCCTCCTCGGCGCAAGACCGCATGACCGCATTTTATTTGCATGACTCAGGCATAGCTTTTTTTAATTTCAAACATAGCGGAATAAAAATTACGAACAACATGGAAGTAAGTAAGTAACACCTTTTTTAATGATCACGACAAGAATTTGAGCTTTGCAGCTTGTGGGGTCGTGAGTAGATAAATAAATGAAATAAACTGAAGAAAGACTTTGCTGTTTTTTTCTAAAGGTTAAATGGAAGGTGAAATTATAAAATACTCTCGTCTAAATGCCAACAATCTTTAAAAACTTCGTTTAACGATATTAAGATAAATATTGTAGAAACTCTAGCGATTCCATCATTTTTTGCCACCAGCCTTTGTTAAGTGTCTCGATATAGCTTTTACCTGAACCATAGCTAGCATATTCTTAGTTACGGTTGACGGTTGGCTCGACTTCTTTTAAAAGTCCCATGGTCTATGCGACTCAGACGTCGACAGGCTCGATTACTGTTTCGGGAAATGAGCCCGCGCTCACCTTCACACCCCCCCCCCCCTCCCTCCTGTCTTCTAGGGAAGGATCACAGCCGGACAGGGGAGACCCCCTCTCCCTCCTGTATTCTAGGGGAGAATCACGGCCGGACCGGTGAGAGCGACGGAAATCGAGCCTAACGTTGCGTAATTGAGCACATTTCTACCCTCTTCAAAAAGATATGACTGATTTATTCGTAATGGCTTCAGGGTGGAGGGGGGTCTTCGACAACGTTTCCTTTCCCAGGGTGGGGCATTTGATATAAAAGGTCAGCCCAGTAGTGGATATTGTCAAAGGCAATGTCTTCTTTCAGTTTTTGAAAGAAGTACATCTTTCATTGTTTAATGTTCCGATTGCCTCGGAGCCAGACCAGTCCTGCAATGTACAAGTGAACGCGAGTCCCATGTGAAAAAAAATACCATTGTTGCTTCCTCATGCGAACCAAGGATAGAAAGGGAAAAAGCCTTGACAGCTTTGAGGGGCAAGACGTTTAGCTCGAAAGCGCTTCCGCTGTCTCCTCTGTTCTGTCTTATCGCTGAGGTCAAACACAGCAGTGTTGACATAAAGTCCACGGCTAAATGGAATACCGGTTGTGGCATACTTTGTTAAGTTTTGTCACTTTCTAGAGGTGCATTGCTTCCGAAAACCAAGACAACGGTTACATGTAACAATTAAGATCGTGTATTTGTGAACAGTTATTGCTTCCAAAGAAAAATTCAACCTCGTCCCACGTCGGGTATTTGCAGTATTACGAAGCTCCACTGTGGAGATTTGTGCAAAAGAGCTAGCCCCACCATGGCGCATTTGCAGCACTTTTTATTAAACTAGTGACAAATGCCCCCAGACTTATAGTTAGGGAGCTAAGCTTATCTATAAAACCCACAGACTTCAAGCATTCTCTCGTTTACTTTGAAATCCCCGGTGGATAACACAATGACTGAGTGAAAGAACACGATATTCGAAGGGCGAGCGGTAAGCCGTGATTTGCGCAAGTAGGGTGGGCTTCAGAATACAGCCTAAGGAGAACTGCTTCTTAACTGCTTCGACACGTTTGCAAACGAATTCCTGACTCGGTACTCTGTCGACAGCGTGCACATGCGACGGACTAACATTATACAATAAGGACACTCTTTCTAGGAAAAATGATAACTATTCTTTACGATCTTTTTCTAAATCATTGTAAAAAACAACACACTTCGTCACTGTTACTTCCTTCGTTACTTATATTGCTAGCCACTCATAATAAGCTTGTTTGCAGCAATCTCTTCGAATTTTCTGTGGAATCTGATTCAATTTAAACTTTTTTTCGCAGTCAAAAACGTTCAAATCGATATGATATAATTTGTGAGAAACCGCCCTCTGCGATTTTTGTGGAGGAGAGTTCGCGACTGTTCAAAACTTTGAAGGTATGGTGTACTATTAATAAAAAAAATACAAAGAAGGGTTTATTTTTCCTGTCAAAATACAACAGCGTTATATTTTTTTAAGCAAAATGATATTGATACATTGTATATGCGTTGCTAACATAAACAGAGAACTGGAAGACAAATATTGGACGGTCACGGAACTCTTGTTGCGGATATTTTATTTGCAGAAGTAAGCGTGACGGAATAAAAATAGCCGACACGTTTGCAGTGAGTGTAATTCAATTTTACTGAGTTGGGAGGTTGCAAACAAACGGCCTCTAACTTCCTTTCTATTTGAAAACCACCACTGGTGCTCTTCGCATGCTTCAAATTTGAATCCGATTTGATGAGAACATGATGAGAATTCCAACTTACTCTCCAGACCACATCATTTCTTTTCAGTCAGCTTTTGATAAATCCCGTGTACTCTTTTCAGATTTGGCAGGACCATTGGTCGGGGCAGTCAATGTATCAATACAATTCCTCGTCCAGCGTTCATCACTTAAATGATTTGTATTAAAAAGGGTGTCTGAAAAAGGCCTTTTGGGTTCATTATTAGGAACCGGATAGTACTAAGTATAACTAACAAAACTCTCGGAACATATAGAAACGGTTTGTCTAACCAGTTGAATTCTCTAACGGAGGGGCTTGTTATAATCGTGACCCGAGTGTGGTGTGCGGAAAAATGCTTTCCTTTCTTGAAGGCTGTCACTTATTTTAGAACATTTACGTCATATATCAGATGGGAAGTGAGAATTTTTCCGAGAATTGTTCCGATTGCTCCGCATTCAATGACCACGATGCATAAAAATCATCATATGAAATAATTAGAACCATATAAATTACCATATTTATATTTTCATGGGGCATACGTCTGCGGCAGTAGTAATTACAATGGAACTGGCAGTTGATCAGAAACGATGCGCCACCTTGTTTACTTTACAGCATTGTAACTTTAATTTTAAGCTTGTCAGTATATCTCTTTGAAAGGAGGTGACATCGAGGAAGCGACGAATGGCTCACGTACTCGAGTGTGTAGATTAGTGATGAGTTGTAAACAGTAACAAATCTTGTGTCGCTTTTGAGAACAAGATTATAATTTCATGAAAGACTGAGCGCAGCCCAACTCGGGCTAACTGTTGGTAATTTAAACTGTTGATTTTAAGACCTCAAGAAAAGATGAAAGTATTATTCAACTAAATGTTGATAATTAATGCAAAATTAAAAAATATACTTGTCTCTATCACCGTCACTGACAAGTAACTTGAAGATCATTGTGTCTTTATTACCGGCTGCTTAACAGTCATTACGCACGTCAGTTATCGCTCCAGGCAGTTCCGCAATGCACGAATCAAGTTCCAGTTTAGATCTAAACACTCTAAACACTAAGTGTCAGATATTTCTTTAGATCGGTCCGTTAGCCCGGAACACTGAAACAACAGAACGGAAAACAAACAGTCAAGTACGTTTTCATCATTGTGATGAAGTCATACCTGCGTCATGAAATTTTGATGAAACACTAGTTATGAGAGCAAACTATAGTAAAGGTGCTTCCCCGAAATAAATATTGATGAAAAAATGATGGCTACACTGAGCAGAATGGTACATCAGTAAAACGTTTTGTTTTGTACTCTTCTTGAAAACACTTAATCTCTAGCCAGTGCTCCAATAAAAACTGAATTTGGATCTTTCGGTTTTCAAAACAAGACGGAATAGAAATTGTATTTAGGACCTGTACTAGAGCTGTATACCATGCCAATTATAAAAGTTCTTTTCTCTCAATTAATTTTATCAAATTGACTTATAATCAAGTGCGTAAATGGAAAATCACTTTTGGCGCAATAGTAAGTTTTGAAACTAGCGGAAAAGAAATTCACCAAAAATATAACGTTCACATAAAAAAGGGAAAAGACCAACTCTAGAAAAACGTGAAATTACATAAGCGAAAATGAAAGGTATAAAAGCAGGACGACTTCGGTGCAAAGATAAGTAAACCCAGTTCAACTTCTAAGTCTCATTTAAAATATATACTGGAATATTTTTGCAGCCGAAATAACCTCAAAAATGGGTACTTCTTTCGAAAAGGTGAGAGTTTACTAGATATAGTTTAATTCCATTTTAATTGTAAACCTTTGAATCAGAGCGCGAATTCTTGTTTATTGCTCCACGTAACGGTGGATCTTAAACTTTGATGATTTTCTTTGATATTCTCAACATCCATCGGCTAGGCACTATATCGAAATTGTCAAATTTGTTCGTGATCAAGTTAACAATCAGTTTATTTTTATAGCTGAACTTATTTCCTTTTTATGGTTTTTGCGGCGGAAGTTTTCTTTTTGTATGATTGATCGTTTTAAGTTTGTTTGTAAATTTTAACCTTTTTTATTGCAAATTGACTTATAATCAATACTGTCCTCTCTTTCAACTTGATGGTATACTCAAACATTTTAAATTCTACTGAGATATGGTGTACGGAAAGATAGCTAAAACGTTATAAATTAGCGGCCATTGTATTCCGTATTTTGATTACTGAAAACGTCAATAAACTGTTCAAGTGGAACAGGGTATCTGTCAAGGATACAACGAATTTCAAATTCAAATTTTCCTCTTAATTTCAGCTACTTGCTTTCGCCGTGTTGATCAGCGTGATTTCTTCATCGCTTCAAATACCTTGCCCAGAAGTCCGTCAAAAACCTCACAAGATCCTCAAACTGCTCCGCCGTAATTTCATGTTCGTGGAGAAGCCTTCTGCTTCACTTAAGTCATCACTAGAAATTCCACTCCGCGTTAGCCGTGACGTCACTGCACAGATGCCAGGTACCTCAAAGTGTCCTTGGAGCTGGGCGCAGGATGACAATCCAGATCGTGTCCCACGATTTCTGTCCAAAGCTGTCTGTCCTGATTGCGGGCATTACTGTCGCGCCGTGTTGTATCAGCATAGAGGACTGGTGCAGAGGTGTGACGTCAGAACAGGGGAAGCAGTTTGGAAATGGAGTATGGTGGAGCTTCCGGTGGCTTTTATTTACGATCCTTGATAACAACTTTAGTTGTACATCGGATATATTTATTTTAAGGCCGTCAAGATATTTATAATACAGAGTGACACATAAACAAATTTATATTGTTTACCAGATGCATTGCCATTATATTAAGGCCATCAATATTTTTAAAATGTCGACTGAGATATATACGCATGTCTATATATAGATTTGCAGGGTAATTTATTTATAATGTATTGTAAGATTATATATGATATATCCGCAGAAAATAAATAGAAGAGTACGAAATAGCATATTTATTTGTTATGAAAAGTAATACTTATGTACAACTGACTGTTTAATAAAGTTGGCTACATTCTTTAATTTTAGTTCAATGCTTAACGTTCTTATGCAAATGACCAAATCAAAGCGAGCGAGTCTCTACAGTATTGTAGGGTCTTTCAAACATTTTAATTGCCGTCCGTTATTTTCCTTTTTCTTGGCAGAGGAATCGTTAACTGATCAGCACAAACAAACGTCGAATCCTTTACCATGCAAACTGAGAAGTTCCTTGCGATGGGTTCAGCTTTCATTTCCATCGAGAATGATATCAGCATGTTGCTTCAATGTCGTTACATTATTACCGTGAAATCGGTCCAGAAATGTTTAGATCAGCATTAACGCGTTTTAGATTCTCGTTAAGTATGCTTTCATAATCTGTTGACCAAAAAAATACGCCCTTTCCTTGTATAGTCAGCTTTATATTTGAGCTCCAAACTGACACAAACTGCAAGACAAGTAAATACCTGATGGGAAGCTTCAGGATCGTGGTTGAACACAAAATACATCTGTTTAAATACATTTACAATGTACCCTTCAGGGCAACTTTCTTGCAAATTTGAATTACGGTGAGAGGAATTTTGTGTTTGACAGTTGCAACGATATTATCATTTGGCGGGAACATGGGAGATACATTGATACCGTATCTCGAGTCCGGGGGGAGGCACTCCCGTTTAAAAAGGACACAGGTGTTAGTCGTACCTTCAAGGGGCTAAAAAAGCGTGTTTTTTGTACCTCTTGGGATGTTCAGCCTCAAAAGGTCCTACGGGGGGCATTTTCACGGTACGTTTTAGGCAGGAGCTCATCACAGTGATGGACTCGTGATTTAGGGTATTGAGCCGAAAAGATATGAAGAGAGATATTTCACAATCAACTGATTTTAAATTTTGTCTCATTTACAACGGAAATTTACAACTCATCAAGAAAATGGTGCACAAGTGCAAGTTGAGTTTTAGAATCGGTACCTCCTAGCGGTGAAAAAAGTCCAAACCGCGTCCTCAACTCAAAAGAGAATCCTGGTATCTCTTAGGGATTCTTTTCAAAATTTTCGACGGGCACCCCTGTCCTTTTTATATGGAAGTCAAACCACTCCCCCCCCCCCTCCACGGGCTTTCAAGGTCTTATCTCATTTCCGGGACAAGACGAGAGAGAATACACAAGAGAGTGCTGAGAATATGTTCATTTTCTACACTTAGGAATTATGGATAAGATAAATAATAAAGCCTCTGAACATTCAGAAATGCTTCTTCAAAATAAACCCACTATGTGGGGCAAAGGAGGGGTTGGGTTGTAACAGCGATCGGAGTACAGCCCGCACAAACAGTATATACCTCTTTTCCTTTAGTGGTGACTTATTTAAGGAGTTTTACGTCATATATCAAATGAAACTGGGGATTTTTCCGACCTGCTTCCCATAGCTCGGCATTAAATAACTACGGTGATGCATTAACCAATCAATCGGTTAAAGTGTTCTGTTGCTTAAATATTTCACGCAAGATTAAATTTTCACCAAAGACTTAACGTCGGTCAAAACTAACGCTTGGTAATTTAAACTACTTAGGAGAAATCTAAGCAATACAAATAAAAGAAGTAAAGAAGAGCTAGGACAATGGTTGTCTGATCATACAAAATTGCAGACATATACTTGCCTTCATTACTGTCACTTCAATCTTTGTAATTTATATTAGCGCTTGCTAAACACGCTAATTATGCACATTATACGCGTTATAATTATGCACGTTATACACATTATAATTATGCACGTTATACGCGTTATAATTATGCACGTTAAAAATATATCTTCGTGCACTAATTTTAGATCTCACGTTAACCCGGAACCCGGTAGCGGCAGAACGGAACAAAAACAGCACTCCAGACTCTCTGACATAAGTCATTAGCATTTTCTTGTCATGTTCGCGTCACGGTCATGAGTTTGTGGTGAAACACAGTTGTGACAGCAGACGATAACAAGGGGTTTTCCCGGAAATAAATAGTGATGAAAAAGAGATGGCTACAGAGTGCAATGGTGTAACAACTGAAGTCGGTAAACCTTTATAAAGTTAACATTTTTCCTTTTTCTTGAAAATCTCAAACACGATAGCTCAAATACAAAATTCAATTTGTATCTTTTGGTTTTCAAAAACTGACGGGCTAGAAATTGTATTTAAGAGCTGTAGACCGTGACATTTATAAGTTCTTTTCTATCAATTTCAGATATAAAATTCACTTACAGTCAAGTGCGTAAATGGAAAATCACTTTTCGCGCGAAAGTAAGTTTTGAAACTCGCGTGAAAAGAAACTCACTAAAAATATACCATCACATCGAAAAGGGGAAAAGTCAATTTTTATGCGCGAATTTCGTTAGAACAACGTGAAAATACATAATCGAAAAAAAAAGATATAAAAACAGGTCGATGTCAGCCGAGATACCTCAGTTCAACTTGGTAATCTTACAAGAGATATACTGGAAAATTTTGAAAGAAAGTAATCTTAAAAATGGTCACTCCTTGTGAAAAGGTGAGAGTTTGTTAGTTATTCCGTTACTCTAATAGTTTAATTCCATTTTTTCATTGCGCTCCTTTTAAAAAGAAAGCAGGTATTCTTTCTATTTCTTGCCCCACACATTGTTAGATCTAAAACTTTGGAGTTCAAAGTCTCTTGATGAGTCTTTATTCTCATCACCGATCTTCGAGATCGAGGAGAAATTGGTTAGCGAACACTCTTGGTAATTAAAGAGCAAAACACTTTCAAAGTCAAGTAGCACTTTAACTCTATTTTTATAGTTGGCATTTTTCCTTTTTTGTGTGTTGCGGGTACCAGGAATCTCATATTTACAACAAATTTAAGATTAAAATTTTTCTTGATTTCAGCTATTTGCTATTGCTGTTTTGATCAGCATGATTTCTGCATCGCTTCAAATATCTTGTCCGGAAGTCCGTCAAAAACCTCACAAGATCCTCAAACGGCTCCGCCGTAATTTCATGTTCGTGGAGAAGCCTTCTGCTTCACTTAAGTCATCATTAGAAATTCCACTCCGCGTTAGCCGTGACGTCACTGCGCAGATGCCAGGTACCTCAAAGTGTCCTTGGAGCTGGGCGCAGGATGACAATCCAGATCGTGTCCCACGATATCTGTCCAAAGCTGTCTGTCCTGATTGTGGGCATTACTGTCGCGCCGTGTTGTATCAGCATAGAGGACTGGTGCAGAGGTGTGACGTCAGAACAGGGGAAGCAGTTTGGAAATGGAGTATGGTGGAGCTTCCGGTGGCTTTTATTTACGATCCTTGATAACAACTTTAGTTGCACGTCGGATACATTTATACTGATATTTATATTACAGAGTGATACATGAACAAATTTGTATTTAGATTTTGGATCGAGTCGAGTGGTGTAAGATCAGGCTTTAGAGCATATTAGCTTTAGCCTTGTTCATTCATAAAAATATATTTTTAACAAAAGAAGTATATTCTATCTAACTATTTAAAAAATAAATAATATATAAATAAATATATAAAATATATTTTAAAAACTCTTGTATTCTTTTTTATCATTATTTATGTTAACTCAAAGTTCTCCATCATCAATGGTTGACAATATGTTTATTTCTTAAGTTTGGATGTCATTGTGTCTTGTTCTTCGATCATCTCACAATACCTGTTTTCCTCTAAGATAAATGACTACGGGTGAACTGTTGAAGCAACCTGAAAATGCTTATTAGCTCACACGGGTGCTTTTTCTCTTTGCCTAAATAAGTTGATTTGCACCCATTTGCGACACCATATTTGCGTACGCTTTAGATACTATTTGCATAAATTCGAGACACAAACAACAGTGGAAAGATTCCGAGAAATGGAGTTCCGGTTTCTAGGAAAAATTTCATATTCCACTGATCCACAGGTTCATTTAATATACTTTTGAATTACGAGCTAGACATCTGATAAAGATTTTTATCTCCTGAACAAATTAGCCCCTCCCTTCGTTGCTTTAGCCTGAATTCACAAATAATGTAACGCTTGAAAATCAGAAGAATCCCATCATGTTCGTCTGGTCGTTTCTAAGGTCCTGTCCACAGTACGCCAGAGAAATTTGAAAACGCAGCTTTATTTCTACGGTTAGGCCTTCCGTCCACACTGATCCGTCATGGAAACGGAGCTTTTCGAAACGCTCTTCAAACCAGAGCAATTTGAAAACCCCGGCTTTGCGTTTTAGCGTGGACGAAAAACATTTTCAAACGGAGCTTTTCGAAAACGATGACGTCATGATAATAACCCTTACCCTCAAGGGTGTTTCTGCCGCCGGTGATTGTTTCGTTTCAAATTTCTTCGACGTAGTGTGGAAGGAAAACATTTGATGCGTTTTCAGAGTGGAAACACCGTTTTTAAGGATTTGTGCGGAGCAGTGTGGACGGTTATAGTCTGTGCTGTGACAACTTAGTAAGGGAGGGATGTGTAGTTCCTACCTGTTCAGTCTTTAAGCGCTTGGTTAGAGTCCGAGCTGTGTATATCACAGCTAACGCTTACAACTTGTTAAATGAAGTTTTTGTTTAAAGCCGTTTGAAATAGTATAAGTCACATCGCTCGCTATCCTTTGGCCTCGCAAAGAAGAACTCTACTCGTCGCCACGTCATGACTCTGTCCAAGCCCAGTATATTTGTCGCTTCAGCGGCGATGCACCGCACCTCTCATTCACCGTGCTTTGATCAGGCAAAGCAAAACCTCTATGATCCTAGTGAAAATGAATTAATTGTAACCTTGGTGACCGCAGCGCTTTATCATTCCTAGAGACAGCTGCCATCCATGATGGCCGATTTTTTTTATTTCAAGATGTTTATACTCACAAAAAAGCTCCAAATAATTACCAGTTAATTTAAAACTTAATTGACATGATCGATGAAGAAAATCTTTTTGCATGGAAAGTTACATCGATATTTTTTCAATAAGATTTGGGATTGTTTCCGTGGCTCGATAAAAACTCAACAGATAAATATTTAAGAAGACTTGTTGCTTGAAAATGATTTTATTACAAGACTATTAATGGGGCCCTCCTGTTGGAGAATTTTAAAACATCAAACCAAGTTAATAATCGTCTGGGGGACAAATTTATGAAAGCTTGAAACCTATTAGATCACGTGGGGTAGAGCGTGGTGTTCAATTCTTAAAGCAAAACCCAAAGTTATCCCCCCCCCCCCCCCTCCTTGGCCAATCAAAAAGCTTGTAGGCAATCCGCCGTTCAGCCAATCAAAACTCCAAGCAAATACATGTAACTGACGTGAACAGCAGAAAACCGAGTGCTAGCGAGTCACGATTGGTTTTTGGATTTTACTTCTGATTGGACGATAAAGTGGCGGGTTTTTTTAGCCAATCGTGTAACGTAGTAACGCAAAGCCAAACCAAATGCGAATGGTCCACATTCATATTCTCGGTATTGGACTGGCACTAACTTGCAATGGAGGCTCATGCGGGGGAACATCATTAAAAAGAAATAAATGTCATTTACATTTGAAAAGACTCCCCGCATTAGCCTCAGTTACAAGCTAGTTCCAGTGCAATACCGAGAATACGCAACCTCGTTCCCAGAGCCGTTTCCACGCCCCCAAGCCAGGGAAACGGCTCTGGGAACGAGGTTGAAGAATACGAACATGGTCTATTAAGGTGGGGGTTTACCTGAATTAAAGTGAAATTTGAGGAAGTTTAAAGAGAGATTGAAAGGGGGAGAAAAGGTTATGGAACACCACCAGACAGTTGCCCGACCCCACAATGGCACTCGGGTTGTTAGGCAACTGTTTGGTGTGTATCTATCAATTTTTAACTTCAAACTCTAATTTTAAAACAACACCAAATCTTCAAAATTTCCTATTTCCATAAATTTTACTAATCCTTTGAGAAACACTATCTGTCTCCAAATAAACCTAAAAATCACCAAAAAATTTACAAAACGGCGCAAAACATAGATGTGTGTAATGAGTGAACAGATTCTTGATTGCTTGAAACGTAAACGAGATATTTGCATTAAGAACATAATACCAAGCCAAAATACGGCTTTCAGGTGGACCCCCGCCTTAATTTCGACAGTAAATAGGCCATTTTACAGTTGTGTGCTTAGTTACCTGGCCATGAATGCAAGCGAGGCTGGAGGTGACCTTGCTTTGATACAGATCTTCAAGCTTTTCTCATGTAAATGTCAACTAGTTAGCATGAGAACAACTTGATTTACACATTAAAAGCAGAGAGGTCTGTATCAAAACAAGGTCAACTCCAGCCTCGCTGCCAGTCAGAGGCCAGGTCACTTTGCCAACAACTGTAAAATGGTCTATTGAGAACCACACTGAGCCCTGATTCAAAGTTATCCAAAACGGAAGTGATTAAACGCTGCAGACGCCGATTTCAAACAATTCACCCTTTAATGGCTGAGTATTAAAATTAGCCTGCTTAACCTCGTTTTGGAGTTGATAATTCAAAAGAATTTGTACTATCAAACGAGTTTAGTGAACTAAGTTAAATGCATATAAAATAATTTTAAGTTTAAAAAGGTCTTTTACCTGGAGGTTCCCACCAGACTCTTAGAATCCTCATTTGAACGTGCTCAATAACATTTCATTCCAATTCTGGACAGAGGCGGGGGCAGATGTAGTGAGAACTATTACTAGTTTAAAGGAGCTGCGTCACGGTTAAACGGTTTGAAAAATTTAGCCTAAATATTTCAGTTTTGTTGTTTGTAATCCGTGTCAATCTTCTCCATCCTTAACCATCCTTGTTCCTTTATGGTTTATTATTATCTCTTTAGTGTTTTTCTATCTTTGTAAAGTATTATTTTCGGGTTTCCTTGAATTTAGAGGTAATTTTGTCGATGATGGTAATTTTGTGGCCTGGAAAGTATAATCTTGTTCGAAATTACCAGATTTTTAAGATTAACAAATCTTGAAAACTTGAAATGCTGGGATATCTTAGATCTTAGTCACAAAGACTTTGATGGTTGTCTAGCGAGTCAGTCGAATGCTTTGGCTAATACAAATATTACCGACAGTTTTCTAAAGCTAGGTGTTCTCTTTTTTTACTGAAAATTTACTTCTATGATGACTTAAAGCAGTCTAGTAAATGACTGAACCAGTCCATGTTGTACTGTTTGATAAGGAATGAGGAATGAGCAATATTTTAGTTCTCGACAGATTTGGGATCACTAAGAGAATTGTATATAGCAACAGCAGACTGAATTTCCACGAGAGCTCGCTGTAGTGCTCCTGTATAGCATTCCTCGAGCGCTTCTGTCAGGGGACTACTTAAAGCCTGAAGGATATGAGAAAGAATTCCAAACAGCTTGTTAGGAGCCTGTATGGAGCTAGTTGGTTTCTTTATAAGAGAGGTGTTCCCATTCTCTTCTGTCTCAGAATACTGTAGCAGGAGTTCGCCTTGATTCTCCCTTGAGAAGCGCTTTAAATCAAAATAATTTTCCGGCGAGCTTGTTTCTCGACCAGATACTGCACCATCTATAGCACACGAAGAGTTTCGAACACTGGTGATATCACTTGGCGGATTGAGGTTACCTGTAATGTTGTCATTAGTTAAGTCGCCTGCAACTTTGCCCGAGTCGATTTCATCGAGTTCCAGGTGATGGGCCACTGGAAAAATAGGAAAACCGGACTGGACTGAAATTCCAGGACGAGAAGTAATTTGGACTGGTAAGTTTGGAAAAGTCAGTAAATCGTTGTTCAAAGACGTCTGTGAAACATGAGTAGTGTCAGAATTCTCCTGTCTCAAAATGTCGACAATATCGTCCAGATCCTCGTCCCACCACTGCGTGCGACTGACACTTAGGCCAGTTCTGGTAACACTCCGCTTTGTGCCTCGGTCCACGCTTTTCCTGATTATAAGAGATTCAGACATATTACAGTCAGACCATGTGACTGATCTGAAGCGTACCCCTCAAGTTACATTAATGACTTGATCAGATTGTTTGAACATTGAACCCGCTAGACGTTTCAAGAATGCTATATGAATTGACTATTTGACTAATGAACCCGTTAGCCGTATTTTTGGAAAGACTAGCGGGTTCCATATTCAATTATAAAATAGCGTGCGTTTTGGTCCTACCTAATTTCTATATTGAGCCATCATGGTATTTACGCACGGCCATACGTATGTAACATGACGTGTGTAGTTTCATTCTAGCTGCAATTTTTTATATATGTATCGACTTGGTTGAAAACCGCTAATAAAAATTTTTAATTCTCTGTAAGTCAAACGAACAAATGAATAAGAAAAAGTGATTTGTTGAACATAGTGATAAAACTAGCACATTTTTCATATAAACACGATTTAAGACAATTTAAACTCATAGTGACTGCACATATAGTGACTGTTTGGGCCCAGGTATCTCAAGCACTGGGATTTCTATGAAAATGTCCCGCTGAGACTGGGAGTAAGGCTGAGAATTGGACTCCACTGGGATGTGGGATTGATAACCCTCGTTCTGTAGAACGTTATGGTGGTATCTAGATAAAAGTTGACCTACTTTGGTTTTCTGCCAGGTTTCTTTATCTTCTTTGTTCTGTTGTTTTTCAGTTTCTTCACCTTCAGGTTAACACAACCCGGCAACACACAGTCGGTTTGTGTACAAGGAATATCGTGCCCGAACACTGTAGGAAAAGCATCATATCTCCTTGGAACATTCATGATCAAGGGCTAGAAAGCAACTAAAAATGAAGATAGACAATCATTAAAAAAAAAGTTCAATAAAACAAATCCAGAGTTCATTGGTTTTGCCATCACGGTACATTTAACAATTATTCTACGAGCGCGCGTTAGATATGAGTTGGCTTTGATCATCTCATATCCAACAAGCGCGAGCTAGTGGAATAACTGTTTTTTCTTATTATCTTCTTTTAGTTTTCTATATTTTGGGGGCGTTTTTAGTAAAACAATTATTCCACTCGCGCTTGTTGGATATGAGATGATCAAAGCCAACTCGGCCCTACGGGCCTCGTTGGCTATCTTATCATCTCATATTCAACAAGCGCGAGTGGAGTAATTGTAAAATAAGAATAAGTAGATCTGCAATAAAATGTTAAGAAGAAACTTGTGTAAGAGTTTGTTCACAGTAATCATGGACCTTTTGTCGTTCAGTTTAACTATATCGATGCATCTTCCAAAAAAAAACCAGTTTATTAGGAAAATACAGATATCGTCAAAAATGGTATATTGAAAAGCTCATAACTATAAATAATAAATGAGTAAGGAGAGTTAACAATTTTATCCTAGGACTGCCAGAATTAAATTTATTCTGGGATCGTGCCAGTGTCAGCTCAGTCAGTTTGATATTGTGAAACTTTACTACCATTCCCGAGCTACCGGACACGAGAGAGCGGAAATCGAGCCTAGTTTGTCTATAGACAAACTGTCGCGCTTATCAATTGAACCAATTAACGTTTATAGCGTGAACATGTCAAGTTTTGACAGCCCCGCCTGAATGTTTCTGCACGTGAAAGCGTCGAGTTTTTTTTGTAACATTCTAAAGTACATTCTCGCGCTGTACTGTTTGTAAACCATCTCGGTCCTTTAAGCCGATATTGTATATTCATATTCAGACTTCATTGAAAAGGGTCTCTCCGATTTGTTTACGGTCTTTCCCGGAAAACTGAAAACCGGAAAACTTGAAACAACGCGGAAAAAAGTTGGCCGTTCACGGTAGCTCGAAATGGTAGTAGAAAGAATCTATCTTCCAGTCTCTAATACTACTTACGACGAAATTCGATAAGAAATCGAGCCGCAATCGGTTTTTAGTGGACAAAAATCTTGTACCAGAATAATGTTAAGTATATTAAAATCCTTTTTGCATTTTCTAAAAGCTAAAGCTAAAAACAGTTGCCTGAAATAACACCAAAAACAATTTCCCATGGGAGCTCGAGAAAATAAAAATTGTTCAAACACAGGTAAAATTCCATTATCGTGATCATTTCACCAGTATTTTCAAGTGTTTCATTTGAACTTCAAAATTTGTTTTGGACATTTGGTGTTGTTAGAAATGATTTCTTTTGAGAAGATATTTGAGACAGTCAATAGTCCCGGAAAACAATGTTCTTGTCCAGTTGTTACTCGAACTTCTGGTGGATTCCTTGTTAAAACTTTTTCTCGGTACGTTTCGCAGGGTGGATTTCTTAAAAAAAAAAACAATGAAACTCTTAGCTCGTTTCATCAGTTCTTGCTGGTGATAGCAGCCCGAGGAACAACATAGCTAATATTGAACTTACCGATCTGCTCTGCACCTTCAGTCAACGAGACTCCTATAATACGACTACGTTTGCTGTTTTATACCTCTGTGGACCAGTCTCGCCATTTCAGACCTCAATGGATCGTTGTAAAGTATGTGCTTCAGAGAACCGAGGAATTGAAAACAGACAATGGATGACGAACAACCTGCAGAAGGGGTCAGTTTTAAAAAGGAAAACCGCGGTCATTGACTGTCCGGATCAAATTGCGAAAACACAATGTTTGGACTTATTAGAAATGTACATGCACCGTAAACGTCCGTGTATACGCCGCATCCGTAGATAAGCCGCACCCCCAATTTGCCTGTGGATGTGCAGATTTTGGGAAAAAAAAATAAAAACAATTAAGTTTGAAGTTCCAGTAGAGTTGTATTGCTATAAACAAACAAAGACAAACAATCAAGGTTTTGAAACACCGACATAGAAATTGTTGCCATCTTTCACATTTATCAAGTCTAAAGAAAGCGAAATTTCATTTCTCGTACCTTCTTTTTCGTCTGAATTTACGATTTAATCTTTAACTTAGAATTCTCTTTTGATCCGATTTTTCAAGATTATCACTTCGAAACAAGCCATAAAGGATATATACTACACCTTGGCATCCGTCTTTCTAATGTACTTTGTTCAGTATTCACTTTCCTTGATGACGCAAGGTCTCAATTATGCATGCGGCGGAGTTGAATGATTAGGGTCACGTAAATTTGGACCCCTAACGTAGAACTGCTAGTAAGCGAGGATGGCAGAGGGTAATACAGAAATTAACGTCACGTTTCTTTATTAAAGCCAAAATTTAGCTATCATGGGTAAAGATGAGGTAACTCAGTGACATGTAAGTAACTTTACGCAACGACTTAAAGTTCGCTCAAAAGTTGTCAGTCTCTTTAATTAGAACGCTTTAAACGTGAGCTCGTGGCAAGAAAAATTGTGTCGTCCCTCTGAAATTTCACTCTGCATTGAATGGATAATTATAGCAGCTAAAAATTAGCAAGTGTTCAGCTCAAGAGTGAACTGATTGGTTGATTATTGGCATCACCGTAAACAGTTGTCAACTTTCGAATGCACAAACACTATCCTTGATTTGGAAACCCGCAAGACTTTGGTCGGCAGAAAAGTTGGTAAAACCCCCGGTTAGGGAACGCCAAGTTGATAGGGGCTAAATGTTTGCCGTGAGAGTTTCCTAGCATTTCACGAGCGTTGCATGGTTTCCTGTCATGAGTTTAGTAAAATAATATTTGTAAGTCAAAGGGTCAAAACAGTTAGACACGTTTACTGGATCAATTACTCAACGACAATCATTTCAGTCAGGTGTTCCATTTATTTCTTTATATTTAGTAGACATGTTTGGAAAACTGAAAAACTATTCATTCTCACTGAGTTATAGTAGGAAAAATGTTTCCGGCTAGATGTCAACGGACAAATTTCCAGAGCCTGCCAATTGAACTGAATAAAGCCGAAATGTTGCGAGGCAATACTCGAACACTGGTCTATGATATTAACAAATATCAATTACGGTGTAATAAGATTTTTCTTATTCGTAAACTGAAAATGACGGACGAAGTCAAGGAGGCCTTGTCCATTTGAAGTAACTGTGGAATTTTCCGACGGTTCCACTTATGCAAAAGCAAATAGGAAAGTCATATCTCTGCTCCCTGGGGCCAGTGGTGGCTCCACCCCGATTTATCAGTCGTGATCGTGGGTGGGTGCAACCAGCAGTTGCCAATATTATTAGAGACATGTGTTTAGCAAAAGGTTTTTTGGCGTTAGACGTTTGTGACCTCTATCGGTTTAGCTACGAAAACATGAAAGAATTATTTCACTTGAAGAGGCCGCCATATTGAATTTCCAGACAACAGCAGTGTTGATTTTCAAATGGAAATAAAAAGTCCTATTTTCACTCATTGGCTAAAAATTTTATCTAGGCATGTACTAAGAAGACTGGTTTACTAATTTTCTTACTGAGCACGTGGTATAAACAGAAATTCAGGATAAAAACCTTCAGGTAAATCACTTAAGTGAAAACTCGGCGCTGAGAACTCAGGCACTTAGGCGCTTAGGCACGTGACTTCTAGCAATTTGTCGTTTGAGGTTTCCGCTGAAAACCTTGGTGCTAAATGTCACGAAACGGCAAAACGTGCGGAGAGGAACAGTGGAGCCCATCGATCACATTCAATTACACCCTGGTGACGTCAGAAACAGAATGAAGGAAGCTGCTAGAGCCAGTCTACCTCACAGAAAAACATGGCGATCTATCATTAGGATGGAGCCCCAAGTTATTTAGTTCGGCCACTATGCAAGACAAGCGACAAGAGGCAGAAAAACGCGGTTCAACACGCAAAAAATCCAAACAAATTCGACCGAATTCTCAAAGCAGGGTGGGCCTTATACTTACTATATCCTGTGCGGATGCGTTGTGGTGATTGTCGGGCGGAAGTTTGGACAGTGGGAGTGGATTCCCATAAGATACAACCCCAATATAAATAAAGATAAACATCACTTGATAAGAACTATAATTATCTTTTACAGTCCCTAAATTTAACTGTTCGATCGTGTATTGAATTATCGTTCTTGTTTTATTTTTGCCATTTATAAATATATTTACAACATATCAATGTATCAGGCAAGGCAGTACGTACAGGGAAGCCATTAAGGCTTATGTAAAGGACTTCCTTAAAGACTTAACAAAAGAATAAAAATGCTGTCATCGGCACACAATCGCGTTTTGGATTGATCCGAAAGGAATTGAATGAAAGACTAATTGGGGACACTATTTACACATGGTGTTAGTGAAAAAGAAGAAAAATGGTAAGAACGAGGCAAGATTGTCGGCTTTCAATGCAGCGAGTTACCGCCGGTTCCTGAGAGAGTTTTCTAGCCCATGTTGCGGGTTGCTCAGTATGTGGGATAACCGAGCGGCGAATGTGAAAATGAAACTGAAAAAAAAGTGATTCTCGTATTTTAGTCCCATTTCTACTTCACTAGAAATTTACTTTGAGCGAAAACGTTTTCTTTGCAACCCTGTTTTTGTTTTCGTTCGCGGATTTTAAGAGGAAGTCAGTCATGTCAGTATCTATATATGTTCCCGATGAGCACCAGTCTTTCTCTTTTCATCAGTTAAATGTATTTGTAATTTAGTCAACGGTTACTTATGAAGATGAATACTGAAGCATACGAAACGGGAATGTAACTTCAAAATACGTTTTAAGACTGATATGGGTTGTTGTCATGTTTGTCACCGTAGTGTCCCTTTGAACCATTTTGTCAGTGTTGGTATTGGAGGACAGATCAAGGACTTAGTTGACCGGCTTAGTGAAAGTGAAAAAACTTACTTGACACGTTTTTCAAACTTAAATACCTCCGGAACTAATGCAAATATTTGCAAACGGAAAACGGCGATTTCAATCTTTCATGGCCGGAATGCTATCGCGGTAGCACGCCTAAAAATTCAAGGCTTAAACAATTTGATCATATAGTAGCACTTTAAATGATCAAAGTTCTATCAATTCTTATCTAGGTTCTAGTTTGACTATTTTTACATGTTCTTAGCCACTTTTTCCACATGAAGAAGTTGTGGTGAGATGATTCATGAGGTGATCATAGTGTATCACTGATAAATTAGAACAAAAATGCGACTTGCTATTATGACAATGTCGCGTCTTCTGTAGTATAGCGGCGGAGAAAAAAGTTTGTCAAAAGAGACAATTTTCCGTTATCATAATACACGATGTGTTGCTGACTATTGCTTTAAAAAAAAGCAAAGTGCAGGTCCTTTGGTCCTATAGTCTTTGGGGTGATCATTTTTCTCAGTTCTAAGCCAACGGCGAAATGTAGAACAATTTTCAAGTCTCAAGCTGAGAAGACAGAAAGTCTTCTGGGTTAAAATAGTTATCTGTCTCGATATTTCTGAAATTCGCACTGGGAAATTGTTGTAATTATTTCACTGATAAAGTTAAAGTATATCCGGCTTCCTTCCTTTATCCCAGCACGAGGCAACGCCGTGTTTTCAAACAAATCAGCAGACGATTAACTAACCACGCAAACATAACACAACAGAACGAAAAAGTGATGCAATTTTCGAATTCATTCTTTGTTCCACCCACACAACTGATCCATGAAGAAGAAATTCGCCATTTTGCTTTTTTCAGTGATGCGATGACAGCTTCTAGAACATCAATAAAGTTTGTCAGTAGTTCCCATCAAATTATGTAATTTCTGACGGTTGAGTGACTAGGGAACGAATTAGTCAGAAATTGTTATTCTGATGGCACGATTGAGAGGTTTTAGTATTCTCAAGGGAGAGTTTTTGAGTATTTAATGTTTTAGCGGGGAATATTAATCATTCTAGCTCAGTCAGTCTTTCTGTTTGCTGTTGTCAAATTTAGTCAAATTTTTTCTATGGAGTTATGGATTTGTTTGTACCTCTTCCTCGAGGTTCGGTGCCGCTGCATTAGATGGGGAATACGTTTCCACATATTTTTTGGCCACATCTAAAGAGTGGTTTTTAGTGGTTTTTCGTATCTGGCGTGGTACACTTAATTTTTCAAGCTTTTCAAGTTAGACTCTCTAGCATATTGTATGTTGTAGTAAGTATATATTAGGACACATTGTTGTTGTCGGATGACTGACTGACCATTCCTCAATAAACTATTTCACATTGAATGTTTCGTGATAGTCACGGTGTAGTCAGAATCAACGAGCTGTTTGTCGTCATAATAGGTCTTTCACCGTTTAACGCTCTAAATATACTCAGGGGCACCCAACGAGCAAATTAAGTAAAAAATTCTTTTAGGGATATTTCTAGTCTCCTTGTAATGTTTAAATACTGTTTAAAGAGTTGTTTTGATCAGCTAGAAAAATTTGATCTGTTCGGATTTCTTAGCTGAAAATTGAAGTGCCCGAAAATGTTAGGAAATTAAATCTTCATTTCAGAAATTGCTAGCTGAAGGTTTCCTTCGAAGAACTTCTCCGCGAGCTATTTGCTTATCCGAAAATGCTAGGCGACCTTATTAAGAGCCAAAAATTGCAAAAATATCCCTTCCGAAAATCTAAGGGACTATTTTCCCGTGGATTTATCCTGGTTTCGAATCTTTTAGCTGATGTTTTAGTTAAGAAAGCAGTAGCTCTTTGTCAATCGGCATTATCCGAAAGTCTTAGAACGAGTGGACTCTCCCGAACAGATATTTCATCGAAGTTTCTCGTTGGGTGCCCCTGTATAATGCGTGGTAGCTAACAACTCCCAAGCAGTATATTTAGAAATCCGGCAGATGTTCAATTCAGTTGTTTCATCAACGGAAAACGTAAAAAGCTACCCTTTATTTGTTTATCTCGCCGAGTCATGCTGGCATAACCGCCATTAGCGAGCATAAAGATTGGACGAAAAGATTCCAAGGCGAAGTATACATCTCAAAATGCAAATTAATATCGTAGATATGCTTTTATTTCATATACCTGCAATTATAAATAACGCGGCAAGCCGTTAGAAAAGTTTTTTTTGGCCTACAGTGAAATCAGCGCGATCCATTTGCCCTTTCTGACGCATATAGATCAGTATAAATTGGAGTGAATTTCTCCTACAAAAGGAAGCAACGAATTTCAGAGGTCGAATGGTTGGGAAGTTTTGGCGAAGAAATGTTGCTGACAACCACTCTGATGTTGCTTGGTAATTTGATCTCTCTTAATCTATCAACAGGTACTTAACACGTGCATTTTCCTCTCAAGTTTGATTCTCGATCTCAACTCGCTGAAAAATGAGCAAACTCGTCGCAGACTTCGTTTTTATGTCAGAAATATCTTGAAATTTTGTTTCATTCAAATTCACGGCTAGTAATGTGGTCAGTATAACTTAGTAGCTGGGGCATCCTGTACTGTCATTGGCTACCCGCGCTATCTTGCCAGCTCGGGATTACCCGTTGCTTCCCGTAAGCAAACTTTATTTTAAATGCCATATAATAAATCCGTTATTGACCAAAAATTTTAGGTACTTACGATAGTTCGTGTCAGTCCATAAACCTTGGCTAATATCCGTCTTGGTCAATGACCCGTATATTTTAGAATTGTATCACTGTGACTGAGTGAAATTAGAATCTTTTACGTAAGCAACCTACTCAGCACTGGTGGAACCATTGCTACAGTGAGGAGCCAATATAACAGTTTTAAAATAGAAACTATTCTTTAAGATATCACTTGTACAGAGCATACCATTCTGGCGTGGCAAGCTGATTATTAAACATAGCTAACCATGACCTGATGAAACGAGACGGAACGTGAAGTTGCAAATAACCAGAGTTTGATAGGGAGTGTTAAATGTTCTTTCTATTTACACTGCGAAGAAAACAGATATACAAACGGTGGGTCGCATGAAAATGAATTTGTTTTGTGGAAAGGTGAGTACTTCTACAGTTTTGATTGTTTGTTAGTGTTTGATTTTCCTTACGACGCGTTTACAAAAAAAAAAACTGAAAAAAATGGCACTTTTTATCTGTTTTTCTCCTTCACTTCACATAGCGGCTAAAATGCCTAGTATGATTTTGTTTGATTTCTTTCGGTAAGCATCATACACATAGAAATCCAGGTGAAAATTTTGAAAGATATTCTTGAACTGCTGAATGAGAATTTAAAGATTTAAGAGACCATCGCAGTACTAAAACCGAGTTGCGCTGGTAAACAAAGCCTAACTTAAGTAAATGCCTTTAGGGTCATCTTCTGTCGGTTTGTAATAATTTTTCCCTCTCTAGCCGCGGTGGAAGAGGCTTCGTTTTGCAGACTCGTCCAGGGAGGAGAGGGCGAGCAGTAAGTCGAAACATCGGGCAAAAATGTTCAACACTAAAAATAAAACAAAATGCTGCTGCGTAGAACTTTGAATTGAACTGCATGCGTCGATAAAGTTTACAAAAAGTGCTTATGTTTCTTTTTTGACAGAGACGTTTCGGGGAAAACCCCTCCATCAACAAGTCTGACGAAAAGGGCTTTTTCCCGAAACGTCTCTGTCGAAGTAAAAACAAAACAAAGTTTTTGTGAACTTTATTGACGAATTCAAATATGTTCACCGGTTTGTTTGTTGTTCAATTTCAATTTGTGTTTCAATCTGCCGCTTTTTACTTCAAAGTATTCCCTTCCATTTCAGCGATTTCAGGAGCTCTGTGTCGTGATGTTGATAACCCAGATTTCTTCTCTGCAAACGCTTAACTGCCCTGACGTCCATCAAAATGCTCGAAAGAAACTCGCATTTCTCCGCCGCGATTTCCTGTTTGTCGAGAAACCTTCTTTCTCGCTGCAGACAACGCTGGAAATTCCAAAACGTGTAAGTCGTGACGTAACAGTGCCAGGCACCACCAAGTGCCCTTGGAGATGGGCCCTAGATGACAACCCAAATCGTGTCCCTCGATTCCTGACCAAGGCCGTTTGTTCTTTTTGTGGGCATTACTGTCGAGCAGTGTTATTTCACCACAGAGGCCTGGTGCAGAGGTGTGACGTCAAAACAGGGGAAACAGTTTGGAAATGGGTTCAAGTCAAACTTCCGGTGGCTTTCGTTTACGATTCCATATCTTGAACGAGCACGATCCATAACCAGCTTCCTTTTATGGCTGCTTTTGGGGCTCGCTAATTTTGACAGCTAAACGGTGAACCATACGTGGACTGATCCATTCTAATTACTTAGCGCAAGGATTCAGTCTTTAATTTTATGTAAAGGTAAAAACAATGATCCTCGTCTTAAAAGAATTGCATGCTCTTCATTTTTTAAATGGTATTGGGAATATATCTTCTGCTGGACAGTTTTTTGTGTCCTCAGTTAGACAGCGACATGATATTTCGGATTTTCGCTTGTTGTTCACAGTTATGAGCTGTGCAGGTGATGTTGACCAATTTTGAGTTTCATCTGAGGCATTACCAAGTGCATTTAGTAGTCAATGAGCCTTCGTGCTGGTTGCTCTCCGTTTTATTTTCAGTTTCTGCTACAGACCCAACTAGTTCAGTCGAAACAGCTGTGAACGGTTGCATTCTTGGCTTTCAGTTTAGACTACCACGTTAAGTATCAGCCTTGCTGAATTGTTATAATGATGTTTTTCTTTGCTGTCGTTGGAATTATATAAAGTTGTTTTTGGAGTTACCATCCCCACTTTCATTCTTAGATTCTTTGTAGTTCTTTGTAGAGTCAGATTTTTTAGTCAAATCTGTTTTTTTTTTTTAATTTCAAAACAGTGAACTGAATAATAATGAATAAGCCCTTCTCCATTTTACTCCTCTGAAAAAAATGCCTTACAACGAAAACTTAATAAATTTTCAGTATTTAATTTGACCTCACCCATTGTCACATCTCAGAGGAACCCCTGTAACACGAATTATTGTATTATTTCCGCTGCATTGTTCCCTTACACCGTTTCTTTTAATCGTTGACTAGTAGCGCGCGGTGCTTGATGGTCGCGAAACCAGTGCAACAGGCCCATAATGTCTCGCGCACCGAGCTTAAACCAAGGAGGGTATTGAGTATGCACGCATCCAACTGAATATCTATTAGTTTCTGAAAGAAAACGTCTGTAGTTAAACGGCTGTAAACAGCGAACGACGCTGCAGTTTCAATAAATAAGTTTAATAAATTTAAATTAATGCTAGCTTGTGAACACTGTTACAATTTCTCTAACGTTAAACCAGTTCATAAATTCCTAGTTTGGGATATATTTTTATATTTATAGGCCTGGTTTATACATCGCATAGCCTTTCAATTCGACATTCAACAGTTATCATTACCTGTATGGTACGTTGAACGTATAATCTTTCAGATTTAAATCTATTTTCGCCAACCCCGACTATGATTCGGCGTTTGAAGCTGAGCTCGTATATCTTGGACACAATTCGATGAACAGCCGACGGACTGTGTTAAGGATAAAGAGCTAAAATTGGACGATATTTAGCTCTTATTAATCGAGCAGGTCTGTATGGGAGAATCTTGACCGAGGTCGTGAGTACAGACCGAGCTCAAGATTCTCCCATAGACCGACTAAGCTCGGTTAATAAGATGTTTATTGTATGGCGCAAACAAGAACCATTTAGTTCGTTTAATGTAACTGGTTTGTACTAACTGACATTTTGCTTTCGAATGGCGATGAGCTGAATTTAATTTTGCCAAAGTTTGCTCGTCCTCTTTACTTTTTTTCTCATCAGGCTTTTTAGCACTGCCATAAATAAAAATTGTTAGATGAAAATAGTCAATGACTTTTTCACTGCAAAACATTACCGGTCTAGATGGGAAAATCTAGACCGCTTTCAATATCGATCTCAGTCAATCACATTCGTGAATTTGGTAGTTCCCAGTCCTTGTGAGACAGAGCCAAAAAATAATGTAAGTTATAACCCCCGGGCCCTACATTTCCGCGGCGGCAGCCTGCCACACCCAGTATAATACAACCTCGTTCCCAGAAGAGGTGGAGTATAATGATAGGAACTATCGGGGGAACTTCACAGCGGTCAAACCAAAATTCACACGTCACTTCCGGTTTTTAAAATTACCAAGATGCTTATGAGGAGTTTAACTGAGAGAAAATGTGAGAGCCCGACTTGCTTTTGAAAGAAACGTTGAAAAAACAGCAGAGGAAAATTAAAATAATAAACTATCTTGATGATAATTATTAACGCACATGCTCGCAGAAAAGCCTAACCTTTCAGTGACTGTTTTACCTTTGGCCTACAAGACTTGTAAGCGGAAGATTCAGAAAATTATGACCTTTTGCGCAGATCACTTGACCGTTGTGAGCAAGGGGACGGATGCAGAGTCACCAGTTAATCTCAGCTACATCTTGAGATTGCCCATAGTAAATGACTAAAAAACGTCTATCCAAGGGAAAAAAATACTTGAATTCTAGATAGCGAAGAGCTCGGATATCGAAGTTCAATTGTCAGTACATTTTGCGGATCTTGAGCATCAATTCATGACGAATTGACCAGCACCTGTCAAAGACACCGTCACAACTTTCAGGAGCTTTCCGAGTACAAGTGCGTCTGGTGTGATTCTTTGTTTCGGCGTATTCTCGTGTGCTCGTGCTTTTCTTTGATTGGATAATATAAATCGGAAATTTAACGAGTGCTTCGACTAAAATTTGCAAAAACCGACACACGCACGTTCAGCATAGCGACCAGATTCCAATTTGGTTTGTCAGCCTTTCACGCATAACACTTGTTTTAGCGTGTGAGCAACGTCTACCAAGTCACTCTGTGCCGCCATGACGTCATCGATATCCTTATACGCCATTGGCGTTTCGTCAATGACGTCAGCGTCCTTACGACACTCTACGCCTTGCGTCGCTTTCACGTGATCATCAATTGTGAACATTTTCTTGGCTTTGGTTCGAGACATGCTTCTTCCTGCACCGTGGCTACAACTGTGGAGAAATTAAGATAGGATCATTTAAGACAGCATAACAAACAGTACTGCATTTGAATTTTCACACACTAGGGTTTCATCCGTTGACGAAAAAGATGCTGGTCACCTGTTCGAACTTCTAGGGTGGAAAGCTCTAGCCTGCCAAAAGTAAATTCGAAGAGCTACGATAGTTTACAGGTCTGCGCATGCGTTAGCTTCAGACTATCTAAGCTCTAACTTTGAGAAGCGAGAAACTGCATATAACCTGAGGGACTCTGAGAATAAAGGCAATGTTCCATTACCGCGCACAAATTATCACAAAAATAGCTTTAGCCATAGCGACGCCATCTTCCTTGTGACGTAAGGGAAGCAGAGTCCCTTGGGCAATTCAAACGTCTACTCAACGAAGTTCAGTGAGACACGGCATTCGTGAATAGTAGCTTTTTATTTCAACATTTTTCATTATATGAGCTATTAGGTATTTTTAAAGCTGACGAATTTTTACCGTGGATAAATAAAGATCATTTATCTATCTAAAAAGTTAAAACTACCTCCTACCGCATAAATAATACCATGCAGTGAAAAGTACCGACATTTAAGTCAGCCCGGAGTCTTCACGAGAGGGTTTTGTTTCCTGAGGAACCAATGTCGTGGCCAGCGACAAGCTGACGTCACAAGTGTAATTGAAGGATAAGAATCGGGAAATCTTCGGGCTCGCGACGATTTCCAATATTTTCCGAAACTTCAAAACATACCTGTGAAAAGCTTCCGGATTTCCTTTGCCTCTGACGATGAATAACCGTGCTCCCATGGAACCTGGTATGATTCCCAACTCTCCGTGGCGGGCAGAAACCTGACGGTAAAGAATCGTCCTTTGTTATTTTCCATTTCTAAATCAGCAATAACGACAATAACGTCCGTATGGCGAATAAACTAAAAGTACGCACGGATATTTGTCTGTGGACATTATCTGATTTGAGAAGCAATGTAAGCTTCGTCAAATACGTCCTCTTCAGTGCAACAAAGCTTAGAAGATATTCGGCGTGTTTTTTTTTCAAAATCCACGGACGCGAATGGGTCTCCTGCCTTTGACCGTCTGCGCGCGCGTTGTCCTTCAAATGGAAAGTTTGTGGCCCGGCTAAAAATACCAAAAATTATATTTTTGGTGATTGTTAACCATCGTAGTGTCTACTAAGTCAATCAAACAACTTGTCCTCGTTTTCTAAGAGCCATGAATATAGTTAATGGTGCTGTACCACGTTCATTATTTTCTCTCAGAAAACTCAGGATCGTTGTTTAATTGTTACAATGCAGGGTCGGGGTATACGGTATAGCGATTTTTCTCGTTACGTCACCAATCGTGGCAACCAGAGGTTTACTGGCTGTTGAAACAATGCATGCTATTGTTCAGTGGCTGGCAAATTTGAATATCAAAAGAAATATGACGTCAATGTTTGTAAACAAGAAACATCGCTATACAGAGGGATTTTAAATCAAGTATACGGTATTTTGACGCCAAAATTGGGTCTTTTATGGGTATAAAGTGGAACTTGTTTCACCAAATTTTGGTATTTCGCATGAATTTGGTATACTGGTATACTCCCATTGCCTACACTGACAATGAAGAAGATATCAAGGAACCCGTAATGAACACTGACCGCAAACTGAAACCAGTGAACATGACTTAAAACGCACAATTTTGAAACCTGGGGGATATCGCTTGGGAGTCAGCTTCTTCCGCGGTTCGTCTGGACTGTTAGCTCTGTGGTCAGTGGATTAAAGAACGAGAAATAGGCATGTTTTGTGTAATTTTGTTTCATTATATCCACAATGCTGTCTTTTTCGCTCATTTAGTTCAGTTACAGAAAGAAAAGTTAACTCATCCTTCTTCGAAGAGACTTTCAGTCCGGGCGAACTCACATCGATCGGGTGAAACGACCGGTTACCCCTCGACTTTAGGCTTTCAGAAAAGTCCTTCGTCTTGTTCATTCATTACCCGCCGGACCTCTCGTCGACTCGCTTTGCCGCTTCGCGACATTCAAACCGCCGCTTCGCGGCCTAAACGATTGCAGCATGCCTCGCTCGCTTAGCTATTCTACACTGAAACTCGTGAGGTCAACTTGTGGCAAGTGTATCTCGACTTTAGCATTTCAGGTAACTTACTGCTCCTTTCCTTGTAAGAAACACTTCTTTTCCAAAATGCGTTTCCACCTTAACGTAGTTGTGATGACAGTTGACAGCCTTGCTCGATGGATCCACATCAAATGAAGGCATATCTGCACATTCATGCGCTGCTTTAAGTACATTGGACATCATTATGTTGCGGTTGATTCGAGCAAATTTTTGCGCCCAAGTTACCGCAAATACGTAGTCTTCAAAGTTCTTTGAACCCTCCCTGAGGTACGCGAGATCTTTTTCAACCTGGGGGGATAAAATGAAACAAACCATACAAACTTCTTACACTCGAAAGTCATAAAAAGTTGTAATATAATTTATTTTTTTCTTCCACATCGCCAGTCCAAATTTAAGTCACGTGGTACATCTCTACTTTGCTGGACAGTTATCATGAGATAATGCTCTTTAGTATAAATCTACCAGCGTTTCGTTAACAGTTCTATGAAAGTTTTCGTTTTCGAATTCCGTTTTCTGATTGACCACGCTATTCAATATTCATTCAGTTTTAGTGTAAGGTTACTAGCGTTTTATCACGAATGCCGCTCTCTTGTTGGCTACGTAACTCACTATCCATTTTGTTCTAGTACAAAATACGTTGCCATCTAAACATAAAGATCTTTTTGGTAAATGACGGCAGAAATTTTTCCAAGGATTCTACCAACGTTATTATAATATTTTGCCGCCACAGCTCATTCAGACACACATCGTAACTAAACAGGGTGCATTTGAGGACAGCCAAGCCACCGTACCATTTATTCAATGTTAACAGATGTTACAAAGATTTGAAAAACCAGCAAGTGGAAAAAATATGAGGGAACGTGTAACCCTGACCAAGGCAGTGGGCCACCCTTGGGGTTTTGGGTTATCCTAATTAAACATAGTGTACACAAATGAAGTAAGTTACAGTGATGTAATAAAATGACAGCACTAAAGGAATATAAACAATCGGAAATGAACGTTCATACATAATCAAGAAAAGGAAAATGAACTTTACAGCTGTACAAGGTGAAGGCTGACCGTCGAATGTCTCACTCTGCTAACGGCAACTAATTTCAAACTGTAATCCCGCTGAACACTGCGCACCTCAAACCCGCCCCTCAATGCTCTGCTCCATGCCGACAAAATAGTACTTTATGCTAATATGGGATTATCAAAAATTACACAAATTACATAAAGTCGCCGTCCTATTGAGCCATGAATTATTAATACTATTTACGCAGTCAAACGTTTTTCGAGAGTTCAGTTTTCTGACATCTTCACGACCTTCGCAGAGCTTGAGCATGTCCTTATTTATTGTTACTTTCAACAATATAACAGTAAGATATAAGTTTTGATACATAGTGCTATACCTTAACTTGTTTGTCTAGTTTCAGCATGTCATTCTTGGCGAGTTCAATGTACACTGTTCCAATCCTGTTCCCTGGTCCACGTGACCCTGAATGCAACATGAACCACACCCTGTCCTCCTCGTCAAGACACATCTTAAAGAGAATAATATTACACAACAGTTGAAGTAAATTACAAAGGGTAAGTGTCACGCAATACTTCTCCCTAATAGTGGGGTAGAAGTGTTGCGTGACGACGCTAGTAACGGCTGCGAAGGAGACTAGGAAAATGTCAGCACTAAAAGAGTTTGACCATTTTGCATCATTACCATAAGCTGAAATGTCTGTTATCTCCCCCTCAGCCTATGATGGTTGACGTCTGGACACGACTGACATTTCAGGCTACCATTGCCATTCATGAAATTCAGTTAGCCTGTTGGCCATTTTCACTTTCTAGGGGGTTCCTATCATTTATCACATACTGTTCTGTTGGATGTCTTGTGAGCTACGTATACCTGTCTCTCATATTCACTGAAGCATCGTTCAGAGCTCACCAACATGTACTCATGCCAGCTGCATTAACTGCTGCGAATTGTAAGCGTCAGAAAGTGTGGTTCCTCAAACAGCATAATTACCTCAATGAAGTGATTTCCTGTGCCTAAAGTTCCCAGGTGATTGGCATGGTTCTGTGCCTTGGCCATGGGCTGTCGACTACAGATGTATTCATACTCTTTCTTTAGTTTATTCCACTCCTTCACAACAGAGTCTGGAATATCGCTCGCCTTCCAGGCTCCAAGATCACCTTTGCCACCCTGAGGTCAAAATAAAAATTGTTATTTGCAAATGATCAGTGAGTTAAGGCAATATCCTTTAGTTCTTGATTTTCTTTATCCTCATCATCTGTCTGCTTCATAATAAACGAGTGTATTAACCTTCTATGGAAAAACTCTCTGTCACTATATCTTGGGAAGTAGAGACTTAAAAAGGATTTGAGAAACCACCAGAATTTGTCATACTAATGTGACACATAACCCCAGTGAAAGGAAGGGGCAGCACTCTTGAGAAAAGTTTTATTCAGGGAAGCTCTATAATGATGGCCAAATCCTTACTCATTCACTATAAATCGTACTTGACAGAAAGGTAACCCTTTTAATGGGTAAGCCTAAAATAGAAAACCGCTGATCCATTTCCTTCTTCTTAAGGCCCCTTTAAATATCTATAAATGACAATTTTCACTACCCTTCTCTACACCTAAACTTACAAAATCTCAACCCATTTGTATACCTTCAGCCTCTCCCCCCTGAAAAAACCTTTCAGGTAGAGCCCCCCTCATCATCTGCTGCCTGATTAACAGTGTGTGGAAACTGTTAAGAGAAATAAGATGTTGGTCATGAAATGTATCGAGAGTTGACTTTCTTCAAGGGAATGACACTTAAGAAAATATATTCATATTTTACAATGCACCTGATTGGTTCCTCCACTAATGATAATATAATCATTATTACAATGCACCTGATTGGTTCGTCCATGTGGTACAGCTTGTTCAATGGCTCTTCGAATGTTCTTAAGTGAATCTGGCAGATGTTCTGCTGACATTGTTGTCCTAACTGCCATCATTCCACATCCAATGTCCTTTAGTTAAACAGTGAATATAACACTAAATTATATCTGTCCCAAGCACACCCTCTCTCTTTCTGTATTCACTTGGTCTATTTTTTTTTTGGTCAAATACATAGTATTGTACATCAATATTTGTAATGTTAGTATCAGAGTAAGTAATGTTAGAAAGTTTAAATACTCCTAGTCACTTCATGCTCCAAAAAACAGGATAAGTTCCAGCCATATGGACCCATGGTTGTGGGGGGTGGGGGGGGGGGTGCTCCGGATTTCAAGTGACAGGGATGATTGAAGCATTTTTAGGGGTTGGAAATTTCCGATTTCAGGATTTTTTGGGTAGGAAACTTTTGGCAAGTATTTTTTTGGGTAGCTTGATTTAAGTAGGGATTTTTTGGGGTGTTAAAAACAATGTGAAGATTTATGATACCAGCCATATAGTTCCATGTATAAAGTAAAACCAAACTTGTTTTGCGACTGTTTTAATATTTAACACATTACATTGCTTCTTTTTCATAAAACCGGCTAAAATACAAATTTAGGCCTCATTAAAAAAGAGAGAGCCATTGTTGCAAAAACATTGCTCACATGATTGCATTTGCAGATTTTGTGTCCACAAATCGCCAAAATGTCTTGTAGTCAGTCAAGGTATCTGCCATAGTAACTTTGAACTGCACACAGATGCCTTCCTTCAGGACGTTTTGCATCACTTTTCAGAAGGAAGCATTCATGAGTTTTGTTTTTAGTTACTATTTACCTGCCCAGTCGTAAGTGCAGACGTTTTTTTCATCAATTCGCCCTGGGTAAATTACCCAAGAACGATATTAGAATATATTTTATGCTGTGAATACAAAGCCATGATGGATGCAACATAGTCCATAAGGATGACTATTATGTATCTAATAATTTGTAAATAACTGTGTGGGGTTGTTTGTAATGTTCTCTCCCAGGGTGGTCTTGTTAAGAGTTGCCATACTGCATAATGCTATTGTTGTAACAGAATATGTTTCTGGGTGTCTCAAATGTTGTTACAATGCCCACCAGAAAAAGAATATTACTCCAGATGGTGTGATGAACTAAGAAACACAAACATTCCATTACTAATGTTTCCATTTTATATTTCATTTAATGCTTTCTGGAAAATTTTATGGTTTGGAAATGCGGCATGGGATTTGGGGGGGGGGGGGTGAAATTTTGGTCCAGGGATTTTTTGGGTTTTATTTGAAGCACTAGGGATTTTTCTGGGTTTTGATCATTTGATCTGGGTTCTGATCATTTGATCATCCCTGTCATCCGGAGTACCCCCCCCCCCCCCCTGGGTATATGGACCACTTGATTTGGCAGTCAATATTGGTTTGTACCTACTCTGACTTGAGTACTTTGAGGAGTTGTCCCTAACCAACTAACATCTCACACAGCCAGGCAAACAAGATAAAAACCTACAGCTTATATTCTTATAATAATCATTAATTAAAGTTCTTACTCACCACCCCAACTGCTGCAGGAATAATCGCAGCAACTGTAGCAACCACACATCCAACACATGCACCCTTCCCAAGATGCATATCGGGCATGGCTGCCACATGCGAGTGGATGATTGGCAACTTCGCCAACGACAGCAGTTGATCTGTGGCGTCTTTTTCAACAGGAACACCCTTTACCCATGCTTTCACTGGTACACCTTTCTAGAGAACAAACTAAGCTTAAAGCAACTAACTACAGCAGCAAATACAGATAATATTATTCCTTTAATATCATGGGTCAGTGACAAATTACCCCTCAATTTTGGTGCAAAATTTCAGCATTCATATTTAATTTCACATGTGAAAAATTACTACAAAATTGTGATGGCAATGTTTGGAGCAAAATTTCCCGATACAATAAACAAGTCAAAAACCCACAATAATATTGTAAGTGCAATATATGTCATCCAATCAAACAGTACACTAATGAAATTAAGAAATGGAATTAAGAAATAATTTCACTCAGAATTTTGACAAACAGAAAGGAGGCGTGGGTTCAAATCCCGCTCCTGACACCATGTTTTGAACCTTTCTTCACTCGGCTAATGGTAAAAGAACAAATTCACGATTCGAAATACAAAATTTACATGTGCAGCAGAATTAGTCCGCTGACAGCTACAGCTACAGAAATTTACATATTGTAACAATGTCAGTGAAATTATTTCTTAAATTTGATTACCCATACCTATACTATTAATCTCCATATTAATTATTAATGTAATATTGTGACCCTATTGTCACTCGAAGCTGGCCTTACCCAGGGACTTTCAGAAACTTGTCCATCAAGTCAGGATTTACATGTACCGTAATTACAGATGACATGTTGTAAAGTTAAGCATAGAGTGACAAACAATTAAAAAAAAAAGCTTTCATTACATAATTACAGCCGGAAATATGATCTATGTATAAACCTTTGTTGTTATTAAAGGTATCCGTGAAAATATCCCTATTACGTGTCGCATGGAATGGAAAACTGCTTCGTGCTTTCCGTCTAAAAACATAGGAACAGCACACTAGTTCCTTCCAACAACAAGATAAGCATAGGATTCTGCTCTGAATAGCTCCTAGTTCCGCAGGATTTACTTAAATGTTCACCCTAATCTGTAATATTATAAGTTAGCTACCATTATGTACCATTATAAGAGCCTTGATTCAAGCAATAAAAGAGACCCAGTTGACCGTGTCGTGTGTTCTTCACTGTGTGTGTGATCGAAACAGTTCGACGCTAATCGACCCTCGGCCGTAATTCTAGTACAGACGGATACAAAATGCATTCTGCAGTGCCCAAATTGAAATTGACAGCTTAATTGTTGTAAGTGAGGTAGTCATATGCTGTTCAAATTAGGTACTGATTTCTGTCTGGTGAAAAACACGTGATATTGTTTACAAATTGCACTCACGCAAACAGCGCTCATTTTAGCTATTTTAGAAGCATATCTTACGTTCTTTCCTTCGCCAAGAGTTACGTAACTCAAACTCCTTCTGTTCGCATGTCCTCTCCTCAGCAAAGAAATCAGTTGCTTACTCTTATTTGGCAAACAGAGATGATAGGCCTTCCGTCGAAACATTCTGAGTTGGACGAAGGCAAATCAGTCGGATCCAGTCCTACTCGTTCGTGCTCCTCTCAACAATAGGAGTTATTGTAGGGGGAGCGAGAGCGATTTCTCCGTATTCAAATACCAGGGTCAGTTTTCGATATTAGAGTAAAATATATTTTTCTATATCAAGGATATTACATTCAGAGATATGAATTTTATTTTCGATTAGTAAAAACAATGTTTTACAAAAGAGTACACCAAGTGAGTACAAAATTATGTTGACAAGAAAATAAAATTCATATTTGCAAGCCACCATTTCACTTTCTTTTTATTATAAGGGCAAACTGAGTGGTGTGTTTTCCAGCAAAATATTCATTTTTTTATAATAAAAGGACCTTTTCTGTGAGAGAGCATAGGAGAAGGGGCATAGTGCTTAGTGAGTCTCAGCAATTTTCCAAGGTATTACACTGTATAGCGTAACAAAGGAGTTCATTCTGGTATTTTAAACATAATTTTATTTCCCATTTCAACAAGTGATCATTTATGTTGGTTGACAGCTGTAGTTTTGTGAAATGTAACAGAAGACAATATTTATTTTTCATGCAATGTTTCAGTAATTTTTATCTTGAATTACAGTGATCCAACATTTTTAAAACTTTCAGGATGTCTCACCGATATATTACAAAGCCTCCCTTTTTGGTGCAAGGGCAGAAATAAATCTACATAAGGTTTTTTTCAAAACAAATCAGTTTTCCATTCCCATTGTCATTGGCCCTCGTCTGATTCATCGCCAGACTGTCTGATCAAATTTCTTAAATTCAGAAGATCAACTAATTTATTGATGTCATTTCCAAAGGCTAAATCAACAATGTCAGTCGGCATTCTGCTTAAGTGAGATGGATTAGGCTGCACCCCTCCTGCACATGTCACATACTTAAACACACCTTTAAACTCATCATCATTATCACTGACAGACATGGAAGGATCACCGAGTTCCTCCCACGTGAACAACAAGGGATCAGTTTGAGCCCCAAAAGGATTAAAATCGATCAGTAAAACCTTCTGACCTGTATATCTGTAAACATCAAAAGTGTAAGAACTGTCAGGAAATTTATAAGCGATTTTGCCCTTGAAAAAGTTTGCTATATCACTACAAATGTCCAGTTCATTTTGTTCGATGAATTCATAACAGCTTGCAATGTCTCTCTGGGATATTGCAATCAGCTTGTGGTCTTTCACAAAACACCGGAATTCCATCCCTGGATTTATGTCCTTCCATTTGCGAAGTATAAGCTCAAAGCCACTCTCCAGTGCCCCTTCTCCATCTTCACAATGCTTGAAAGTTTCAAAGAGTGTTCTGGAAATGTTATCAGAGCTTTTGAGTAGAAGATAGATGTCATTTGGGCACTTGCATTTCAGTGTTCCATCGCAAGAAATCCAAGAAGCGTCTAATGGAGAACTCCAGTTCAATTTAGGGAAGACAGCCCCGTCTAATTCGATTACAGCTTCTTTGATTCCAGAATCAATTTCATTGAATTCGGGAGCTGTGATCGTTTGTTCGTTTGGGTCCTCGTCCAAAGCCTGCCATTCTTCGGAGTCGCTCTCGATTTCTTGGTCTAAATCTCTCGTGACGACAGGCTGACCAGGCAAAACGACATTATCAGCCTTTAAATAATCAACAAACTCCTTCGAAAGAGGAATTATCCGACTTCTGATCGTGATGTTCTTGAACTTTGGGTACCACACGGAAAAGTTACAGCTCAACACGTGTTCTCGTTTCATTTTCGCGTTCAAAGCTAAGGCGGAAGAAGACGCTCTTTCAGATCACTTCCTTCTCGCTGTATTTAAAAAAGGAAAACAATTTTCCCGTGTAAACTCTTTCGATTGCAAAGGCGAAAGATTTAGGGCTACTTTTGCAAGCTTCACCGGTGAAAGAAGTAGAGATCTTACATCACCCAAGTCAAGCTCGAGTGATTATCGATTTTCCGATCTTTGCTCGAGAAGTGATTGATTCGATCATCTCGGCGCGCGAAGCGAAAAGCAAACAACGCAGTAGTTTATGGGTAAATTCATTGTCTCTTCGTGATGGCCCGTATAACAACAACATGGCGGCGACCATGAAATGGAAGCGTGTGACAAATTCTACTGGCCCAGTGCCGCGGCCAAGACATGGTCATCGTGCCGTTGCGATAAGGGAATTAATGGTTGTCTTTGGTGGTGGAAATGAAGGAATCGTGGATGAGTTGCACGTCTATAACACAGGTAACAGACTCCGCGTACGAGCTTGAAACATGGCGGCCTCTATGTGCTTCGTCTTCGCGCCAGATTTTTGCGATGTAGTTTTCGAGGCCTAGCACACTTGCGGAACCACTTGTGCTCGTTATCTGCCTTATAATATCGTTATTTCACTTTTCAGCGACGAACCAATGGTTTGTTCCCGCCGTTCGAGGAGATATTCCTCCAGGTTGCGCCGCGTACGGCTTTATCGCCGAAGGAACAAGACTAATTATATTCGGCGGAATGGTGGAGTATGGACGATATTCTAATGAGGTAAACATCCTCTTATGTGTAATTTTGTCATTTATTCGAATCTTTTGTAACACTTTTTTAGCGCTCACTCACTTCACTTATTTATTTATGTTGCTTCTTTGTTTCTGTGAAGTGGACGATTTTATCATGCGTGTGCGCTTACGTGCTCCTTTTTTCTCGCAGAAAAATATTTTTTTTTACGATGTCAGCGGCTCACTAACTTTTAGGTGTCTCTCTTTGTGATTGCTAAGTGATCCATTAAGTCAAGCCTAAATTTAGCAGGCACGATTAGAGCGTTTTAATACTGTGATATAGGCTTAACAAAAGGAACAGTCTGATATATAAAAATCAAAGTCAATTTTAACCCGAGATTGCGTGTGCGTTAACGCTGTCTGTTGACACTTCGTTAAATCGAGCTGTATCCGAAATTCTCTTGTTTTAGCCAGCGCCATAAAGCCACTTCGCAGTTCAAATTGCAGATATTTCATTTTTCGAGCGTTAAAAGGGTTTGTCAGAATACCTACTGCTACTATGATTTTTAAAACGTTCAATATATAGTAAATGTTAATTTTTCCGATAGAAACCGTTTTGCGTTCCAGTATCGATGCGTTTTTTAACTTAATTCAGCAGTTCTCTCTTTCCAGTGAACCATAGTAATCTTAAATTCAATTTCTAGCGACTAAACAAGTATTTTCAATCAGCTGAGATTTTTAATGTATTGTGAGAAGCTCTGGACTGTCTTTTTTTCCAATCCATTTAAGAGGCCAAATATTTTGAAAGTTGATCCTATATATGAAAAATTAAGATCTCTCTTACTGGTATTGTTTCGAATTACTTGTTGTAACAATATAGGTGGGTAAATCAATCTTCTTATGGGTGACACCGGAATTTGAAGTAGTGTGCTCATTTCTTGTTTTGTTTCATATTTATCGTTTATTTCAAATGATGTTAATACACATAATTCTTCCAACTCTATCGATGTTTGTACATCATGTTTCAAATATTTTTATTGAAAGGTTATGTAGGTTATAACTTTTTTTTTCTAATGTTACACTGAAAAATCTTTATCACTATTACTATAAGAGTAGACAAGAACATTATTCAGAAAAACTTTAGCCTGACCATTATACACATTTCATCAAGTGTACAAATTGTGTTTTCTATATTAGCCCCCCCCCCCCCCAAAAAAAAAAAAAAAAATGCAAAAGAACTGTAAAAATTAATTTGTTAATATGGGAAATACTCTGGTTGATTGCCATATAATTCACTATTATTGGTCTGTTGGATATCATTAGTTATATCAGGGCCTTTCTTATATAAACTTTAGAGTTTCATTGCATTGAAATTCCACTGTAAAAAGGATTCAGAGCCACAAAGGAAAACCCATGGAACATATAATTTCAGAAATAGTTAAGTTTGAAAAATGACTGTTACAGTTTTCATCCAGTTTTTTTACCAATTTCACAATCATTTTATGATACTGCTGTTGTGGGAAATGTAAAGTGCCTTAATTGGGGTAGGATTTTTGTACAGCTGTGTAAATTTTCATCATTAATTCAAAATGACAAATTTGCAATCCAGGTTGAATCAAGAGAGTCTATATAAAAAGCTACATGTATAAATTTTTACTTTATTGTCACAGATAGTAGAAAAAGTAATAAAATATTTGATATGTATCAAAAGTTGACCATACTTGTAAGTGCATTCTTTAATATGAAAGTAAGATGTGTATTTACCAGGAAGTTATTACAAGTTTTTGTTCCTTTTCACTGGTTAGAATTAATTATTTACTCGCTTGGTGGGAAAAAGTTTTTTTTTAATAATTTATAAAATTAAAATTAGTGGTTGACAAATCAGCATGCTTGCCATATGCCACAGATGTTTTTGTTATCACTTTATCCCTGAGCTAAAAGGATTCAAGCAGTATCTTGATTATCTTTAAACACATGGTAAATAGATTAATGCAATCTTGTGAATATCGCCAGCTTAGCATGACAATTTGAAACCTTATCACAGAGCTACCTTCATAATCTTAACCCTGGCATGAAAGTCAACCTTGAAGTGTGATTTTGTGCTATCATTTCTAACCTTATAAACTGTGGAATCTTTTAGTAGCTACAGTGTAATTAATTGGAAGCTTATCTAAATTATGTGTGAGATGGCGATCATAAAAATTGTTTCCTTTTCACTATCTATCTTAACAGTGTACATGTATGTTAATGTATCTCGTTTCGCTTTGAGAAGTGTTCCTTTCTTGCCAACACTATAAACTTGTCTAAATAGATTTTAAAATTAATGTTAAGGATAGTTTGCCATAACTTGATAGGAGTTCTTGAAATGGTTGTCAAGAGTGACTGTGTATTGTGAGGTAATTTTGCAAGATGTTGTTATTTATGCTATGTAAAAAATATACACTGTACATGTTAATTACATGTAGATGTATGATGACGCACCCGTGGAACATGATATTTCTTAAATCAGAACACAACTACTGATCAATTGAATTTGTACAAACTACAGTATGTTGTATAGGTTTGTTACAATAAAATTACATGTGGCAATGTATATGATCTGAAATGTCATTTCTCAGATGCACTAAATAGAGGATGTTACATGGCAGTGCAAAGATATGAATTTTATTTCAAATTGTAAAAACATGATTTTATCAACTAGTCAGCAAGGGAGTAAAATAATTATTGTTTTAAACACAAGATAATGAAATTCATATCTTCAAGCAACCAAGTAATTTCCTTTTTATCATATAGACAAACATACTGTTTACACAAACAACTACGAAAAAGTGGGAAATGGCATTATCAATATCTTCACTAGAGAGAATATGGAAAATATGCCACTAGGGTCCCAGATGTAGCTTCATATGAATTCAATAAATGGTGTGTTTTCTAATAAGACTGTTTTCTTTGTATTCAGATGTATGAGCTGCAAGCTAGTAGGTGGGAGTGGAAAAAGCTGAAACCAAAGGCACCCAGGTCTCCAGGAGTGTATCCATGTCCTCGCCTTGGTCACAGTTTTACCACTGTTGGTCACAAAGCTTATCTGTTTGCTGGTCTGGCCAATGACAGTGACGATCCAAAGAATAATATACCCAGGTACAGTTAATAAACAATTATTGGATGAGGTTGAGCATGATATCATGAATTATAGCGGAGCTCCGGCGGCCGAAGGCCGCCAAGCGGAGCCCCATACCCATATTAGGAAACTGAAGGGAACCCATGAACTGATTTTCTCATGTGTATCATGGCTAGCGGTATTGCTCGTGGGCGCGTACGCACGACGACGACGACGACGACGACGACGGTGGTGGAGTCGCGCAACATGGCGGCCACAATTGACACGTAAACCAAAACGAGGCTTCAGTTTTCGCGGGCTTTCCTTGTAGGTTGACAGAGCACATGTACCCTTGGTTTAAAGCGTCCTTTGGACATCCATGTTGCAGTCAATTGACACCTGTCAAAACAAGGAATCCGCTGACCAGTATCACGTGACCATATCGCGGGCTCAAGTTCAGGGCTCATCGAGGTCACGTGTTTTTTTAAAGTTGACCGCTGCCCAAGTGCTGCTTTTTTCGATCAGATCGCGGGCTCATGTCAGGATTAACTTGCTGTAAACAGCGTAGGGTTGGTAGGAAGCCGGTTAACGCTAACCCAGGATTAAAATTTAACCGAATTATAACCTTTTCTTTTGTACAAAGTTTTTTCACTGCTTTTGTTTTGCGTATTTTGCTTTCATTAAAATTCAAAACACAAAAACAATATACAGAAAATCTCACCGCAAAGTTACAAAACTCAAATCAAAATTCTACTTTATCCTCGGCTAGTTTGATCGGGCTCTGAACAACCCGGCCCAGGAGCTACGCTTTTAGGCTGGCCTAAATCTATATATTCAAAACCAAGGTCTGTGTTATCTGCCAAAGCCGAAGGCTGAGGCAGATAACACAGACACGAGGTTTTGATAATTCATGATATCATGCGAAAACCGAATTCAATAATAATTGTTTTATTATACATTTTTCACATAATTCATACTCGGAAACAGAAGCGAAGCGTTCAGCCATTTCGTTTCTGAGGAAAACACTCCAAGGGGCTTAGTAACCAGGCAGACGTTGAACTTGACATGATATTGCTGCAGATATTGCATTTATCATGTCAAGTTCACAAGCTATTGTGAATTGACTGAATGCTCTCGACCAATCAGATTTTTCATAGTGGCCGTTTTCACACTAGAGACGGATAATCCGTGTGGACAGATCATCCGTCTGGTTCATTTTCCGTCTTGGTGTGAATTCGAGACGGATAATTGTTGAGTTTTCCCGTCTCGAATTCACATTAGACGGATAGACTGCACGGTTTTTTTCTCTCAGGCGCGGTTACAATTCAGGCGCGGTTACAATTCCACAATATTCAATATGGCGTCCATGGCGTACGCCATGTTTTCGTTCCCAGAACTCAACGCGCTCTTTCTAGTTCCAGGCTTTTCATGGCAAAATCAGACGAGTTTATCCGTCCTAATGTGAATTCAAGACGGATCATCCGTCTCGTCGGATGATCCGTCTTCAAAATCCGTCTACCTGGACGGATTTTCAGACGGATAAAAATAGACAGATAATTCGTCTAAAATAAGCACCGTCCCGTTTTCACACTAAGACGGATTATCCGTCTCTAGTGTGAAAACGGCCAGTGAGTCTGATGTATAATAATAATCCTTGAATGATAGGAGAACAGGAGGCGAGAAATCACATCCCATGAAACCAATGAAAATTAAATATTTTCTTTCGGTTACTTCTTGAAATTGAATTTCAGCTGCCATGTTGTGGCATCACTGAGTACATGTAATTTTCCATGTTGAGTTATTTTCTGTATAGCGTACAGAGGCATAACAAATATTTCATTTGATATGGTTACCCATACAAGAGATTTGGTTTCTAGTTGCACATGTAGGTTACCAGGAACTTTTTGCAAGCTTGCTGCAATTGGCAAAGCAATGCTGTCTAAATTGGCCTTAGCTTTGATACTGCTGAAATGCCCAATTGTTTGTTTGTTTGTTTGGGTTTTTTTTTTGGGGGGGGGGGATCGCCCAGACACTCTTGGCTACCCCTCCTACCTTCCCCCATTTCCACCTCCCAATACTCCTGGTTAAGGATGGACAAATCTTCAGTTTTACTTTACTTCCATGTATCTGATTCCTTCCACAGATATTTAAATGATCTTTACGTCATTGATATACGAAGTAGTAATAATTTACAATGGGAGATGCCAACTACATCTGGTATTACTCCATCTCCTCGTGAGTCACACACTTGTGTTGCCACGTCTGACTCAGATAGTAAGAGACCCAGGCTTATCGTTTATGGTGGAATGAGTGGCTGTCGTTTGGGTGATCTGCATCAACTGGATATCGGTATGTGAAACTTCATGTACATGCTGTAAAAGTAATAATAATTAATGCTTTGTTTTGCAAGGCCAACAAGTGGGCTTTTTAATTCAACAACAAGTGGCCTTTTTAATTCAATTTGTTTGATTCTCCAGACACAATGACATGGTCAAGACCAGCCATCCATAATATGATTCCTCTTCCAAGAAGTCTGCACTCTGCCACCACTATTGGAAAGAGGTTGGTAGAAAAGCCTTACTTACCTGTATGATGATTGGTTTTTGTTCTTTTTAAATCTTTTACAGTGTACCATGTATAATTTTAAATTTTATTGCGTTCACAGTTCATAATCATTGGTGTCTTGTTGTTCAAGGGTGACTGCTTTTGAGACTTTTTCATTGAATGTCTGCCTTTTCTGTGCCATTTTCAATGATGTCATACATCATATGCGCAAAGACTATCACCACCTCATGGTTTTTGCAGTTGTCTGAGCAAGTCTGAGTATTGTAAAGCGGATATCTAAAGTTCGAGACTACCACATGGTTTATATGTTCACGAAAACTACTTAGAAGTTGAATATTGTTTGCTAGAATATTGTTTGGAATTGGTAGAAAAGTACTCTGAAGACATGATCCATAAGAGTGAGCCTGAACCAAGGAACAGCAACGTAAATACACTGGCTACTTTTATCAGGGGAAACATTTAAATCAGTTGCACGGAGTTTGTTTTCGATAAACAAGCATGCGATTACAAATGTTTGCTTATGTTTATGCCTCCAGCTTTTACAAATTTCCTTTTACGCTTAAACATTACCAGTTACTGCAAAAATATTTAGCGCAAAATAATGTTAATAGTTTTGTGAGTCACAGAAACTGGTACTGTCACACAATATATCAACAAGTGGTAGTTTATGCAGGGGAGCTCTTCATTGGCATGAACTTTGACACTATGATATACATGTATCTGTCTTTAAAACCTCAGTTGTCAATGAAAAATGTTGATTTTAGCAGAGGTTGAAAGTCAGTTAGTGAGATCATTTAAGGTACATTGATTAAAGAGGCGGCGTTGAACGCACTCATAGTCTTTGATTACTACTAGTTTCTAGTGTCTTTTATTGCAAGCAAGTTGTATTTGTAGCTGTTAGCCTTTTATAGTAGCATAGAAGAACCAATTCTTAGTTCGGATTAGCTAATAAAACATCATTATAATTTTCTGATTATTATTTAACCAATATGGTTAAATGTTAGTTTGAGTTTCATATATGCATTGGTAAGTCTCTATGAAAAGCTCTAAGATAAATGTTTTTCTTTTATTATTAGAATGTTTGTGTTTGGAGGATGGGTTCCTCTTGTAATGGATGAGGTGAAAGGACGGCAAGATGAGAAAGAGTGGAAGTGCACTAACTCTCTGGCGTGCTTAAATTTAGGTTTGTTGTGTGCATTAGGGCAGTGTTTGTTCTTCACTGTTGATTTTGTTTGTCTCTTTGTTCATTTATTCTTGTTGCCACTCTTATTGTCAGCTGTTGAAAAGGTCACGTCATTACCACAGATTTTAAAATTGTCAAGAAATTGCATATGCTATGATTGGTTAGTTGGATTTCATTAAGCTAAATGGTTTAAGTGACATGCAAGTTTATATATATCACAAGATTAAATACTCACTAGGCTCGTAGCATTGTTGAATTAAATCAGTGCTTCTGAGAAATTTTGTCAGCTGGCTCTCTCATGTTCCCTTCTGGGATATTAATATAGTTAACAATGGACCCAGTCATATTAACCTCTCCCCTGATAAAGATGCCATAACTTGTGTTGTTGGTCTCTCTACAGAAACCATGGCTTGGGAGAATGTGGTAATGGATCAGTATGATGACTCCATCCCAAGAGCACGAGCAGGACATTGCAGTGTAGCTGTGAGTCTTAGATTTGTGTGTGACCAGAAGCTTTTTACTTTACGGTCAGGAGTCTCCAGTGAGAAATTTTGTAAGAAGAGAAGAATAAAATAATATAAGTGAGAAAGCATCACAATATACTCGTCATGCAAACTTTGTGAATTAACATTTTTACAGGTGTTACAATACCTTTCCAGACAGTTTAATGTCGCTCAGCCTATTGGTACGACCCAAGCAATAAGGGTTTTTATCTGCAATGAGATGCATTTACATGTACAATATAACTCAAGTAAACTTGTCTTAATCAGGTTTATCTCTTGTTTGATTTGATCAGATCAATACTAGGTTGTACATGTGGAGTGGCAGAGATGGGTACAGAAAAGCCTGGAATAATCAGGTTTGCAAAATGATACAAAGCAGCAAGGGTTTCATTAAGGGTCAGGTGCCTTGGCAAATTGACTGGCTGTGAGGATTATTTTGCACGTCTGGTTCGACCGTCTTTTTCTTTTAACGAAGTTCAGTTTGAAAAAGTTTTGCCTGCCTGTGAAAACCAGTTGCCCTCCATGAAACCCCTGAAGTAGCACACATTGTTTTTTTTTTAAAGCCTCTTGTAAATCAAGCTAGCACATTCTGGAATTCTGGATTGACTATCCAGCACAATGACCATGAGGACATTGCACCCTCATCAGCGTCAAAGAACATTAACTTCTTGTCCACTTGAAGTGAAGCCTAACAACCTCAGCTGCCATGGAAAGAAGTGCATTAATAGGGCGAGCTCATTACAATGTGGCTTGTAAAAGTTGGTTTGTTTTACTGTTAAAGTTCTTTTAAGAAGTTACCCTGTATGTAGAGAACTTTGTCCAGAGTTCACTCAAGGGAGACGGTAATAAGCTTTTGGTTTGAGGTGATTTTTTTCTCTCTCGTTTCATTTTGAAAGGTATGCTGTAAGGACCTGTGGTATCTTGAAACAGGTGTGTATGTGATTTGTCTGCCTGTTAAAGTTTTGTATAATTTTTGTATCATATTTTTAATCAGAATTTGTAAGATTAAGTCTGTAGCAAGTTGAATTATTGCGCTTTAAAGATTCCCTTTTGCTGCAAGGCTGTGGTCCGAGAGAAGGATCAAGGGTTCCTAACCATGGAATCCATGGTGCCTACCACTTAAGCTTATATGAAAAAAGTAAGTTTTTCCAGTCACCCAAAGGCAAAACTTAGTCGCCTGTGTAGCCAGCAAAAACAGCCATCCTTCTTCACTCCTGGTTTCACGAAACGCCACTCAGGTCAGGCCGGGAGTGAAGGACGGCTGTCTTGCAGGCTATAGCCTGTGGGACCCGGGTGCTTTTAGTGCACAGTCCTGCCTTTTGCTGTACAATTTTTTAATTGTTACTCCCTTTGTTCTAAATTACAGAAAAACCTCCTGCTCCTAGTAGAGTTCAGCTGGTCAGAGCTAGTACCACTACTCTGGAAGTGTGCTGGGGATCTGTACCAACTGGTAAGAACTTTACTGTGGTTTAACACATTTTTCTCAATGTTAACTATTCTGTTGTGGAGTGGCATATTGATCATTTATATATTAATTTTGATATCCTAAGAAATAGAGTGTAGCAACTGTTTGCTTGCCGAGATTTTTGTGTGAGGGACCATTTGCTAGTTACGATAGTGGGTGGTGACTGTCAGTATAGACACAAAAACCGGCTAATACTTTAATTCAGTTTAATGATGTTTTTTCCATTTTGTTTTCAGTTCAGGCTTCATTTAAGTTTTTCTTGTGACTCCACAAATACAATAATCTTCTCTATGTTATCAATCAAGCAAGCTTTTATCAGCCTACTTGGGCTTCATCGACTCAGCTAACACTTGTGAATGCCAATTTTCTTGTTAGCTGATGCCTACCTGCTGCAGTTACAAAAATACGAACTTCCTCCCACACCACCAGTCACGCCAGTCAAGCCACCAAGTGGATCTGCAAGTACTGGAATTATGAAAACCCCTGTGTCGGGAGCCACCCCTCCAAAGGTACCTGTGAAGGCATCTCCGCCAAACGGAAAGATGACTTCCTCACCTTCTGTTACACCAACACAAACTAGTCAAGTAGGAATGCCGAAAGTTGTAATGCAATCACCGTCACAGACCCCGAAGCCACAAGTGCCAACAGTTACGACACCCGTGAAACCTGTTACTGTTGCACAGAAACAGAATCCAGCTGCTAGTCACGTGTCTGGCGTGATAAAGGCCCCTATAATTATGTCAACAGGTTCTTCAACAGCTCAATCTACGGCAACAGCTAGCACAGCGGCATCAGGTGCGAAAGCACTAGTCCAAGGGCAGGCTGTCAATCAAGGTCAAGCAGCTTCAGCTGCCACAATAACCAATCAGGGACTGGCATTGTTACGAGCACCAGTGCAACTTCCTCCTGGAGTCCAAGCAACCATGATCACCAACGCTCAAGGCATTCCTGTTATGCGTCTTCAAGGAGCAGGAATTCAGGGAACCACGCCAGTCACCTTGGTCACAAGTCAAGTTGGAGCCACGCAACTCCAGGGTGCGACTATTGTCCGCATGGCCACACCAATTGGAGGTACCGTCACAACTGGAGCAGGGACAACTGGAACAGTGCTACGATTGCCCGTGCAAAGTGGAGGGGCAGGTGTACAAGGGACAGCAGTGCTTAAGATTCCTGTTACAACATCTATACAGATGCCTGGTACCACTGGGTTGACGCTCACTGCCATGGCAGGAAGTACTGGGCAGGCTGCAGTAATTAGGCAGCAGCTTCCAGTGACTGTTCCTGCTAACCTACCCCCGGGAACACAGCTTAAGGTTGGTCCTCAGGGGCAGCTAACAGCTGTAGGTCCAGGTGGTATTCCTGTGCAGCTTACCTTGCAAAACGTCAAGACTCAGCAGGTGGCCACAGGACTCCAAGTGCAACAGGGAGCCACATTAGGAACACCAACAGTTGTACAGATAGCTGGGGCTTCACCTGTGAAGGCAGCCAACACAGCACAGCTAGTGTCGTCGTCTTCAGCATCACCCTCGCAGAAGATAACAACAGTGTCCACCCAAGGCACTCCCAGTACTAGCAGGCCTGCGGCTACCACAACCACAATGTTGTCAACTTCCAAACCCGTGTTGACCACTACCTCTGGTACACCATCATCAGCAACTATTTCTGGGCAGAGTACCACTATCAGCAAGACACCTTCTTCACCCGCGGTGTCTTCTACCTCTGGGCCTCTACCTGCCCAGGTTTCACAGAGATTGGAGCCCAAAATCGTAGCAACGGCTGTCTCCAAGCAAAGCCTTGCAGCTGCTACTTCATCACCCAACAAACAGAGCGCCTCAGTAGCCAGGCAAGAGGCTAAAACAACGGCAGTAGAGACTTCGGCTGCTGCCTTGAAAACAGTGGCTTCCACTACAGGTCCCACCCCGTCACCAATCAAATCTCAGGTACAGCAAACGATAACATCCACGAGTGCTGTGACGGCAAGTGCGCCCTCCACTGCTGCTACATCAAGCATGCAAGCTGTTAAGACAACAGCAGTAGGTGGTGCTACCTTAACTAAACCCACGACTACTGCTGTTTCTACTGCTGTAACAGCAACACTTTCAACTCCAACTCCAGCGCAGTCCATGGTCAGTGTAGCCAGAGTAACATCTGCCGAATCAACAGCGCCTTCGTCATCGTCCCAGCTGTCAAGGTCGACACTACCAAAGGTTACGACTGCAGGTGTCGTTAAAGGGACAGCAGTGACTGCAGCACCTGTTGTCTCGGCGGTAACAACCCCATTAGTATCCACTTCGGTGTCCTCCAGTACTCCTGTAGCTGTCGTATCTCCGCTGATAACTACAACGAGGCCTGCTGCGACAATAGCAGTAGCCCCTCCTTCAAAGGTGGCAACTACCACGCCTCTGACCGCCAGCGCCAAGCCATCGCCAGTCACTTCTGCGGTAGCGCGCACTGTTAATGGTGGAGTTGGTATCACAACTAATCGCTCAGTGACACCTACCTCAATATCAAAGGTAACTTTTAGTGTCCCAGTTGTTGAGCAGCATATTGTAGTAAAAGGATATTGGATTAGAAAATACGCGCACTGATTGGTTTAACATCACGTTTCATTAACTCGAGAAAAAACCCAACTAGCACGAGCTGTCGACGTAATGATGGCGAGCAAAGATAATTTACATTTTGATGATCAAAGGATACAACGTGGTTTTTTTTTTCGTTTCGGAATTTTCTAAAAGAAATAGAAAACATGTTCTCCGTGTTTCTACCGAGTTATAGAAACACTCGTGAAAGCTTGGGAAAACTCAAGAAAGCTGTGGAAACACTCGCCTGTCGGCTGGTGTTCCCACAGCATTTCTTGTCCACCCAAACATCCACTCGTTTTTCTATAACTCGATCGAAACACGGTACATGTTTTCTATTTCTTAAATAAATGTGTGGATTTTATATTTTCAGGTAACCAAGCCAGCCAAACCTACTTATACCAGAAAAGTTCAGCCTTCCAATCAGTGGTACGATGTGGGAATCGTCAAAGGCATCTCTATGATGGTCACTCATTACTATCTGTCCAGTGATAACAACACTAATGAGGTAATACAAGATTTTACTTAATAATAATTTTTTTTTGAAGTGTCAAATGTATCTAGCACTGTTGTGCTTAATTGGGGCCACTGTTAATAAGTAAACAAATATTTCAAATAGAACATAAACTATTAAGAATCTCAACCGTAGGAGGCTGACCAGTTAGTTGGCTATTTACACAACGCGGTTGAGGAGTTGAACTCGGGACTATCGAGAACAAATCTAGATAGCGACAGGGTGGAGGATTTGAACCAGGGACCGTCAGATTTCAAATCCAAAACCCTAAACCACTCGGCCACGCCCCCTACTCTTTTGGTGATCTTGATTTGTTAAAGAGGCTTGGTCAAGTTACATGTATTGTAGGTCGTTCTTTTCAGTGAAAACCTTGCCTACGATTATCAGTTGAGTAAGGCGCGACGGAGTTTTGGTGACGACGTTTTGCGGCTTGCGGCGTTGCCACGGGCAACTTTCCTCGTTTTCAATGGTAACAATATCGTCGCCTACAATTTCGCGCGCTTTGCTGCCAATGACGTCAAAGGTCGACATGCTCAAACGTGACATACGTCAGACCATCGACATCCGTTTACGAAAGCCCTCTTTTAATAGAGAAAATGGAGGGTATCAGAACAGAAAACTGTCTTTGACTTCCGATACCTTCATTTTGTATGTCGTGGAAATTTTCAAATACTTATCTGACTTGTCACTAGGCAGAAATACTGTGGGTAGTGCTTACTGCAAAAAGAGTTGTTTAGTAACCACTTTTAAATGCCTAGGCAAATCTTGATGTTGAAAGTGGCTCAGAACAGAATTTGAAGAAACAGGAACTTCTACCAGGAACGGCTTACAAATTCCGTGTGGCGGCCATCAATGCTTGTGGTAGAGGACTATTCAGCGATGTGTCAGCTTTCAAGACTTGTTTGCCAGGTAAGCTGATTATGTAAGACGTGTTTAAACAGTTTGTGAATGGTTTTCGACCGAAATGGCGTGTTTGTTGAGCGTACTGAGTTCTTAACCAATCACATGGAAGAATCTGTTTTATCCAGTCAATCAAATGCAGACCCACACTTCGACGGGTACCACTTTCCCCGCGCTGTCGACCATTACTAACGACACTACTATGTTCTGTTTTCTCTGAAAGGTTTCCCCGGGGCACCATCTGCAATAAAAATAAGCAAGGTTGGTATATTGATTTAAGTTTTTTCCTCTTTATCGCTTTGCCAATAATGAACGTAACCTCACTTGTATCCCTTGTTTTCTTGTCTGGTGTCCCAGAATGCAGAGGGAGCCCATCTTTCGTGGGAAGCACCTTCAAACACAGCAGGTAACGTCAGCGAATACTCCGTGTACCTGGCCATTCGCAGTCAATCAGCCAACCAATCAGACGAGAAGCCTGTTGCGGGCTTGACCTCGTCTACAAGTTCCACCCCAGTCCAGCTCGCTTTTGTACGTGTTTACTGTGGCGCCCAGCCCACCTGCACTGTCAGCACGGCCACCCTTCAAAGCGCTCACATCGACTTCTCAACCAAACCTGCCATTATCTTCAGAATCGCTGCCAAGAATGATAAAGGGTAAGTCACTAGGGTAAGTCACTACCCTTCGCGGCATACACCTAACCTGAATTTACGGGAGTACCCCCCCCCCCCCCCCCCCCCGAGGTCACAAGCTTCAGGTGTACGTGTAAATATCCGTCTGGTGCAGTAGTTTATGGCACCATCTTCTGTATTCTTTGCGTGAATTTTACAAGGATTTCGAACAGCTGTAAGTGCAAGATAAAAATTGCTTCATTTGTAACGTTTTCTTCACAATCTCGCTCGTTTCAGTTATGGTCCAGCAACACAAGTTAGATGGCTTCAAGGTGAGATATTTATCAGTTTCCTTGGTTATGTAAAAGTTCGGTTTCAACCGTTATTGTGATAGAAATAAAATGAAACCTACTAAGGAGTTGATTTGTTTGTAAACCAGATGTACGAGACTTGAAAGATGGACAGCTTGCTGTGAAAACAACAGCTAAACGTGCGGCCGCGGATAGGTGAGAAAATCGTCTACAGTAATAACCCATCTTACAATATCACAACGGACAGGCGAACAGACAGACGGACAGACAGGTTGACAGACAGACAGACAGACAGGGGATATAGGGACTGACCCTAAGAATTGACCTAGTTGTGTTTGATTGCACTTTGTTCCTAGCTTTTGTAGCTTCACATTGGAAAACCTCTTCACTTGTGGAACTTCAAACTGTACCCACTAAGATTTTGACTTAAGCCAATAGATAAAGCAAGCATTGCTTATTGATGTGACAACATCCTAAAATTATCCCCATTGTTCTTTCAGTAGTCGCTCTGCGGAGTCATCCAAAAGGGCCAAGAAGGAAAAAGAGAAGAAGGAAGAAAAAGTGAAAAAAGAGAAAGATGCCGAGAAAGAGAAAGATGCAGCAGAGGATTCGACACCAAAAGATACAAGGGAGACATGATATAAATAACCTATACAAACAAAATTACGCTTATTTTATTCAGACAGAAACTCCTATGAACAGTGAACGCTCTCGGTAGTAAAGTAGAAAATGTTATTCTTGCAACTTGGATTTTAAAATCTCCGCGGGCGCGGACAGGGCCGGTTTTCACTTATGCAGAAGCGTAAGAATAAGCAACATACTCCACGCTGTGCGTGTGCTGTTTAGCGCCCTTTTAGTGCCTAGTGCTATTTCGCGCCTGTTGTTAGGAACTTGTCCTAACGGAAGGCGGTAATTAGAGCGGTTTTCAATTGAGTGTCGTAAAACCAAGACCAAAGTTATCACTCTGACCAATCACAAAGGAGATCGACAATCCAATGAACCAATCAAAACTCCTGAAGTAAATACATGTAGCCGACGCGAAGCGCGGGAAAACGGCGCGAGCGAGACACTTCTGATTGGATGGAAAAGTGGCGCGAGTTTTTTTTAAGCCAATCGTGTAGCGTAGTTATGCAAAACAATATTTTTCAACACTCGAGTGAAAACCACTCTATCAACGTCTTACTGCGACTGCGAATGTCGGCTTACCCTTGTGCTTATGCGATAGTGAAAACCAGCCTTAACAGATTATGTCACAGAATATTAATTTGTTTTTGTACCATACAAAATTACCCTCACAGTAAAGAAAACTTCTACTCGAAAAATAGTTCACGATAGCCGTAAATAATAGCCAGAGAGGTAGTAAAAGATAAAGAAGGAACAAGGAGACGGTTAAGATTGGGAAATATTGAGACCAATTTTGACAAAGTTATCAAGGCTAAATTTTTCGAGCTGTGCTGCCCATGAACTATTTCACAGACGTTGCACCAAATTTGTCTTCTTTTTGTGATCGTGAGCGATGTTTTTATCTGTTCTATTATCGAGAACGTGTCATTTTATTTTATCGTACAAAGAGAGTTGTATATTATCTATATTACCTATGGTTAGTCTTCTGGATCCATGTAGGCCTGACAGATTTTCGGAGCAACCTTTATTTTTTTCGAATTAGGTAGCTCAGCTGCGAACCCAATGTCAGTTGTAGATCAGGTACCTCATGGTATAAAGAGATTATCTGAGCCCGCAGCTGTCAGCGCCCCTATGGGTTTTCTCAGATTACTTCATGTACTGGAGTCATCGACTGTGACTTCTTATTCAATTCCTGAGACAGAGTTGTGAAAAAACCAGCTAGTGTAAAGCTGCCTGGGCTTTGTTGTTTAGGTGAGTTAATGTCGTAAATTTCTCGTTAATTAAGAACCAACTCATTACAGAGCTGAGCTTTACACAGCTGATACAAGAAACACTTCCCATGTAGATTTTCTGTTTTCTTTGGCTCATACATTGTATTTTTATGCATGACGCCAGCACTCTCAACTAATACAGAAAGAAAGACTAGCCGAGACGCTGTACTTACACTGTACATTGTAACAGAAAACTGGAAACTGTGACCCTATATTTTACGAAAGAGAAGAAAGTACTTATACCGAAAATTTTGATACATCCCTCGGGATCGCCCTCGGGATGGTTTTGTGATTATACGGCCTCTCGGCTAATCTTCATTTCCGTCGCGTATTAGTTGAGAATGATGGCGCTGTGCTTCAAAGTACGATGTGTTTTGTTGAACGAGAAACACTAACATTCTGTGCTGTGTTCCAAGCCAAAAAAAGGTCTCGATATCATTTGTGCTTTGAGAAGTTTAACTGTAAATATATTTCATAGTATAGCCTGTGGTTCTAGCTCTATCGCGGCAGAACAAACCATTTTTAACACAGATCCCGTCGTAGCTGTAATTATTATAATTTATTGTACTGTAGTTATTTAACTCGGAGACGAATTTTTACGTTTAATTGTGGTAGTGCTTTGCGTCAAATGTGAACACGTTTGTCATAACAGAAAGATCATAGCTCTGTAAGCTGTAGCCTTGAAGTGTAAAAGGTGGTGGTCTTAACTGCTCTGCTGATTTTATAAGAACTTACGTAGACAGTGCTACTGTGTAAACTTATCTCCAGAGACAAACGCTTCGAGAATAAAGAGCGAAGCTTGCACACTGAATTTGTTGTTAGTCTGGTTAGATTTCTTTTGGATAAGTAGGTCGTTGATTGTCGAGAACGTTTAGCGCTTCGTTTCTAAGGGACGATATTGCGCGATTTGTTTTTCTTCGCTATGTCTTGTGTAGGAATTGTGATAACTCCCCCAGCCTCCCTTAACATTAAAATCGCAACACGTCCAATGTGCAGTAACCACTAAAACCAATAGGGACCCAAGCAAATCCTCCTTTCTGACTAGCTTATTATTTTTAGCTAGTCTATCGAAAAAAAGGATAGCATTATGTTTAATCTATAATGAAAAAAGCCACGCAGAAGAAACAAACCAGCTCCAAACACCGCGGCTAACATATATTGAAACACAGGTAAACGACAAATTAAACTACTGCTGTTCGTTAACTACAAATGTAGCCTGCATAGCAAGTGTTCCCGCACGAAAATCTTTTCCCGCATTCTATGGTTGGCGAAATGGTGCAAAATTCACAAAGTTTATATTCATTCACATTCAACGGCTGTTATTGTTATTCACGAATATATTTATTCACATTCAACAACCGAGTTACGTTCAAGAAATATATTTATTCACATCTAACGGTGTATTTGTTATTCACGATTATATTTACTTTCATTTACGAGATGTCTTCATTCACATTCAACGCGTTATATTCGTTCACATTCACGATCGAAATATTCATTCAACATTTTCTGCGCACCACCTTTGCGCATCATTAGGTCCTAGCTCCCGCTCTATAATTTCTGAACGCAACATGGCGGACGGAGGGTGACTAAAGACGTAAGACCCCAAACACAAGTGTTACATGGGCTAAACTGGAGCTATGGACAGAGTTAAGCCGGCTCAGGATTCTCGATAATTTTCGATAAGTTAACTAGAAAATCTCGTAGAGATCATTTGTATCCCTTGGTGTCGAGACACCTTCTTTGTACTGTGTCGCGAAAACTCAGACCTCAGACCCCTCGAAATTAAAAAAAAATAAACTCGTATTAATTCTGATCACCTGAAATGTTTTAAGGTCACTCAATGTTCATATAGGCAACAGCCATGCTGGAAAGGAGCGAGATGTTTTTCTTCTCCGTTTTATCGCTGTCACGGCGTTTATTTTGTTTTTGCTCCCTCTCTGCGGCCTGCCACGCAGGCTACTTACTTATCACCTAAAATGTTTTATGGTCACTCCGTGTTCATTAAGGTAACAGCTTGAAAGATCGAGATGTTTATATCTTTCTCCGGTTTATCGCTGTCGCGTCCGGCGCATCATGCAAAACTGACTTCAGTTTGAAAAATATTATATCGACTCTGTCTTTCTATTTCTTCCGTAAAATATTCACCAGCAAATGTGTCGGCTTATATTTTAAAACTTGTTAGATTTTCATCGTTTGATCGACGTGACAGCGATAAAACGGAGAAGACAAACATCTCGCTCATTTCCAGCATAGCTGTTGCCTATATGAACATTGAGTGACCTTAAAACATTTCAGGTGATCAGAATTAATACGAGTTTATTTTCTTTTTTTAATTTCGAGTGGTCTGAGGTCTGTGTTTTCGCGACACAGTACAAAGAAGGTGTCCCGACACCAAAGGATACAAATGATCTCTACGAGATTTTCTAGTTAACTTATCGAAAATTATCGAGAATCCTGAGCTTAACTCTGTCCATAGCTCCAGTTTAGCCCATGTAACACTTGTGTTTGGGGTCTTACGTCTTTAGTCACCCTCCGTCCGCCATGTTGCGTTCAGAAATTATAGAGCGGGAGCTAGGACCTAATGATGCGCAAAGGTGGTGCGCAGAAAATGTTGAATGAATATTTCGATCGTGAATGTGAACGAATATAACGCGTTGAATGTGAATGAAGACATCTCGTAAATGAAAGTAAATATAATCGTGAATAACAAATACACCGTTAGATGTGAATAAATATATTTCTTGAACGTAACTCGGTTGTTGAATGTGAATAAATATATTCGTGAATAACAATAACAGCATTGAATGTGAATGAATATAAACTTTGTGAATTTTGCACCATTTTACCAACCATAGCATTCTGTCCGCGCGCTAATTGCTACTTCGTCGATTTTTTTGTTGCCCTCGCTCCAATTTGCATGCGGCCAGAATGCGGTAAAAGCCTTTTGTACAGAAACGCCCGGGAGAAACGCTTATTACGCAGGCTACTACAGATGGTGCAGTGCGCGCGTGAAAATTCATCTTTTGGGCGAGCAAATGATTCAATTATAAATGTCACACGTCCTCAAATTATGACGTAACCTCCTTAATACAGTCAGCCGTCTGCTTTTTCAGCGAATGTAACATGATCGTTTCCGCTGGGGGCGCGGCGGCTAGAAACGCCTCAAATAAGGCGTTGATAAAAAAGGTGGTTGGGTTAATTGTTGTTGCAGTCGTTTGCGTAGTTGTAGTTGTCATAGTTTTAAAAGTCTTAAACAAATTCGGCGATTCTAGTGACGAAGCAAAAGAAGAAACGAATTTTGAAGGTAAGCCTGCAAGCTATGGTTAATCAACGCACAAAATATGGTGGAAAAACCAGCGTTATATAGTTGAATTTAATTTAGTAACTTGAATTCGAAGCCTGAAATGCTTATACAATGTGAAAATTGTCATCTGTATTTCTCCGACTCAGCTACGAAATCCGGTAGGGACTAGAGACCTCTGACTTTTGACTCTGAAGTCTGAAGTCCCTGCGCGGCTTTCCTGTAGTTTTGCTCAAGCGAATGTGGAATACGTTGATATATTGTTATAATTGGTCTGATTCTTTTTCTCACGTCTTTATTTTTTCTACTTCAGTTATTTACTAAGTTATAAGTTTTAGGTTTCAATGTAATTTTGTGTCTTGCTGTGTTTTTGGTCAACTACCTGTCTTCACGTATTTCAACCTTCTCGGGAGTTTTTGCAAACTGATTTTCGCAATAAATTTTTGTTTATATTTTTACTTTTTCTGCAAAATACAGAACAGGCTGTATTTTCATGGAGCGTTAAGGTTTCCACTGCATGGCGCATAAGCAGAAGCCGACAGACGCAGTAAATGCTTACGCCTATGCGTTAGCAATTTTTTTTCTTGTGTTACGTAGCCTGCGTAGCAAGCGTTTCCGTGGAGCAAAGAGCGAAGAAACGGGGTTTTCGGCGTTTTGCCCGCGCGAAAATTGAGGCGAGAGCAAAAATAAGACCCATTTTTCGCGCGGACAAAACGCCAAAAATCACCGTTCTTCGCTCTTTTGCGCCACGGAAACGCTTGCTACGCAGGCTATGTGTTACGTTTCTGTGGTTACGCGCATTGTGACTGGATCGCGCGCGTGCAACAGCTATAAATAAAGCTTCTACTTGTAGAAATTTTGACTAATATGAAAATTCCGTTAGGGTTGTAAAAGATTGTTACTCTAAGCGAAGATTCGATAACTCGTCTGACTGATATTCCAAAACATGCACTAACTTTGCAGTATATATTATTTAACTACAAGATTATTTGGAATTTTATAATTAGAATTTAGAGGTCAATAGTAGTTAGCAATCCTAGTCTTAGTAGATTCTAGTCTTAATTTCTTATTGATTCGTTTTGTATCTTTTAGATCATATTTTAGATAGTTAGGTGTCCCCTATTAGCAGTGTGGAATCCCCTCTGCTAGATTTTGACAGACACATAAATAAAGTCATTATTATTGTTATTATTATTATTATTATTATTATTATTATTATTATTATTATTATTATTATATATGTTTTCATTCCCGACATGCAAAGTGCGGATACTGACAAACAATGAGGCTGTCGGGCGTTATGGTCCTTCCAGGCTCAAATACCATGGATACCTCAAGAAGGAAGTTAAAGTGTCCCTTCAGCATCCGGGAATTCAACTTTGGACTGTCCCTGTTTCCGGTCTCTGGTCCATAGAAGCTAGAGGGGCCTCTGGGGCTGATGGGTTACTAATCGGAAGTTCAGGGAATAGCAAGCGAGGAGGACTTGGAGCTATTGTTAAAGGAAAGTTCTTGCTGCACAAAGACAGAGTGATAAAGATTTTGGTTGGCCATGAGGGGTCACGTGATCCTGTTGATCCCCACCGTCCTGGGGGAGGAGGGGGTGGAACCTTTGTCGTGTACGAAGATGGCAGGCCACTTCTTGTTGCGGGCGGTGGGGGAGGGGGTGGAATTCCTAGAGCAAGTAAGCATACTGGTGTTAAATTAATAACGACGAATATGAGTCATAAGTTGAAGCTGTAAGGGTAGCACCCTACCCAGTTTACACTCAAACTTCATCATTATTGAATTTGAGCTTCTTTCCGTAAATATTTTCGCGTCGGTTAAAGGGAATTCTTACATTCATTTGTAACTATTTTTCTAGCTTCTCAAACAAATGGTGGAGGAGGGAGAGCCAACGATGAACCTCCTTCCACTGTCAGCGGCAGTGAAGGTAATGGCGGGAAACTCATGGACACCAGTGAGGACAGCGAAACAGTCATTACAAACTCCACTGGTCACCATAAAGTGATAGCAGGCGCAGGAGGAGGCATATACAGCGCTGGAGTTGGCTTCTACGAACGTTGGGGCGGCGAGAGCTTCATCGACGGTGGAAATGGGGGAGAAGCAATACCAGCTTACGAAAACTTTGATCATGGAAACATGGGTCGAGGAGGTTTTGGTGGGGGTGGTGCTGCGGGGCTACTGCCTGGCGCAGGGGGTGGGTACTCGGGAGGTGGTGTGAAAGGATGCTGGATGGATTGTAATGGTAAGGAGGGCGGTACGGCAGAAGGAGGAAGCTCGTATAATTCTGGACTGTCACCTTCTAATAAAGCAAATAAGAACAAGGGACCCGGAAGAGTTTATTTAAGGCTTATGTCTGAAGAGGTTGAGGAGACGTAAAAAGCTTAAACAAGAATCGTGTTGTCCTTTCTTGATTGGATTGGATTGGATTTGATTGGATTTGATTTGATTTGATTTATGATTTAAACAAAAATAGATAAATGGCTACGTCCAGCATTCTGGAATTTATCATACTGTAAAACTGTGACAGACATAAGAACAGGTTTTATTTTTTCAGTGTTCTCCTGATTCATTTAACCATTCTTTTGGCTGAAGTATTTTATTGCAATTCAATCGAAAAATAACACAATTATTTTTCCTACCTGGCAATACTCGACGTACGAGTGAGGCCCCGATCAAACTAATCCGTTTTCGTATTGATGGGTTTTCGCCTTGTCCAAACGTAAAGTGATCGAAAACCGTTTCGAAATGAGACTGTGCTGCGGACACCTCGCTTTTGTTGCCCACAAATTAGTATTCTCACTTCAGATGTACATACAAGTACATACATACTTTACTGTTGCCTCCCCAATGGGGCTTTTCAGGAACAATAGCTAACTACACTAATCATTATTCCTACTTGGTGATATTCCGTCGACGTGAGGTCCCGGCCACCGACCAAAACTAATCCAAGAGAAACAAAATTAGAACTGCCTCCACCCTTCTGAAGCGCGCTCTAAACTTACCGAGTACCCCTGAGGGGAAGTCAAAAAAAAAATGATTCACGTCAAAAATGCGCTGAAATCGAATAGCTGCCCTCAGTCGATTTTTTTCAAACATTCTGAAGAAGTAAACTCCTCTTGAAATTACGCAATCTCCACTAGAGAAGATGTGAAGTTGGTCGGGATGTTCTTTAAATGGGCTGATCCATCAGTCTCGCACCGTGATTTTGCAATCTTGACCCGGGTTGTTCGAAAGGTGGATAATGCTATCCACTGGATCAATCACTATCCAGCGGATAGCGTGGTTTGTTTTGTTAACAGTTATCCACTGGATAGCGATTCATCCGGTGGATAGCGTTATCCAGCCTTCGAACAACTTGCGCCTGCCATATATCAATGGTTTCACTGAGCCGCTTACAAGGCTACTCAGAAACAACGGAATTCGACTGAGGTACAAGTTGGACCTCTCAAGACCTTGCAAATTCCCCCAAGTCAAGACCGCTGGCCGATCTACAAACAAATGTCGTTTATAAGATTCCTAACGTTAATTTTTGTAAGGACCACCGTGACAAAACAGAAGTACCGGATCCTCTCGCTGTAGAGAATCTAATCAGCTATAAGTTGAATAATACACAATCAAAAGTGGGCGGCCGACGACGGGATCAGCGGCCAGACCCCGCTCGTCGCCCGCCTTCTGTTTCGTCCGCACTGACCGAGAGCCTGGAATCGAGCTATAATATTCCCTGTGCAGATATCCATGGAACTATATAGGAGAGACTGGAAAGCGGTTACATACAAAGAAAAAAAGAACATATTAAGAACACAAAAACTTGTGAAAAAAGGTTCAAACATTGCTACTCACCCACGGTTGAAAGGCCACTGACTACTAATTATAATCATAGTGTCCCACGCAAAATCCGATGAAAAAATTTTGATTTCCCTGTGTTTTTATTAGTTTTTATTTCTTCACTTTCTTTCCTTAACCTGTAAGCTTTTTGTGTGAATGAAAGACATCAAAATTAACCATTATTTTCATAAAAGTTTCTTCAAAACAAAAAACCCTCCTGGTGTTACAAACTTCCCATTTCCCCTCTGGGGCGGGGCTCGTCGGCTTGCACCGTTTACGTCACGGACAACTGGTCACATGTCTGCACATGCGTAATCAGAATCATAACTTACAGCAGAGAATCAGCCGATTCTGCGAGTTGTTTATGAATTTTCCAGTCGGTTTTGAGGAATCTTTAAGCCCTAGATAGCAAAAGGGTGTCATTTGCCTTTCGTAATGGGGCTTAAGCCTCTCGAATTCGAGGACTGTATTTTGGATAGTCCATATTTCCGTGAGAACATTCACGAACATGAACGAGAGCTGGAGAGGACGAACGAGGCTATTAAGGGGCTGATCAAGGAATGCAAGGCTTTGCTCAAGGCTATTGAAAGTAGGTACTTTAGATCTCTGCAGTTTGATCTGTGTTACACTGCCTAGTGCCTCTTATACGTGCTCGGAGGTCGCTGTCGTTTTTTAAGCGAGTGTCAATTTAGTTCAAAGCGACAGCCAAAGGAACTTAGCTCTGTTATTTTTCAAGACAAATTTTAGCCCTCAGGGGTAAAGCGACTTCCTGCAACTAGCTCCAAGGAACTTTATATAATATTTGAGCTGCTCTGTGATCATTCTGTCAGTTATTTGTGGGTACATACAGCCTTCTCTTCAAAGCGCGATGAGGTAACAGTCATTTTATCGTCAAGTGGATTCAAATCAACTTTGATAGCTGAGCTTTTAACTTCCAACAGGAATTTGACTGTCGACGTTAACACAAGCCTCTCGTAAAACGTTTCGCTAGAATGTAATTTTTCTCAGAATTTGTTTTCTTTGATTTTAGTAAAAACAATTCAATTTTATGAAGGGATCGTTTAAACTTAAGTTCTTTGTTAATTTAGTCGCTCTATCCCAGGCTTTGGAAATCCTGACAAGCAAAACGGATGTGGGACAACTGATTTTATGTATAAACTTACAATATTTGTGTGTTAAATGAAGAATAAACGGTAATATATTGAAGTTTTGACATGATCTTCAAGTGGAAATCTGAAATTGGAATAAAAGTTGCTTGATACCATATCAGATCAACATTGTAAACATTTGCCCGGCGAAACTGCGAAATGTTTCCCAGGGATTGCCTATATTCAGGATTTCAAGCTATTGTAGCCAGACGTTTGCCTTTGTGTAGTCCTTACGGCTTTAAATCCGGCTTGTTTTCTCCGTCAATGATTACTTGTATTGTCGTCTTTAAGTTATGTGTGTCGGATAAATTTAAAAACAAGCACCCTTTCTGTTTATCTCCAAGTGAGCTGAACTCAACACTACCGTGTATATCGCTGAGTTCGTGTCGTGTTTACCTGACTTCTATTGTTTGCATTCAGTAGATAATTCGTGACACATTCGTTAGATTCTTAAAATATTGCACTGTTAAATTGTAGGAAGGTACTGTTTTCTTATTACCCAAAACCAGAAGGAGAAATCAATTTTTTGTCAAACTTGAATAGTTTAGTGCCCCAGTTTTCCAAATATATGTACCTATAAATCTAATTTTATCTTTTAAATCAATGTTTTATTTTCTATTATTCTAATTTTCACCATATTATTTATTTTACATAATTAATTTGCCTTTGTTCATTTCCTGTATTCTCTTTGAAGAGCCTCTAGAGAACCAAGGGAGGTTGAAAAAAGAGAGAATCTTATTATTTTGTTTCCCTTCGGCAGAGAAATCTTGCAAGACAAAGTCCCTTGGTTCTTATTTTCCCATAGCAAATAATACCTGTTTATAGGCAATTTATATAATTATTGACATCATATGGCTATAACTACTTCAGGCATCCTTTAGTTTTTCTGGAGGTGTGTGCAAAGAATACAGAGGTTAGATTCTCTCCCAGTATGGTCCTGAGCAAATTTGGTCAACAGGAGATTTATTAGGCATGAAAATGTTAAGGAAAAATTCCATGGTCACGGACAGGAGAAACATCACAACCTTGAAGCACGCAATTCTGAGTTGGAGCTGAGTAGACATATACTCACGTTTGATGTTTAACTGTTCAGTTAAGCAAAAGAGCATTTTTTTCCGCGTTTACATAGCCCCATCTAAACACGAGGAGGGTTGGGAGAATTCAAGACAGTTATGTAAACCCAAGACATAGTCAAAGGTTTGCATAACTTTCGAGAATTCTCCCAACCCTCCGAGTGTTCAGATGGGGCCATGTAAACACGGAAAAAGTGCTCTATTGCTTTTATAAAATAATTCTCAAAAATTTGCGAGAGAGAGAGACAGAGAGTTGGAAGAAAAAGGAAATAATTATTTTATGTAAAAGCAAGCTCTCTCAGAAACGATAGCCATAGAACTACCAGGGAATCTTCAACTCTTACCAAAAATAGACTTTTTGTAAAAAAAAAGCCTTAATAGATTATTATATTTTTAATTGTTTATGTATTTTTTAAGTTACATTTTGCATTTTGTTGTAAAGTATTCTGTGGTTCTAGAGTATTTTTCTTGATTACTTTTTAGTGTATTACAATGTAGATGTTTTGTTTTAATGCCTAAATCTTATTCTGATTTTAGAAATTTCTTATTTCATTATTGGTACATAATAAATAAATAATTTATCATTATACCTGCTCAAAGTTATTTGCATATTATGGTGCAGCTACTCAATGCCTTATATTTTACATCCTTTTAAAATATCTTATGCCTACAGTTAGAAGAGATTTTTACTCACATGTATATTAACACATTTTTGACTGGGTTTGTTGTCCACTTTCAGTTCAAATGAATTTTGAGAATGTTTGGTTTGGTACACAGTTAAATGTCAAGCAACTGTGATTTGCGCTGGACATTCGTGTGTTTTGAAATTGTTTTGTAATTGTCCATGTGCTGTTTTCTTTTTTTGTAGACTTATCCAAAGCACAGAGAAGTTTTGCCCAAGTGCTCGATGGCTTCAGATTTGAGTGTATTGGAGAGGTGGAGACTGATGATGAAATACATATTGGTAAGTTGAACTATGCTTCTTAAATTCCTTGGCACCCCTTGTTTACTTCCAGTTTTTGTTACAGGGTAAGGGTTACATGTATGTCTGGCTGCTTGCCGCCAAAACTCTTTGCTCAGACAAGACATGTTACAGCTCACCTACTTCAACAAAACATTTACTCAGTAGTATTGTGTATGTTGCAGGTGTAATTGAAATTATTCTTGAAAAACTACCACAGTGACCTGGAATTTTTCTGTGAGCAATAATTGACTACAGAGATCCTAAAAAATTGAAATCTGGGAGATCGTCAATTTTATGTTCTTTGAACCTGAAAAAAGTTGTTCAAAGCAGGGTACCGTCATTTCAACCACAAAAATGCATTATTAAATGGCCAAAAAAAAATTCACTAATCCCACCAAAAATTGGTCAAGATATGTCTGAAGATTGTACTGTATACATGCTTTTATTCATATTGTGCGGGAGAGTTGTTGACTCGTACATGAGACTGGGAGATTTGATCCGTATCCAGGAGAGTTGACATAGATGTGTTTATCCCTTATTTATTAGATGATTTCATCCTTTAATTTAAATTGTTCTATAGCTGAGGCACTAAAAGAATTTGGCAAGATGATTGACACTGTGGAAGATGAAAGAGACAGAATGGTAAGTCATAATGAATCATTTTTAACATGTTCTTGGCATGACATGGAGCATGATGTCACAAGCAACGGTTTTAACGAGGCCATTGCAGTGATGTAGCTAAACAATAAATTATTCTTACCAGGATTTTCCCTTGTGGGGCCCTGCAGGATCTTGAAGAGGGTCAGAGTTAATTGTGATCCTCGAATGTAGTTTTCAAAAACAAAGCAATGAGCACTTATTTGATCCAAGATTATGGTTGAAATTGTACTAAAGGAGCTATGTTTGAGCTATGTATGTGGCGTGCACTAACAGACACAACAAGATATTTTACTCCAGCAGCATCCATCTCTATCCTGTCAGGAGTGTTAATGTCTATTAACCAGTTATTATTAGCATTATTATTAACTACAGTGATTAAATAGTCATTATTTTTAACTACAGTGCTGGAAATAACAGTTGGTCATGGGGTGTTGTTCAGTTGGCCAAATATTTTACCATATTGTGGGACATGACCGAACACCAAAGTGACTTTAGTTAGCTTTTTGATGTGAAGAGCTTGTTTGGTTTGAAACATGTTTAAAATCATAAATTTTACAGATCTGAGTGCTAAGTATTCTTATAATTACTTCTGATATGGCTGTAGATTTATTAGCAGTATGCCAGTTGCTTATAAAAAGCTAATCATTGTCCAGCCATATTACAATGTTTCTGGCCAAAAATAGAGCTTGATCTATGATACCACTCAATACCAGTACTTGTAGTTACTTCATGTTGCATGTCTAGTTGTAGTGACTTCACCAGCACCAATGCATTGCTGGATTGACTTGATGCCTCATTACACTTTTTTTGCTACCAGTTGAATCATGCAAATGCCCAGCTGATTATACCACTGGAGACATTCAGAAAAGAGCAGATCGGTGGAGCAAAGGTGCAAAAGTTCTTTTGAATTTACTGTACATTTATAGTTGCATAATTTTTGTCCAAGGTTTGATTCTTGGGTTCCTTTGAAGCAACATAAAAATATCAACATAAACGTAACTCATGCAAAACCTCTGTTTTGTAATAATAGTATTGATGATGTTGTAAAGAAAAAGATTAAATATGAATTTTGTTCAGCACATGTACATTTCAATTCCTGACAGACTGTTACTTTCTTGTAGGAGGAAAAGAAGAAATTTGACAAGCAGACTGAAAAATACTGCTTAGCAGTACAGACGTACTTGAATCTTTCTTCAAAAAAGAAAGATTCCTTTTTGCTCGAGGTAAGACCTTGTTTATTTGAATAATAGCCATCCCTAGAGCTACATGTAATGGCTCCACTCGAATAATTGCCTCCTTCAATGAAAATTAAAGAAATACATGTAGTTGTAACCCTCAAATTATCTGCCTCATTCTTGAATAGTTGCTATTCTTATGTAAATCAGCGATACAAATTGATCCTCTACGAGTTTTGTCCCTGCCTCAAGTATTGTGGCAATTTTTAGAGTAAATATGGTGACTAAAACTCGTTGCTTGGATTTTATCAAAAGTTCACTGCACCTTGGATGTTTCTGTCCTGGGTATTTGATAAACTCATTTGATATGTTGTTTGCACAGGCGGATAGCCAGCTTCAGATAGAGAAACGCTCATTTCATCAAACGGCTCTAGATTATGTTGTCAAACTCCAGGAGGTTAACGAGAAAAAGAAGTTTGAATTTGTGGAAACTGTAAGTTGATTTTTAAGATGACATTTAATTTCTTTCAATTTAGTCTCCATAGTTTTGAGTGAACTGAAATTTGCTATTAGAAAACAAGAAACCAGTGTTGTAATGTTCTGCCAAATATTCAATGTGTTCTTGTCTTTATTTGAAACAGGATTTTTGCAAAGATATACAAACTACATGAATAGCTACTTCAATTTTTTTTTAACTGTAATTTTTATCTAATAATTATTTCGATTTATTTTGTACTTGTAAATCACATTGTTAATCATTGTTGGACAAGAAAACTTCCTGTAAGCAATCACCCTTAGGACCAGAAACTGCTAAGGGGAGGTGTTCACTTATGGGAGGTTAAAACTGCACTGTCTTGCATGTCACTAGCACCATATGCTTATAGATGCTGTCCACCTGCAGGATGTGTCCGTTAGCTGATGTTTGACTGTATAATATTGTCTTGTTTTCGTTTCAGCTTTTATCTTTTATGTATGGACACATTACTTTTTATCATAGCGGTAAGGCTTTCATAGTTTTGTGTTCATTTTGCCAGTTAAATATTAATATTTTCAGAGTTAAACAATTTTTTGTTGAAAAATCTATTCCTCTCTTGGTATTGATATTTGTTTACTGAACGTTTGTTTGTATCAGGCCATGAAGTATTTAATGATTATATGGATTTCATGAAAGATCTTCAACTCAGACTTCAAAATGTGAGTACAAATTCCAGGCCTTTTCACTGGCTCAACATGTAGATGTAGGTGCTTAGCCTACATACATATATTTTGACTTACACACTGTAGTGGGAGAGCTGGACATCTAAATATTTGGCTCACATGTTATGGTAAAGTCTGTATATGAGCGAAGTGGCCCATCAGGCCGGTGTTTATCCCGGTTTCAGTAAGTGACTAGCAGTATTTCTACTCGTCCCTGGGATGGGATGGTAGTCCATTACAGGGTTACCACCAGCATTAAGTTTGCCAGTACCCATTTAATTGAGTGGAAAGATGCACTGCGAGAGTAGTGTTTTACACAAGAACATAACACAATGTCCCTGGCCAGGGCTTGAACACGAACCGTTCAATCTGTAGGCAAGCGCACTAACCATGAGGCCACGGCACCTTCACACTCAACTGTTATGGCATGTCATAATCATCAACTCAGTGAATGCCCCATGAAATCGTGATTGCTGACATAATCAACATATCTGTTGTGTTTTGTTGTTGTTGTTAAAATATTCATGACATTCATATTTAAACTATTTTTTCAGACCAGAGAGAGATTTGACACAACAAAAATCGAAGCTGCAGGCCTGATGAGTCGGGTGCAACAGGTGAACACTTCTTTTCAGCTATGTGTATTTTATTAACACATTCATCCTTGATACAGCTACAAAGTGTATGTTGTTATATGCCAGGAGCATGTCTATCTACACAAAAACGTATGTTTGAGGGGTTTGCATGTGCTGGCCCAGTGATCTTTAGATTCCAGACTGCTCACATATATATAATGTCTAAAATAGTCTCTTTTCTCTTTAGAAAGCTCAAATTGGTCAACTTCAGTATCGGGGAGCCCACACAAGACAAGGATATCTTGGTGTTCAAAAGAAAGGTAATTTTGGCCTGTATTTGCCTTTTAAATCTCATTATTTGTGTACTTTTTTGATGAAAATTGATCAGATGATTTTAAGTGACTATGAGTTAAAAATAATTGCTGCTTTTTGAAAGACTTTTCAAAATAAAGAAGAATGGCGTTTTCTATTTTGGAATAATCTTCTTTTGCTTTAGAGATATTTACGTTTTTGTATTATGCAAATGAGGAAAGTGATGTCGTCATAAGTTGTTCCACTAAAACGGTAAAATACTGAATCAACCCATTGACTCCCGTGCTGTCCATAACCAGCTGTGATGAGCATTTGCCTTTGTTCCACTTCTGACGTCATCACCTTTGACCAAAGTTAGCATCATCTATACTCAGGAGGAACAGATCTTTCCAATGATACCCAGATTAGAGTGATCGGCTCAATGGATTCTGGGATATGCACGAAAATGCTCAGAAATTTGAGTGAAGAACGCAGAGCAAAATTTCCTGCAACTACACTTAGCTACTCCATGGCAGTCTCAATGATGCTTTCTCAGAATTGTTTGAACTGGAAGCAAGCCCAGTAGAAGGTCAATCACTGCCGCAAAAAGATAAGAAAAAGAAAAAAAAGAATTGAAGAAGAAACGAAAAGCCTAAAGACATAGGTCACTTTCTCATCCAAAAATCTCCAAATTTGTATTTCTTCGCATGCCCAAGCAAAAATGTTGTAAAACCTGATGCTAATGGAAAGAAAGGCATGCTGTGATTTTGCAAATGCCTTTTTGAGAAGATTGGAGCTAATTTGGCTTGAAAATCTCCAAAATGTCTAAACAATGCATTTTGGAAAAAAGCTCCGGGAGTCAAAATGGGTCAAGAATATCTCTAGAAATATTACAGCAGCATTCTTCAAACTTGGCACCAGAAATGAACATCACAAAAGAACTAAATGACATTATGCTGTTGCAACGTATTTAAATGTATTTACTAGTTGAATAATAAATACTAACTGGTCTGCTTTTTTTATGGCTATTTTAGGAAGCCTTGGTACATACACTTGGAATAAACACTTTTGTATGTATACAAAGGAAAACAAGATTTTAACAATGATCCCGTACACACAAACCCAGGGAAGACTGGTAGGTGTGCGATAATGTAGTGATTTATAATATGTGCAAATTTTGTACTTGGCATATTAATTTTTGTTATCAGTAAGCTGACAACAGATGGATACTTTACTTGACAAATAAAGAAGCATAAGCCTTGTATTACACTGTGATAAAACACAACAGGCATTTGAGAACGAACGAACAAGTATGCTTTATGATATAGGGGTAATGTGGCAAAAAACAATAAAACACGCTTTTTCTATGTTTTATACTCTTGTAAAACATGGGTTTTTGACCATCAGAGCCTTTGCAGGGTCCTATCAATATTATAAAAGTGAATATATGAAAGATCATATATATTGAACTGCAGAGAAAATGCAAAGGCGTGATTGATCATCATAGTTATATACACAACTTGAGCAGCTGTGAAATTAAAGCCTGAAAAAACTTCAGCCTTGAACAGGATTCCAACCCATGACCTTTGCAACATACTGGTGCAGTGCTTAACCAGCTGAGCTAAGAGCCAACTGGGAGCTTGTCACATGGGTTCTTAATATACCCATAGATGGTGAAGATACAAGTGAAGATACAAAACATCATGTATTTGAACTAAGGAGAAAGATACAAAGACACCTGTATCTTCACCATCCACGGTTATATTACAAACTTACAATGTGACCAGCTAGATAGGAAATTTGGAAACAAATTTGTTGTTTTTTTTTCTGTCACAGCAAAAAAAGTTGCAGATTGTTTTTCATGTGCACAAGCCAAGAAATTACATCAATTTCTGCACTATGTGTAACTTAATGCGTAATTCTTATTTAGCTAGCTAGAAACTAATCACATGTGAAATCTTGTCTTTCAGAATGCATCAACAGACACAATGGTTGTTACATCATGTATCAGGTAAAAAAAAATGTTTTGTTGATAATCTGGGTTGACTGAGCTTGAGTTACTCACAAGAATTTATGGCGAAGTTGTTCCGCGGAGTGTGCAGAATTCCTACCGTGCTTGAGACAGAGTGCAAATAATAAATATTCCACCTCACCCTTTGATTGCTTTTGTAAGAAGTGGATGGCCTGTTCAGTACTACATGGACATCATAAACAATAGTTGAATACCAAACTCTATTCAGTCAACACTTTAGAGTAGCATGACGAAGTGCAATTCACTGCATTCTGTGGTAATATTATGATCTAGATAGTGGTATATTGCTAAATAATTGTTTTATGTGTTGTTGTACAGGAAAATGACAGACTCTATAGATAGAAGATTCACTTTTGAAATAACTGCTCTTGAAAGGTATTTGTCAGTTTTACTTGGAGAACAATCTGTTTCCAATTTTCCACATGTTAATAAATGCGCCCCCCCCCAAAAAAAAAAAATAAATAAATAAATAAATAAATAAATACAGTTATGTAAATACCAAAAAGTGGCACGGAGGTCTAAAAGAAACCATAATAAATGTGATAAGCCAGCTCAGGCTGAGTGACCATGTAATTTGTTTATTTATATTTACAGTTAGGTCAGTCTTTGGCATCATGCCCTTTCAAAAACGACATGTTAGATATAACAAGAAGGTTGACAAATATAATCCATACGTTTTCAAGGATTATTGTTTTACAGCAATCAGTCTTTTTTCATTGTCAAAAGGGTAATAAGAACACACAAAGTCATCCACTTGAGGAGATTGTCTTGATCTAGCACCAAATTCTCTGAACTTTTACTATAAGAAAGGTGCAGAAGTCAGTAATGGGAATTAGTATTTTAAGCTGTTGATTTCAATTTTTTTTTAACATTGCTTTTTTTGGAACAGAAATCAACCCATTTTATTACAAGCCCAGGATGAAGAAGACAGAAAATTATGGTTAGAAGCCATGGATGGCAAAGAACCTGTAAGTCAACTTTAGATGTAGTGAGAATGATCAAACAAGTTCGTTACAGAGTCTGCATTGAGGTGGCTTTCACATGTACGTTACCCAGGCTCAAAAGTCAGCTAGCAAATCTCATCTGACTTATCACTAGTTACATCTCTCACTAATGTAAACAAACAATACTCATTGAATTTTGATCAAGAAAAACAAAACTCTTCTTGTCAGGTGGTAACTTACTGGTACAGGTACCTTTGAGCAGTAATGTGGGTGGTTGTAGAGAAAGCTTACACTACAGTGATGATTGTATGCATGCATATTTATTTATATTGCTACTTCTGTAACAACCTTCTTGTGTGATTTTTCTTTCAGCTGTATGTGGATTCTAATAACCTGCCAAAGTACAAAGACCGTAAGTCTGTAGCACTTTAAATCTTCTTGCTACTCCAAGTTGTTGTTTAGCTTTCCTTTCTAATTTCTTATGGCTTTGCTCCTCCATAATCCTCTTTCACCAATCCACCACTGGCCTCTCAGTAATAAATAATAATAAACAACTTTATTTATAGAGGGTAACACATAACAGTTAAAAACTGACAAACCAGTGGCCCTCTATCCTAAGTTAAAAATTAAGTTACTAAATTACAAAATAGAATACAGCTAAAAATTTAAGAATATGGAAAAAAGTTAAAAAATCTAAAACTAGTTATGCACAACTAAGAACTAAGCTAAGAGTTCTTGAAATGAAAAGTTTTTGCATAATGTTTGCATAATGTTTTACCTTGCAGAGGAAACCAGTGATCTTGAACTGACATTTATCAAGAAATGTATTTCAGCTGTGGAAAAAAGAGGTTAGTTTTAGTGTTTCATTGTTTGAAATTCACAGGAAGCCAGTATTTCTACCCCACTGTATATTTTTACAGACTTGGATCAAACAGTGTGGTTAATTTTTCATATAGGCCTATTTTTTCTTGTTTTGGAAGAGGTTTGTCAAGCAATGAGATTATTTTGACTGAATGAATTTAACTTATTACTATTTGACTCAGATGTTTTATTTAATGGTATTGTTTATGGATGAGACAGAGCGATAAAAAAGGTGCTCAACGTTTTAATTCATTACCCATTTGCTTTTTAATTGCAGGTATCACAGACCAAGGTCTTTACAGAATAGTTGGTGTGGGTTCTAAAGTTCAAAATCTTCTTTTACAATGCATTGACAAGAAGAAAGCTAAGTCAGTTGACCTTGCGGACGAAGAATGTGAGTGGGAAGTGAAGACTATCACCAGTGCCCTCAAACAGTACTTAAGGTTAGTTTACAGTTCAGGATTAAGATGCTATCAATCAGACAAGCAATTTATAGATGCATGTCCTTTATTGAAGTGTCTGGTCGTTCTAGGGCCAACAGCACTAATTGGGGACACAGATAAAATACACTGTACAATGTCATTAACAATTAATCAATCAATGTTTATTTGATATGTAGATTCAACTGGTAGAGACAGCTTGTGGGCTGATGTGGACCTACAATGCAAGTGTTTGATCCATGTACATGAACTGTCGAGTACTCATTTATAACCTGAGATGAATAAAAAATCTCTCCCAGGAGAAGCTTTAGAAAAATGAAGCTAAGGACAGTCAAACTAATTATATGAAAGATGGATATGTTGTGGATACATTTATTTAGAAAGATAAAATCTCTGAGCCCTCAACAGAAGTCAAACCCATGTTGCTTACTCTTAAACATTGAGCTCTGGGGAAACTTGTGGTGCCCAGCAAAGTGGTTTATTTACTTAGGTTCTTTTGTATAACATATGTAAGACTCGGTGTGGTTGAATTTGACTTCAGTTACTGTACCTTCGCAATCATCTCAGTTTTATCCAAGTCACTATTGTTTAAAAAAATCAATGGGTAATAACTTGAATTTGTTATTGGTAGGAACATGCCAGAGCCTTTGTTTACGTATGACTACCACGAGCAGTTCCTGGATTCAGTCAGTAAGTACAGCATACATGTACATGTACTGCTGAACCTTTGGTAGTCATTGTCTAATTTCTCCGTTAATTTTCAATACGATATCAATTTTGTAGGCTGTGAGAAAAGATAATTTAATCAATTGAAATTTCTGAACATTATGTGCCAAAATTATGTAAGTAGTAATTTGTCGCCTATGATATCATGATATTAATTACTTACTGTATATACCAGTAGTTAAATATCCCAAATGAAGACACCCTTAGGGCCATACTTAGGGTCCGCTTCACAGGGTTGTTGGTTTAAAAATATAGGAGGTAAAAATGTGGTGTTTTAATGTGGCCATACTATGAGAAAGTGCCTGCCTTTAGGTGGGATCCTTTAGGCTAGGTTTGTTTGCTTTTGAACAAAGCAAGTGCCATTCTCGCATTAAGAAAAGAGCTTCATTTGGATAGGTTTAAATCTTATTGATGTTCTTATTGTAGAAAAAGACACCTACGAGAAGCGGGTAGAAGCTTTGAGATCTCTTGTGGCTGATCTGCCTGAAGAAAACAGAACATTAATCAGAATGATTATGAAACATTTAACACGGTAAGTCTACTCTTTATGATATTAAGCTTTAAAAGATTTGTTTGGTCATATGGTATGTAAAGTCTGCAGAGGAGCTAAGTTGCTCATCAGTCTGGAGCTTATCCTGGTTTCACTAGCATGGAGCAACTAGGAGTATTTCTATTCTCCCTGGATGGGATGCCAGTCCATCACAGGGTTACCCTCAGCATTAAATTTGCAGGTACCCATTTGTACACCTGGGTGGAGAGAGGTACTGTAAGAGTTACATGTGTCTTTCCCAAGAACACAACACAATGTCCTCAGCCATGGCTTCAACCCTGACTTCTTAATACAGAGTCAAGAACACTATCCATTATGCAGGTTGCATGTATAATATTTTAATGTCAAGGCCTTCAGTTAGTTCTTGATTAGTGCATATTCCTTGACATATTTTATTCAAGTTTGGTGGATAGCTCTGGCTGTCCTTTTTGAACTAATTTGATGGTAATCAGCAACTCTTGAGAATTTGTTTTCGAAAATTATTTTTTAGGTCCTTAACAGTCCTTGAAAAGTGTTTAAGTATTTTGTTGCAAGAATTTGAATTCTGCAGATACCATTTCAGAGTTTAGATGTAATTTTTCACTTTTGTGAAATGCTGAGTAAATGTTTTTTTGGCGTTAGTCACACTGCATACTTTATCACATCTGTTGGTGTTTTATTTCCTTTCAGTGTTGCTGCTCATTCTAATAAGAATTTAATGGCAGCTAGTAACCTAGGAGTGGTGTTTGGTCCTACATTGATGAAGTCCAGAGAAGAAACCATGGCTGCAATTATGAACTTGAAGTACCAGAGCATTGTTATTGAGCTTCTTGTCAATGAGTTCAACACAGTGAGTTCATGTTCATGATGTGATATGGATTTTCTGCAGCCTTGCATTCCTATGATTTCATATTTCTGAACTTAACTTGAGGGCAGGGAAAAGCCCACGTCCAATGGTGCAAGTAAATTTTTCTCTTGGGCAAGTGAAAAGGAAAGCCTCAGTAGTCTCGTTTGTGATAATTTCTAATAAAAAACAATTAAACTATTTCAAAATTTAAGACTGCAAGATTACCAAGCATACTTTGCTTGTATTTGTCCTCCGATCGCCATATTAGCTGGTATACTGGATGTTGCATACAAGAGAAGTCTGGCGCTACTAATCAAGTATGTGGTAGATTCAAGATGGCAACAAAAATCACAAACATTCTGCATTTCTTTTCATCATTGTCCAGTTCAGGTAAAGAGACATAAACATTGCATGCCTATTAAGCAAGTAATATTTTAGTGGGGGCAACTGAAAACTGAAAATAATACTCTGGCCCACTGGGCAATTGGATTTCAAAACCCTTTTTTTTGTGCCCTGAACTTCATTGGCTTTTGGAAGCAGGGTGTTTTTCTTGTTATGAATGGGAATGTGTAGCGTCACAGAAGCGATATACTGGGTAACCTGTGGTTTTTCTTCTAGGTTTTTGGACCAGAACCCAGTCCAGTTGGTTCTGAGAATTCTACTGACTCCTTTAATTCGGTGGAAAGCACAGGGAATCCTTTCATTGACGAAAAGGACAGTCCACCGATCACCAACGAGAAGCCAAGGCCTCCTCCCAAGAAAAGGAACAGTGATGAGTCTGACACCAAACTGAATGAAAGCAAACCTGTGACGCCTACCAAGCCTCTCCCCTCTAAAGCATACCGTGCCCCACCCCCTCCAAACAAGCCAGCTCCAGCCACAAAGCCAAGAGTCAAGGCAATTGTTGTGTCAAGTAAGATGTCATGGATTGTAAAATAATGCTTTGTATGCACTAAACAGGAATAAATCAAAGCGATGCAAGCATGAATGCAAGTACAAGAATATGAAATCTTTCCTTTTTCTTGTGTCATTGTGTTGCCTATGTAAGCTAGGATATTGCAAATATAGTTGTTCCTCTGCAATGCAATCATAGGCATAATGTGATCAAAATTTTAAAGGGAATGTATCTGTATGTATGTCATGTTTTGGTTATAAATGTTGAATGAGTGAACTCGTTTGTTTATTTTGTTGTGAAGGTATACTAAGCCAGCCAACTCTTGCTTTAGAGCTAGGTTGAAATCCATTGAATAATTTTGTTTGTACATTAGTAGTACCCTGGCAAACCTCAAAGCTTAGCAAGTTTCAGTCTTTCCCTCCCTTCAAGTCAAGACTCAAAAAATCAATTCCTTAACTGATTGTTACACTCATCTAAGACTTTTTTTTATTACAAACACAATACTTACAATACAATATCAGACATCACTTACACTACTTACAATGCTTATTTACATTACTCTTCTTACAGTCAGTAATAATTACACTACTTACAATATCCAGCTCTATTAACAACAAAATCGACTGATTATACTATTACATACAAAAAAATACTATTTTCTTTTAGCATTGCACGATGACACATACCAGCGATGGCGATGCCCAGTTAATTCTCTAACAAAAATAAACTACAATAAACTGATAAACAAGGAAGAATATGAGGTCTAAGTTTATGCATTTATGCATTGGTCTTCCATTCTTTTCCTTAAAAAAAAGGGCAAACACAAAGTTATGTGAGAAACTCCCATCTAATTTGAAAATCGCGAAGCTTTCTGTTTCTTATAGCAATTATTTTTTCAACTTGTTTTTTAACTTCAACCTTGTGCAGAACAATCTAAATATTAGAGAGGTGTTATTTTTTCTACATTCCCAAATAGTTACTTTCCCTAAAATTATCAAATAATTTAACAAATCGTTCCTCTGAAGTAAGCCAACCATAATATCCTTTAAAGACAAGGTTAAATATTCGCCACTAAGGTCAAACCACCAGACTATAAATACGTTCCAAAAAGCTTGCACAAAGGAGCTGTTAAAGAAGAGGTGGTACAGATCTTCCGTATAGGTCCCACAAAAAGAACACTTGTCCAAATCACTTAAACCTATTTTGAACAGTTTATCGTTCGTAAACAAAATAAAATTCAATACTCTGTATTGAAATGACCAAAGATACATTTCGCTCGCAACAAGATAAGGAGTAGAGAAAACATCCTGAGCATTTGAAAGCTCAAAATCCGCTGTCAACTTTTTAAAACCATTCGGGATTCTCACTTTACTTGATATCATCGTAGGATAAAACTGTTTACACTTTGCCGTATATGCATTAAAAGATTTAGACTTATAATCAAATTCATAGGATCGAGATTACCCGCTGTGGGGATGGAGCAGGAGCTTTTTGATTTCATATTAATAATAGAAGATCTCAAGGCTGTCCAAGTCAGAAAATTAGTGTTAAGTCCTTTTTGCTTAAAGGATTCAACATCGAACTGTAAATCATTCAAATAAGTTATGCCCTTGTCAAAGTATGTTTTATAAAAAACAGGTTTATTATTTATTCTTATATCCTTATTATTCCAAATTACATTTTGAGAATTATTCACATCAGAAAAGGAGCATCTAAAATCCGCCTACCATCGAAGAAGCTGTTGGTAAAACTTACTAAGACTTAAGTCAACTGAAGATCATTTACGTCATAGTTACATCTAAAAAGAAAACATCCTCCGTATTTTTTTAAGTTGTATTTGAGATAAGAAATCCAGGACCCTTCCTTCTCGTCTAAGAGATGCGGAATCCAAGGCAATCTTAATGCTTTAATATGTAGCTCAAGGTCTGTGAGATTCAGTTCACCATTCTCTAAAGTATTTATCACAGAAAGCCTTGTGACTTTATCAGGGCCTTTCCATAAAAATTTGTAGATCATTTTCTCCATCTGTTTAATAATTTCGGGGGGGGGGGGGTTTCTATTATTGAAGACACATATAATAATTTTGGGATTAGGAAGGATTTTATTATTGTTACTTTGGCAAATCTTCTAAGACTTTAGTGATGCATATGAGCAGTATTCCCTGGAAGATGATTTTTATAATTCTCATGGCCTGTCTGTTAAATAATGTTTGGATATTGTAAAGAGAAATCAGATGCTGATCACTTTTTTCATTTGCCCCAGATTCTGAGGACGATTTAAGCAGTTTATCAGAGTCATCAAGCTTGAATTCAACAACTCAAAGCGAAAGCAAGCTGGCATTGTCACCCAGGGACTTTTGGAAAGAAAAAGCGGGTATGTCTGTCCTGGTGTACTGGTACGCAAGACCTGATACTATAACCTACAGGTCACTAATGACTCCTGTAATCGTAAACCAAGACACAGCCCAGTCTTCAAGTTAAGTGTTGAGAGGTGAGAAGGTTGGCAGTGGCACAGGAGCTATTTATCCTTGGAAACAAAGTCAACTTCATTGACCTATATCAAAGTTTATACTGCTAAATGCAAACTTTTGAGCACTAAGACTGCACCCAGGATTTTTCTCCCAAAATGGTTTTGAGAAGAATAGAAGTCCTGGAGCACTGTATAGTCATGTATTGGACTTGCTGAACACCTTCATTTTATGACTTCGTGCCTTGTCAGTGACTTTTGAACTTTTGCTAGTGTTAATCTATTATTTTTCTATTTTGCTTTGTTAGGCAAACCAGCCCCACCCCCTAAGAAACCAGAAGTTGTGTGAGTACAATGGGCTCTCTCCTTCTTTAAAACACAACTTTACAACGTTATTTTCTTTGTGTGTGTGTGTTTTTTTAAAACAAACAATCCTTGCATGATCCTTGTAGCACTTCAAGCCACACTACTTGTTCTGCTGCTGATCCAGACAAGCTGTATAATGCTAACAACTGCAGTCATTTGGTCACAGTAGTGTAGAAGCTGTTTCTGATTTTCTGTTGGGTTCCCTGGTATAGTTGTCATTTCAGATTAAGTTTGGCAGTTTCCTTGAAGTATCATAACTTTGACAGTTATGTTATAGACAAGGGGAGTCATTGAACTGACTATGAAGTCCTATGTGACTAGGCTGTATTGCAGGCGTAAAACGGGGAAGGAGTAGGGGAAGTGAAAAACTCCCAGTCCCCCTCCTTATATTCCCCGTTGCCCTTTCCCTTCCTCACCCTCCCTCTTCCCCACTCACCCTCCTTTTCCGTGCTTTTTCTCTCCCTCCCCCACTCACCCTTTTCCATACTCTCCTTTCACCTTTCCCGTTCCCCCTCCTCCTTCCACGATCTCCGTGCGGTTACCCCACCCTCTCTTTTCCCCACTCTCCCTCCCCTCCCGTGCTCTCTATCTCTTATCCGCTTTCTCCCTCCCCCTTCCCCGCTCCCCTTTTCCCTTCCCTTCTATCCTCCGTTTTCCGCCTGCTAAGCAGGCTACATGTGACTGCAGTTCATTTTGCTGTCATGTTTTAGCTTAGCTGCCGTACGTATTGTGCATGTGTGGTTTTGCTTCATGCTTTTATTTTGCTTGTTTATTTTAGCGCTGAGTTTAAAAGCAGGTCTGAAGTAACAGGCTCTTCAAGACCATTTTCTATGATAGATTCCATGTAAGTCTCGAAGATTTGTCTTTCCCTTTTCGGCAAACTGTTTGCTGTACTATCTGCTTGTGTTACCAGATGTAAAAGATTTTTTGTACTTTGTCACCGTTTAGAATGGCTTGGACAAAAAATTAATGAGTATGTAATAAAACGGAAAGTGGCCAACGTTCGGGCTTTGGAATGCAGACAAATTTCTGCCCGGCTTGCCGTTTCTTCACGCCTCTAAAAAAGATAAATCTGTTTAAAGAATTTGCAGACCTAAAAAGATGTGTATGCTTCAGTGAAATTTCAGGTTAATTTTGTAACAAGATTTCTTTCAGTTAGATCTGAAATGTTTATCGACATCTTCATTTTGTCTTGTGATACATTATTCATTGTTAAATGTCCACGCAGTCTTGAAGAGCATGTTTGCTGTCTGTTTGTTTGTCTTCTTTTTCTTGCTCTATAGACATACTGCTTAGTTAAAGCACTGTCACCGCACACGCATTTTCACTAGCCTTAAACGGACAAAAATTCTGCAATTATTCATCCTGTTTAATTTTGTTACGTATGTGTCAAACCATTATACCACTATTCCCGGGTAAAAAAAGATCTTGAGCAAGTTAGGTCACGCTTTTTCGGAAAATTCTAACATGTACTAATTTTTCTTTAGTAGCTCAATTAAGAATCTCAGTTAAGTTATGCATTGACTCAATAGGGGAATGCTTGTTTACAGTATTTTGCGTCATTAGCATAAGTGATTCAGTTTTTGATCAAGCTACAAAAAAACATCAGTTCTGAATACTGAAAGGGTACAGCGATCAACTGTCCTTAAAGTGGTACTATGATCAAATTTTTACCCCTTGTTTTTTTGAGTGTACCACAAAGAATTCCATGAAAGAATGAAAACGCTATTTACCGTTTGCAAATATCTGCATTAGTTCCGGAGATATTTAAGTTTGAAAAATGGGTAAAATATGCAAATGAGATGGCTGATGACGCCATACACTCAACCCAATATTTTATTGACTATATAAATAGAGTTATCTTAGCCAATTTGCAGCACAAAACCTTCAAACTTGGCAGGCTAATAGATCTACAGGAGACACACCTATGACTACAAAAATTCTGTTTCCATGGCAACTCACTCTTTTCCAGGCCCCACCCACTTTATTTCAATATTTTGGTGATTTTCAGCTTGAAAATGTTAGACAACGCCACAAAGTCGAGCTAACATATTTATAAGCTTGCTGGATCATGCATATGAAGTGCAGTTAGCAATTATCAAAATGGAATGCCAAAGGTGGCCAGGAAAGCTTTTAATATGGGGGAGGTCTGGAACCCAGTATGTTGCCATGGTAACA
>OZ026603.1:8477425-8534925 GCA_964020085.1 Micromussa lordhowensis
TTTGGGAGAATTGCTCTCTTAGTTCATCCTCTCTTAGTAACGGATGGTTTTAATCTTAGAAGATATCGAATTATACCTTGTTTTTGCTAGTAAATTAATGTACAGCAACCTTTTGATGTTCGGCCGTATTTGACCTGCCACTTGGTTAGAAGTATATAGTTAAGTATAACCTTTAAATTGGATTGACTAAGGTTCGCTCTCCCTACTAAGCAGTACTAAGTGGCAAACAATTGACATACTTGATAATACTGTGTATATGTAGAGGAAAAGAAAGAAAATATATTACAAATCTCTTTTACCGTTTCTGTGATATCTCTGTTTCTTTGCAGATGAAGGAAAATGTAGAATCTGTTTTAGGCTGTGAATTATACGGCTGCGCTCTCCGAAAGAAAAAATTCGGAGAGTATTTGAAACAATTATTTGTATTTCCAAATCTCGGATTAACTCAAGCAGGGGCGGATCTAGGGGCAGGGGGCAGGGGGTGCACACCCTCCCCCCCCCCCATGAGATGAAGCCGCCGCCTTCTTATTCGGTTTTAAAATTTGTTTAGCTCACAAGTCAGTCGACGGTATTCCTTAGTGGTGCAATCCCTCCTGTGAAAAATCCTGGATCCGCCCCTGTCAATATTACCACATTGCGGGCGGCCATTTTGTTTCTACAGGGCGACGCGCATTGCACATTGGGAAAAATGAGTCTCGCTCCCCAAAATCCCAAACGATTCAGAAGTCCTCCCCCCCTCCCCCCCCCCCACCCACCCAACAACCAAAAGATCTCAAAAGTTTCAAAAGATCCATGGATCTAAAAGATACCAAAGGATCAAAATGACTCCAAAAGGTCTAAAAGACATCAAAAGTTCCCGTAAGATTTAAACGCGATCACGGGAAGAAATGTGACCACGATCTTTCTGTGACATCAACTGTGACTTGCTACACGGTGCATCAACCAACTTATGGATGATTACCTGCACAAATGAAAATAAATGTAAGTTGTACTTTTGCAGCTATCTGTACGGTATTTGTCAGTGGTAGAATTGCATAAACTTGTAGTTATTTTACCGTTGCATCGTGGAACATGGAGATAGAATTGAGCAACCTCGTTCCCAGGGCTTTTCCCTCAGGAAGGAGGTTGAGAAATAAATGGAAAGAGGGTCTGGTCATGGTTGGATAAGCGGGCTTTGAATTGACAGAGCCATAAAAATCACAGATTATGCTAGGGCCGCTTGCGGCCTGCAGTATAAGATGGATTATACGAAGATAAAGGAGACGAATATAACAATGTGTTACCAACTTTATTTCGCTCTGAAATACAGCGCATTTAAAGTAAACTTGAATAATTAACATAATTAACATAATTCAATCGGTCCATAAGTCCTTGCGCCAAACCACATCAATCCGCCATTTTATTGAGCGTACACAAGTGGGCCGCAGGAAAGGTAAACAAGCTGGTAAATCAAGAGAACACAACTAATGCAAAAATAGTTATCTTCAAACAGCCAAACCTGTAAACGGAAAAAGAAGACAGTGGATTAAACATAACAAGCAACTGGTATGAACATGACCCCAAAGGATATCTCCTAGAAAAAGGGAGAGGCGGGAGGGACATTGTTATATTCGTCTCCTTTATCTTCGTATAATCCATCTTATACTGCAGGCCGCAAGCGGCCCTAGCATAATCTGTGATTATACTTCAGAACAGTCGCCTCATATAACAATGTGTTTTTAAAGTGGGGTCATGTTCACTGACTCGGTGACCCTTGCGCATTCAGCAATGTCTTAGTAATGCTAGAATTATGTCTAGGCCTGTAATAAAAACGCCTGAACGTGGAATCAGTTGACCAATCAGCAAGATCTAAAATATCCTGCAGGGAAGCACCCCTTTCATAGGCAGCTGATGCAGATGCTCCTCTTACTGAGTGAGCTTTAAATATACTAGTATCAATACCTGCCCGAGAGATTATATCCTTCAACCACCTACTGAGGGAAGCACCTGAAATGGGCTTGTGGGGGCGAATGTATGATAATAAAAGCTTGTTGGGTTTGGAAGGGTCCAAGGGACGGAATTCCGAGGTGCGATGTTCATAAACTTTAAGACACTTAACCACACAAAGGTTAGGAGTTTCCTCAAAACTAGCATGAAATGAAGTTTTCAGATCCTTGCCTGCTCGAGATTTCTTTGTTAAATCTGGGAGTGCAAAGGTGACTCCTTCAGGGTGAAAACGCCTGTACCTGAGGTCATGAGAGACCACTTCAGACACCCTTTCCATTGCAGTAAGGGCTAGGAGAAAACCAAGCTTCTGGGATAAATCCTTAAGAGAGAGAGACTCATTGCCCCCAAACCATCAATAAAAGAAACAACAAGGCTGACATCCCAGGTACTCGAATATCGAGGTAATGGCGGTCTAAGATTATAGGCTCCTTTCAACAGTTGGACCACTAAGGGATGTTCTCCAACCCTAACTGAATCAATTTTAGGGTGAGTACTAGAAATGGCAGACCGGTAAACATTTAGAGTCCTATACGCTCTCCCAAGATTAAATTCAGAAGAGAGGAACTCTAAAATGGACTCTACAGAAGCTTGAATCGAATTAAGTTTCCGTTCTCGACACCAGCTAGCCCATCTTCGCCAAGCTGATGCATAGGCTTTGGATGTTCCATCCCTCCAGGCTGCAACAAGTAGGGTTTGAGCTGGTTGTGAAATGCCTGCTTCTGAATATGATTGGCAGATAGTAGCCAACCTGCTAGTTGAAGGTTCAGCAAGGGGTGGACTTGCCCCCGTCGTGTCAGCAGGCCTGGGTAGTGAGGGAACAGAATTGGAGGTGCTACACACAACTCGAGAAGCAGAGGGTACCATGGCTGTGACTGCCAGACTGGTGCCACTAAAACAAGGTGTGACACATTCTGATCCAGTAACTGTCTGAGGCAGCGGCCTACTAGAGCAAAGGGAGGGAATGCATATCCCCTCACTTTGCTCCAGTCCTGGGAAAACGCATCCACTGCCTCCGACTGAGGGTCTGGTCTCCAACTGCAAAACCGTGGAAGTTGAGTTGAAAGTCGAGAGGCAAACAGGTCCACCTCCAAGGGGCCCCAGATCCGATTTAGTTCCGTGAACAACAAGGGGTCTAGTTTCCAGTCGTGATGGTCTAAAAATACTCGAGACTCTCGATCTGCTCGGATATTTAGTACCCCTGGTAAATACTGAGCCTCTATGAGGATATTGTGGTGCAGACACCACTCCCATAGGTCTAATGCCAGACGTGCCAGAACAGGGGATTTCGTGCCCCCCATTTTGTTTATGTAATGGGTGGCAGTCAAATTGTCCATCAACAGGCGGACTCGCATTTGAACTTTGCCTTTCACAAAGGTCTTGACAGCAAATGCCCCAGCCAGAAGTTCGAGACAATTTATGTGGAGAAGAGATTCCCCTTGAGACCACTGACCCCCGGTGGACACTTCGTTGCAAAAGGCCCCCCAACCTTGTAGGGAGGCATCTGTCTCGATTACTAAGTCTGGAGAACCCGAAACCAGAGCTTTTCCATTCCATGCTTCCAGGTTGTCCCTCCACCAAACCAATTCCTCCCTGGCCTGAGGGGAAAGGGGAGTAGCAGAGTCGTAAGTTTGAGAGTGCACTAAAGCCCTGTTTTTCTCGTTTTGCAAGTGGCGGAAGTGGAGGGGCCCTGGAAAGACAGCTTGAATGGTAGAGGTAAGGTGTCCCAGTAACTTGGCTAGTTGTCTCACCGTAACTAATGGCAGGTTTAATAAGGCCTGACATTCCTTTCTTACGTTCCTGATTTTGTCCCGAGGAAGTGCTAGAGATAGAGTGAGGGAGTCCACCACAAATCCTAGAAATTCCATCTTTGTGGAAGGGACTAGGACTGACTTCAGATAGTTTATCATGAAGCCCAACCCTTGCAAAAGATCTAGGGCAGTTGAGGCATGTTGGAGGGCAATGTCCCTGGATTGGGCCATTATTAGCATGTCGTCTAAATAGATTATCAGTCTGATGCCCAGTTGGCGTAATAGGCCTACTACAGGTTTCATAAGTTTCGTGAAGACTCTGGGGGCGCTTGCAAGCCCGAAGGGCAGGCAGGCAAACTCGTACATTGTTTCCTTCCAAACAAACCTCAGAAATTTTTGGTGGTTCCTCCAGACTGGCACTGTGAAATATGCATCCTTCAGGTCTATCTTGACCATAAAGTCGCCTTTTCTTAACAGATCCCTCAGCATATGAATCCCCTCCATTTTGAAATGTTCGTAAGGGATGAACTGATTGAGGGGGCGGAGATTCACGACGGGCCTCTGACCACCCCCTTTTTTGGGAACTAGAAAAATTGAACTCACAAACCCTTGACAAAACTCTTCCGGGGGAACCACATGGATAGCTTCTTTTTCTAGCATTTGTTGTATTTCTAGGTCTATAAGAGCCATATTCTCCTGTGAGTGAGGAACTGTGAGCGGGACGGAAAATTGGTGCGGGGTACTTATGAGATCCAGACGAAACCCTTGAACAGTTTCTAAGACCCAAGGGTCTTTGCTTATAATCGCCCAGTTTGAAATGCAATGTTTCAGGCGTCCTGCTAGGGGGAGGTGATTCATGGCTAAAAGATTTAAATGTAACATCATACCTGGTGGTAAATGAGAAGGCCTCTCTACTGGGTGGCTGGAGGGAGTTGCTGCAGGGCTCCCCTGGTAGCTCTGCCTCGGCCTCTGAATGAACCCCGAAACTGGCTGAAGTTGCTGGCATTTGGAAACCTTTGACTGGCACCACCCCAACGGGTCCCTCGTCTTCTGAAGGGGGTGGTGCGGCCTCGAAAAAACTGAGCAGGCCGTGAATTTTGCCCCACAGAGGCAGCTGAAAGTAAGGTCTTTGCCGTCTCTGATCTGGTCTTGATCCTTGCTTCGAATCCTTCCCCAAACAAACTTTTGCCAGCTTGCGGAAACTCCTCTGAGGCAAGAGATGATAGAGTTCCCTTGGAATTGATTTTGTTAAGGACAGCCTTACGTCGCTCCTTAGACAAAAGTGCAGAGGCATTACCCAGTAGACGTATAGCATTAGATGTGATAGCTCCAAGATCCTTCATTTGCTCATAACCGAGGATCACGTTTTCACCTGGCTTAGCTTCAGCAAGGAAGCCGTAAATATGCTCAAATAACATGGCTACCGGGCCCATGGAATCTAACACACGATCCTGCAAAAATTTATTGTCCTTGTCGACATTTTTTACGCCAGGCAAGAGTGATGGCAGGTAGTTATCCAAAGTGGGAGTGTAAACACAATCAACATCTGGACGTGGATACTTTCTAGTGATTGCTTTTCTCTCAAAGGCAGACAATGGCTTATGTAATGTGCCTAAGAATGCCGATAACTGTTCACTTGCTTGCCAGCGAGCGCTATGGCAAAGTTCATCGTCTTCGTCATCCTCTCCCGTGGGATGAGAAGTGCCCGGGTTTGTACCATCGGGCTCTAATATAACTACCTCGTCAGAGTAGTTTTCCGCCCCTCTTGGCCTTTTAGTCGCCGGGGTATACGTAGCGGTGTCATTTCCATTTGCCGAGTGAGCCTTGAACGCTCCGGCAGAGTTTGAGTTTGTAACAGAGCTTGGAGCCTTGGGCGCTCCGTGGACACCATCCTCGTGTGAAGAGGTATTAAAAGCTTGTCGAAGCAATTTTAGTGCTTCGGGATCACTAAAAATCTGCTGAACAAGGGAAACAGGACGTACATTACCTTCCCCTTCCTTCGGTTCAGCTTGTTGAAGTGAGATTACTGTATTATCCGAAGGATTGTCATCACCACGCTCAGTAGCGGACATCTTGGCTCAGAGCGAAATAAAATGGCGGATTGATGTGGTTTGGCGCAAGGACTTATGGACCGATTGAATTATGTTAATTATGTTAATTATTCAAGTTTACTTTAAATGCGCTGTATTTCAGAGCGAAATAAAGTTGGTAACACATTGTTATATGAGGCGACTGTTCTGAAGTATAATCATCAGGCGTTATATACACTGAAAGTTCTTATTTGTGTGTACGTCAAAATTTGAGTGCAATTATTTGGGGGAGGGGGGGAGTCGAGTTTATTATAGAACGTTTTCACGCACGTGGCCAGTAGCCCATGTAAATTTTTGAAACAAACGGTTAGAGCTCGTGATCCCCCGTGCGAAAAGGCCTGGGACCAAGTAAAATTTCACTTATTTCACCGGCCGGTTGATAAAATTTCGAGAACAAGCTCAGCAACAGCAGCTAATCAGTTATGCCAATCGGAAAGAAGACCGTGCATTTCGTTCGTCATTATCAATCAACATGGAACGTGGCACAACATGTTTTTAAATTACCGCGCGAAGACAAGGAAATGCAGTCCGAAGCATACTTAGATGCACCATTGAGCGCTTATGGCGAAGAGCAAGCCACGAACATGAAGCAGAAAATACTGGAATTAAACGCCGAAGTCGCAATAACGTCCCCCTTCAGACGAGCCATTGAGACCTGCCTTCGATCTTATGGGAGTCAGAATGTTGTTGTTTCCCACTGGTGTGGCGAGAGAGGGGAATCACTATGCGACATAGGAAACACAAGGGACAGCCTCGAGAAAATGTATCCAATGCTTGATTTTGCTGATCTGCCGGAAAACGTTTGGTGGTACGTGGAAGAAAGCTTGAAAGATCAGCTGACGGATCAGAGAAAGTGCTACGAGTGGATTGTTACCAACGGGACCTTTTTAATGGGTGAAACCGACGAATATTTTCAGCAAAGAATAGAGCGTTTTCACTCGTTTCTGCAAAGTCGAAACGAGAGAAACATCGTGGTGTTTTCACACAGTATGTTTCTTAGAAACTATCTAAATAAATATTACGGGCGGCCAGTAATGCAAAGCCTTCCAAATGGCTCCATAAGTACGTACTCTTTGTAACGGGACCGACTGGAGTCCAAACGCTTAGTATAATTCGCAAAGAAATGGAAAAAGGGTCTGAAATCAAACGTATGCAGTTCAAGAACACCAGGAATGTTCCCATTTTAAAATAGCATGTTATTTATTTATTTATGATGCAATATGCAGAATTGTTAGTTATGTTAATTTGCAGCACGAATCAGAGAAGCGTAAACAGAGTAGTAAGAATAATATGTGGATCATAATGTAAGCTGCCATTCCTGTGGTTAAATACCTGTTATTACAGTTATTATACATTCAACTCTCTAACTCTTTTCTGATTGGCCGAAAGCCTACAGTGAATTTTCGAAATCAGCACTCATGACGTCACAACTGCAGATTATACAAGGTCACGGGTTCGGCTTCGGCTGATAACCCTTACCTCGACCTTGATTACTCTGGATATCACAAAAACCTCATCCAATAATTGTTTATTATCAGCAGTTTAATTTGACATACAAACGAGGTGAAAGGGTCAATTTTGCTTTGTATTGACCTGTTGGTGTTGTTTGCTTGCCTTTTTAAACAAAGAATATTGATTTTGACTGTAGACTCAACTGTATTAATTAACATCTATTGATTAATCACGAAGTGTTCACGCTCTTCAAATGTATATGTAATAATAATTATTAAATTCTTAACCTCGGATAATGCAATTCTAGCTTTCTGATTGGTTTACCATCTCATATCCAATGCGCGCTCGTGAAATAATTGTTAATTATTGAAAGTGAAGTAATATTTACAAGTTTTTTATTAATTTTTTGTGCGTGAGAACTAAAGGTTTGCTCTATGAGTGATATTTGAGAAACGAATAAAGGGGGCAAGTTTCTAAAGAAACTGTGGTGCTGCGTCGGTGGGAGTATTACAAGATAATTTGGTTTTATCAACTGGCTGGATAATGTGAATTGGTCACTGTAAAGAGATTTGGAAGCTGACGTTTCGAGCGTTAGCCCTTCGTCGGAGCGAAGAAGTGAGTGAGTGCTGAGTGCAATTTGAAAGAATTCTCAAGTATCACAGGTACTTCTTTACCATATGACTGAGAAAATAACAAGTGTTTCCATATTAGCTTGCACTGCAAATATTTTAACAATTAATTGGCTTGCTCTCTGCCAATCGATAAAGTAAGAAGAAGTCATCGTGTTCCTGTGAGTAGAAGTTTGGAAGAACTAGAAATGCTGTGGGAACAAACTGCAGGTGAGTGTTGCCACAAGTATTTTGAGTTCTTCTAAATGCTTAAAAAATGCAATTATTCTTGCCTGAACCATCAAAATCTCAAGAGTTCATGTATTTTCTGTGTTTCTATACAATTGTAAAAGTCTTCATTTTTGCCCAAGTTTTTTAACAAGGTGCAATTTCTAATGTTATTTAGAAGTCTAACATTTGAATCTCTTGCAATATTATTTTATAAATTATGGATATTTTTCTGTCAAAATAATATTCTAAAAGATATCTTTTGGGGTGTAAGTCTAACATTTCAATATCTTGCAATATTTATGGATATTTTTGTGTCAGGATAATGTTCATAGAGGATATTACATTTCCTTGCAGGGGATATGAAATTTATCTTCGAGTGTTGAAAAATATTTCACAAGCGAGTGCAGCTGACTCATGAAATATTTTTCAACATGGGAAGATAAATTTTGTATCTCCAAGCGACCATGTAATTTTCTTTTTATTATATAAAATGTTCACAATACATAACATTCGGGTGATTTTCCGAAGATTTCTGACCCCTTTCCAAAGATTTCTGAAGATTTTCAAAAATCTGTCTAAAGGCCAGACAACCGTTTCCGAACATTTTCCAAAGAGTACTGAAGGTATCCAAAGATTGCTAAAAGACCACCGAAAAAGTTCCAAAGATGTTTTGATCATACACAAACAAATGTTATCAAAAATGATATCTTCACATGTGAGGATATCATATGTGAAGACAAGACATGGGCTGTTATAATTATTATGTTTACAAAGGCATCAATCAAATTGGGTTGGTGGATTTGTTTGACAGATCATAACAGTATTAAACTTTATTATATGGCTAGCTCCGTGAGCGGGCAAGATAAATCAAATCCTGCCCTGTGATTGGTCCTGCGATTGGCCCTGTGATTGGCTGAGCGGGCAAGATGGAGCTATCTTGCCCACTCGGGACTACCCGCCTTGTCCCGCAAGAACAATTCCCTGAAAGTCATATAATAAATCCTTTATTGACCAAGCTTGTTCAGTCAAGATGGCTTGATATTGGCCTTGTTCTTTTCTGCGAGTTTATGGACCTCGACTCCGTCTCGGTCCATAAACTCGCAAAAAAAGAACTTGGCCAATATCAAGACATCTTGATTGAACAAGCTTGGTCAATAACCCATATATTTTAGCTATTATATAATTTAACACCTTTTTAATTAGTAAGTGTGGAATAAATGTTTTGTAGCAATCTTCACATTTTTATTTGTTTATTATAAGTTCTTGTATATTTTTGAACTCACTCATTTCAGCTTGAAACCAGTCTAGTATAGGACAAATTGCTTTCATTTTCCTTATCAAAACCTTCGGCTGTATAGTTATTTTTTGAATCAAAGAATGCTTCTACAGTTTTTCTAAACTGTTCTATTGAAAGAGATTCAGTAATTGCCGAGGTGTTCAGTGTGTATAACAAGCGACAGAAGGCTGGAGATGCTAGACTAGATATTTGGTCTATCACAGCTACAGTGCAAGCTTTTATTATTTAAACAACTCTCACTTGAAACATAACTACTGTGGCTCAAAAATATAGTTAAAATAACTTTTGATTTCTAATATTTTGTTCATAGCTGGACTTTAAGTTTCCTCCCAACAATGTCTCTATTCTCCCTTTGGATTGTCAGAAATTGGGTGGCTGAAGAATAACATAATGTACAAATTAACCTACTTGTCTTCATATCTGCATTTGTCACAGAGTTAATTTAAGGTAGCACCATAGGTAACCCAACCTGCTATGAGCTTTTAATGCTTTAATAAAAATGCTCCACAGAGGATTGTTTGGGAAATTCAATGCTCACTGTTCATATATACCTATTAAATATCCTTTAAGAGTTTTCAATTAAAGGGAAGTGGCTTAATGAAACATGACAATGAGCAGAAAATTTGGAAGTTAATTGCCTCTTGTAGAAGACACACTTTTTACATTCAAGCAATAGAAATCATTTTCACTTTCCCATAGAGCCACGGCATACAGATTATCTTGTTTATTACACCAAAAAAATTGAAAATGGGTATCCTTTCCTTGTTTTCCCTAATTGTGAAGAGGACTGATTTTTTTTAACGATGCAACAGACCTGTCATTGGTAAGGTGGCTCAAAACAGGTTCCAACACTTTCCAAAAGACTTAGATTTTGATGAGTCATTTTTACCACTTTTCATCAGTTGATGCTACAATCATGGTATCAGAAAAACTACCCAATCATTGGTGAGCACGTTGTTATTATTTTCATGACACAATAGGTTACCATAGCAATGCCATGACCGGCTAGAAACACCCTTAATTTTAGCTTTAACTAGTAATAACCCCAAAAAGAGCCGGATGACCTCCATATTTTGATTAGCAGGAAAGGATGTAATTTTTTGGCGAAGGGGTTCAGAGCCACCTTAAATTTTCGAAAATTTAAGGTGGCCCTGAACCCCTGCCTGCCTGAACCCCTGAAATTTTATCCTGCATAGAAGCAGTCGATTCAGGATTAAAATAGAAAAAAATTGCGAGAAAACACGCACTAAACTGACAACGTGACGGTGACGGATCCTTGACGGTCATAATTGGTAAAACACGTGACGTACATGTGACGGAACAATATTGAAGATCCGACGGTAGAGGTAAATCCGTGAGAAACTCCTAGGATTCGCTCCGACGAAGTGCTAACGCTCAAAATGTCAGATTCCGAATCTCTTTACGGTGGCCAATTCACATTATCAACCCAGTTGATAAAACCAAATTATCCTAGAACAATAGTTCAACCAATTAGTCAATCCATGACGACTCCTTCACTCTTTATAGTTAAATCTGTGGCAACCTGTAATCAAATCTCAACGAGGCCGTCGGCTTATTACAGTGAGCGGCAAATCCCCGAGGAGAATGGTGCCGAGCGGGAAGCTTTCTCGCTCGCAACGTAATGAGGGGGCGGGAATGGCACCCGGGGGGGCACCGACACCGACTGGAAATACTGAAAAAGAGGTTCACGATTTTACTAAGCATCCAAAACCATGCTCTAGTCTAAAAATAGCTTCTTTTGTAAGCTAATATCAGTCATTCTGCTAGTCTGGCCTCACAAAGGCAATCATTCTGCTCTCGCAAAATTACAGCCTGTGATTACTGGCTCCAGGATAACGCTATCCACCGGATAAATCACTATCCAGCGGATAAGTGTTAACAAAACAAACCACGCTATCCACTGGATAGTGATTTTTCCGGTGGAAAGCGTTATCTACCTTTCGAACAACCCGTAAAAACGGGAATAGCGGTTTTTACCGTTATTTCTTCGAGTGCACCCCTAAAAGATCATTTGGCAACTAAAAATAACGTCCTTTCGTTAGAACGCACTTAGCGAGACCAGAATCCTTGTATTATACTGACGAGCATCACCTTTTCATATGGTAGTCCCAACCCCCCCCCCCTCCTCAAGAGTCGTCTGCACGCTTCCGATTGTTTTATAAACAATGAAAGTGAATGGTTAACGTTGCAGCTTGTACATGCGATGAACCATGAAACCTTCCCTTTAAGAAAAGCAAATGACAACAACAGAGTCAGTTGTTATTAATTTTATTCATGGCGTTGATTATTTTGTCTCCATGTCAGTTGATAGAGCGGTTTCACTTGAGTGTGAAAGTCACTTGCATTTACTCTAGTTTTACACTACTACCAAACGCGATTGGCTGAAAATGCTCGCGCCACCGCCAACCAATCAGAAGTAAAGCCAAGTTTTGAATGGTTTGATGGATTTTCTACGTCCTTTGTAATTGGCCAGAACGATTACAATCAACAACACTAGGGAGTTCAAGAAAACAGCGACGGCAACGGGAGCGTCCCTAAACAAAAGAATTGACAATAAGTAGAACAATAGCTGTACACGTGCGTTATAAGTTGTTGTACATTTCTTTGCCGTCCTCTGCAAACAACAACGTGAAATGATCAAATTCTGCGTTGTCTGGCGAACGCAAACCACGACAGCTAATTTTTGATATCTTTATTCCAGATTTGTCGCTGATTTCAGTATTCAGTTCTGGTTCAGTTTTTTTCAGATTCACTTTCGTGATCGTTTTGACAGTGATAAACAAAGTAAATGACTTAAGAGTACCGCGAGATTCGTAGGTAAAACATAAATTCATTTTTTAATCGACGTTGTCCTCTACGTCGCCGTAGTGGTTACTTAAACTCCCTACTGATCACGTGATACGCGATTATGTGGTTACCGTTCCACCCACCACCCCACAGTCAGACTAATTCTCTGACGTCACTGAATTAATTCTATAAAAATATACCAGCAAGATTGGGATGGAGGGAAAAGGAACAATTTCTATATGATAGCTATATATTTACAAATGAAGTGAAATTCTTCCAGATGAGATTAAATAATAAGAGGATAGTTGAGGTCCGATTATGGCAATTATTGTATAATTTTCTATTATTTACAAGTTTTAGCTAGAATACTTGTACACTATTATTTAAAACACAGCCCTGGAGCAAAAAAAATGCTTCAAACAAATTTATGCAAAGTTCATTTACCGGTCTTAGCAGTGATTTATAAAATTAGCCAGACTTTTAATAATGATATCCAACTGGGCACACAGGTAAAATAAATATACTGGATGCATAAAAATCTGGTTAAGTCTATTTTCAATCTAATCACTAATGGACAACTATAATAGCTTGAAGGAGCTAAAAACGATTGAAAGTAATTGGCCATGTTTCATCTCCTCCAAAGTAATTTCTAAGCCGCATATAACGCCTGCCTCTCAATAAACGAGGTCTTGTAAACGAGACATAACCATCACTCACTTTCATTTTCTCCTTTTCTTTAAATTTTTAAGTATAAAAAAGTTGTTATTTTCAGACACTTCTACACCGATTATGTCAATGGCTATTTCTTCTCGGTTTCTTTCCTTCAAGTTCTAACATGAAAATATCTTACAGAACACTGTTTAGCGTAACAGTAATTACTATTAATATCTGATATAATAAATAGGATAAAGCATTATCGACTCTTCCAAAAAGCAGTTTTTACAACAACTTGCATCAAACGTAACCTAATACTACAATCATGTGTAAATCACGTGTAGTTCTATTGCTTTTAACACGTGTACATCACATGTCCTCCGTAGTGTGTCACGTTTGTGATTCCCTGACAGCATCTTCGTTTTCCGCAATGGGCGGCAAATGTTGAACTTGACTGACAGGATGAAGCCATGACGTCTGCTGCGTCACGTGACTGCAAGGCAACACAGTAATTGAGTCCTGGCCCACAGTGTTTCTTGAAGGAGTTTTCGCACCCGGAAAGCCGTAGCAAAATCTCAAACCTTATGACTACAGACCTGTTTTTATTTACATATTCTTAATATGAACAGAGGCTCCCTTCATACAAGAAGTTTCAGGCGCCATACACCTCTCTGTTTTCAGATACAGATTAACTAAAAATAGCCTTGCGCCTGTTTACAAGCCCGAATCGGGCCCAATGCGATTGGAGTTTGGCAAACTATGGGTTTCTTGTAACCACTGGTACTGGTGTATGATATGAAATAAGTCGATAAATCTCAATGAAGATGTAATCACATCATTTTCTAGCTTGAATTTTCAACATTGTCAAGTCCAAACTCTCAATACTGATATCACGACAAATAAACGGGCGGTTCGTTCAAGAATACAAATGCATCGTTGTACGGTTTAAACTTATGTCTGAATTGTGAACGATACTTACTTAATATAATATCTGACTCCATCTGTGGTATAAGCCTCCTCCCATCCAAATGGAAGTGCTGTGGAATGAACAGAGTGACTTGATGAGCCGAGCTAATTGGAACAAAGGGAGTTAGAGAACCATGGGTGGGTACGCTGTAACTCTGAACCTCTTACCCTACACTAGACCATGATCAGCTTGATTTTGTAACCCTAGGCACCAAAAACCCCTACCCTACACCACTAGCCAGACGAGCTATTTTCCATGCAGAAACTTGATCACTATCGTATTCCAACATACGCTAACTAAACCAATATCTTCCAAAGTTACTTTCGAGTTTTAACTCTTATTATAGAACCCCGAGTAAAGAGACCTGTTCTAGACTAAATTATTTCTGCACTGCCCCCCACCCCACCCCCGGGTTGCAAGCTATAAGATTCTCCAATTCTTACTGACCAATACGTAAAAACAGCATGATTATCCCTAAGCTTTTGTCAGGTGACTCGGCAATTAATGTTTGTTCAATCATTTGCAGCCGGGAACAAGTTCAGTTCGTTAAAGCATGTCGTTAAATATCGGACTTTTGAGAAAGCGCTTCATCATCCGAGGGACAAGCTACTAGCAAGAAGTTGTTGAAATCTTTATTTTCCAAACAAAAGGCGCGAACACTCGCGGTTACTAAGAAAGTTGTCACGCTACCATGACGTGATCAGCTACTTGGCAACTTCAGGATAAAAACTTCGGACTTCGTCTTGAAGATCAGAATTAGCCATCAATTGGTAATTGTGACCCCAATTGATATGCAATTTCCCGTAAGTAATGCTTAGGGGGTACTTCCTTATATGGGCTATATAGGTATATGCGGCCCCAAAGGGTATGGTTTTTTAGCTGCGTTGGTCAGAAATTGGGTATCAGTCGATTTTGACCATTTTGGTTTCAAATCGGATATGGTTTTTGCACTCTATAGTCTTAAATTGGGTATGGTTTTCAGAAGTTATCCTGCCAAATAAAAGCATGTCAACATTGCATTCAACATTGGTATGAACTAGGGAACTTATTACAAGGCAGGTCTGAAACAAGGTAATGATTAAGTATTGGTTCAGGTCTTAATAGGGTATCGAATGTTTGGCCAGGTCATAAATAGGGTATAGAAAATCGCAGATTTTGGTCTTAAATAGGGTAAGAATTTTGGGAAGCAAGCCGCACACCCCCACCTAATCTTTCTGAAGATACCGCTCCCCCCCTCCCCCTCACCCCCTCCCCGGGAAGTAATGTTACAAGATTATTTCGTTTACTGTCGACTCAAACAATGTAACAAGATATTTCTCGTAGAGCTTATTAAGGTATCCTTACGTTCGTCCTCTATCAGCGCCTTGACTGACTTCACTGTTTCACGAGCTTCTTTCGCCAGAGAAGCTGGGGTGTACTTTGCATGACGGGATAGGTAAGATGGCGGTTTAGGATTTGATCCCCCGTCACGACGAACGGACTCTCCTTTACCACGCTGCTGGGGCCTGGAAACAAGGCAGGGAAAAGGGTCACTTAAACAACAATTCAGGGTCGAAAAGAAGACTAACAATCACAAAACAAATCTAAGTATACTGAGCATGGTGATCAACTAACCTTCCTGATCCTCCCTCTGTTAGAGTTTCATGGACCATCTAAACAATCAACACGAACAAAAAAACGTCAATCACTGAATTAAACACAAGGCGATGTGGGTTAGAGTGTAGATTCATTTCTCTGTTGCAGAGCTTGATTTCTGTGCAGTTCTAGGGAGTTTTGGGGAGCTGGGATGTGGCCCTGGCTCGATTCCTGCCCGGTGCCATATGTGGGTATGTGGGTTGAGTTTGTTGTTGGTTCTCACCTTGCTCCGAGGGTTTTTCTCAGGGTTCTCCGGTGTTTATCCCTCCACAAAAACCAACACTTCAAATTCCAATTCGACCAAGATAGAGGACCCGCATGAAAACCAGCTAAGGCTGATGTGGCTTCCTCTCTTAATATTGTAATGTATTTGTTTATTTTACTATTGTTTTCAACACTCATCAAAGCAGTTAGCTTAACGTGACTCACAAAAAAAAAAACAACCTTGGACTAAATGCCAGTTTTAACTGTATTTTTTAAATATAGTTCCCATCTGTTACAGAGTGGTTAATTATTACTGTAACAATGCATGCTAAAAACACGCTTTAGCACCTCGGCAAAGTGAATCAGCTTCTCCGTGGCAACTTCGTACGTTCGTTTACCGACTTCGGCCTTCCGAAGTTGGCAGCCGAGGACAACAAGTCTTTTCTGTAACTCTTGGAGTTCCTTCTGCAATACAAAGATCAACCCATTAGATCCACGGTGATCCTAAATATCAAAATAAGCAGGGATAATGAGAATATAACAATGATCACCAACGGGAAGTTGATTCAGACAACCAAATTCTCCCAAATAGCATAGGAAACCCAGTGAAGAGAATTTGCACGTTGATAAGGAGTCTGCACTTATAAGTTAACTCACCACATCAGGTGTCGGCTCGGCTTCTTTTGCCTTATACGAGTCCAGCTCTTTTTCCAGAAGTATTATAACCTGAAAAGGAAAAAACATTTTCGTTATACAGCCAAAACGTTTTCCGAGAACTCAGGCCACTTCTTACCCCACCCCGCCCCCTTTGATGGGTCATTGTGGGAGAAAAACCCCACTGAGAATCAGCCAAATAACTCCACACAAATTGTTTACCTCAGCATAGTCTTGTTCCACATCTTTAGCAGCTTTCTGAGCTTCAGACGCCAGATGAACTTTCTTCTCAAGCGATCGGCTTTCTTCCAGCAAACTATGAGCATCCTGTCACAAGAACAAAATTCCACTTCGTATCTACATTTGTGTCTTTCACATAATCTATTCGTTGTCACATTCGATACGCTGTTTCCGTTATGTTACATTCGTTACGTTATGTTTCTGTCATGTTACATTCGTTACGTTATGTTTCTGTCACGCCGTTACATTCGTTACGTTATGCTCCCGTTAAGTTACATTCGTTACGTCATGTTTCCGTTATGCTACATTCGTTACGTTATGCTTCCGTTGTTACTTTCCTTATTTCCGTTATGTTACATAAGTTACATACGTTTAGTAATGAAAGAAAATCAGAGACATCCTGACCGCTAAAAAATACTGTTTTTTATTAACAGAACAGAAAATTCTTTAGTTTAGGGGCTGGATTAAAACCACAAGATAACAAAGGGAAATGCTCTTACACGTCTTGCTTTCAAGAGATCTTCTTCAGCGGTCAAGCATTCCTCCTCTTTCTTCTTCAACAGCTTTTTTAGGTGCTGTACTTCACGTAACGCTTCGTCCCTCTCACGTCTTATTCGCTGAGCATCTTCAGCATTTTGTTTGGCCATGGCCTCTAACGAAGCCAGCTGCGACTGTTGCTGCATCTGAAAATAAAACACATGCTATTTGTTGTAAAGAAGTGTGGAACACCCTGACATGGCGATAGGCCGTTTTCATTCTATCTTGTGTCGCTTTCGAGCCATTTTGCGCCGTTTCAGTATTTGCTTGCAAGGCAACATTTGTTTACCGTGACACCCAACATTTCCTTCTGACACAATGAATTACTCTAAAAAAAGAAATTCTAATAAAAACCTTAACATACGAAAAACTTTGACCAAGTCATATAGAACTCCATATTTTCGTACGAGGCAGCGCTCACGCTGCACACAGCTAGAAGTGTCGCAGGTGCATTTTTTCTATGCGAAGCACTAACCTTTTTAAAAAAATTCCAGATATGAAAGACATTAAAATCAAAGCGTCAAATTCTCTTTAAATTTACACCAGGATATTGAGTCTAATCTTAATGTCAAGTCTTATCTTAACTGCAATAAACCCTACAGCAATCCGTAAAAACTGCTTTCCACAAATGCAACAGAGAAAGGGGAAGATCTCGTCCTTGTTTCCTCTTCTCGTTGGCGGTAATTTCGCCGCCATATTTACACCAAAATTTCACACAGAAAGGAATACGCTTGGTAGACCTTTCCACAAAACATCTAGTTATCTAACCTAGAAGAATTTCAGACAGGCGTTTTCTTTCTCTTTGGCATAATGTGTTCATCAGTTTGTTTGTATCTCCCAAAACGTGTTTACATCGCCAATTAAGAGCCTTTGTAACCTCCGCGTCAATCGAGCCACACCAAATACTAAAACGCCGATACCCATTTCGTTTCTCAGTGACGAAACTAAAACAACTTTTTTTGACTCGATTGTCTTGTCCCTATAATTATTGTTTTCCTCATTAGTTTAATTTCTTTACTCGATTTTTTTCACAGTAGGAAACTGGAAAGCTAACGCTCATTAAGCTAATTACAGTGGAAACCCGCTGACACGGCCACCAACAGGCCATGAAAACTTGACCGTCGATAACAACGGGGTGGACGTATTGGCGGGGTAGGGTCGAATTTCGTGACTTGGCAGACATAACAATTGTACATCTAAAGAGCTGTTCTTTATAACATTTTTTAACAAGTTGAAACTTCAATCAGTACATACAATATTAACAATGGAAAGATGACCATATTAACTGGTTCGAGGGACCGTTTTACCGGGGTAAAAAATTATGTATGGGCTATTGACCAAGCTTGTTCGGTCAAGATGGCTGGGTTTTGGCCGAGTTCTTTTTGGCGTGTTTATGCCATAATCACGCCAAAAAGAACGAGGCCAATATTCAGCCATCTTGACCGAACAAGCTTGGTCAATAAAGGATTTATTTTTGGGGAAATTTTTCTTGCAGGACAAGGCGGGTAGTCCCGAGCGGGCAAGATGGTTCCATCTTGCCCGCTCGGGTAGCCAATCACAGCGCAGGATTTGATTCATCTTGCCCGTTCGCGGAGCTAGCCATATAATAAAGAGGATTATACAGGTTGGGATCAGAATGTGGCCGTTGGCCGTATTCACGGGGTGGCTGGAGTAACTGGGTTTTCTTATGAGGAAATGTACGAGCGTTTGCCAGAACAAAAAAGAGTGTTTTAGGTTCTGTAAGGATTATTTCCCGTTCTTAGAATTTAATCACGAGAGCTTTAAAGTGAGCACGAACACATACAAAAATCAAATCACAAGGAGATATTCCCCATATCAGGCTACGAGAAAACAAAACTATTTTATCTTATGCCGAGTCATTCATAACAGATTCTAGGCGGACAGCTAACAAAAAAGCACAATTACAATACATATCAGCGAAAACTTGTAAAGCTTTTTATATTATCAAACAGAATCAAACAAGGTGCTATTCTTTTCAGTTTTTCTTTTTGATAAATGCGCCACAAGGAAAATTGAAAATCACCGAAACAATAACAAACAATCAAATTCGTCTCCGTCTTAATTTAGTGAACGAGACGAGGTAAAGATTAGCAAGGTTCAAATTCGTCTACGTTTCGCATAACCAAAAGAAAATAGTATAATTATTGATGATCACTAATACTTAATAAAAAAGACATAAAACTGTCACTGACTTGTTCAAAGGTGTCTGTTTCAGGCGTTGCTGAAGCGGCGGGAAGTGAATTAACATCTTGCACTGCAAACTGCACAGCTGAAGTGCTTAGGGAATGGTCGTTCAACTTCAGGGCAAACACCTGCCTTGCCACATCCACGAAATCTGCCATGAAACAACGACGATATCAGGGTTTTTACCACTGTTTTGCTTGGCAAGATGACCTCCACTTTAATACAAATCAACGACAAGAAATGTTTCCTTGATGCTACTTTTTTTGTGTGTTAGAACTGTGCAAAGTCCCTGTGATATCAACATGGTTACCCCAGTGTTTAAGGAAGCTTATTTGCATACAAACTAGGATAACATGTAACTAATTTCAAGCGTAAATGGCACTGGGAATTGATGCGCTCTTATGCAGTGTACGTACAAACGGTAACGAAGAAAATAAACCGAGCGAGGTTCAGTTACCCGTTGAATAAGCGAGCAAGTTTCTCTTCGTTTGTAAATCACTGTTATGAAAAAACGAGTATGTAACAGGCTCGACTTGACGAATTTTAGGATTCACTTAATAGAAATAGGTCTTTTGTAAAACAGAGCGACGGAAAGGCATATAGTTTTGCCTTCCTTTAACGCGAGTTAACTAAAGTTTTGCCATTAAAGTGAAAATTTCGACGATTGCATGTGTCCCGTACTGTGTAAACAAACGAGCATTTAAAAACCGCTTAAATATAGAACAGGGTTAGGTAACTCATTTATTTTTGGAGTCCTTACCTCCATACGATACAAAACCGGCATGGTCAACAGGCAATCTTTGCCTGAGGTCGCGCTGCTCTTCCTCCGTTGGGTGAAACCCTAAATACCTCAAAGCCTGAAACAAGATTGAAAAAAGTACATCAGATATACAGTCACAATAGCGATAAATCTATAACTCATGCACAACTGGAATAATTTAGGAGACTGGGGGCTTTAGACAAAAAGCAGAAGCAATTTAAACAATGTATGTTTACACAGCTGTCACCAGAGGAGAAAATCGTAAAAAAATTTATCATTTATTTAGCAGCAATGTAACTTAAGTGTTAGTTTTTTTAATTGAAAAACTTAATATAAAATTTTGGGGAAACGCCCGGGGGGGGGGGACTCCCATATGAAACAGACGGGGATGCTCGTCGGAAATTTTGAATTTAACCCCTAAAGGAGACCAATCTAGGCGTGGCTTAAGCAAATTTTGACCCCTAAAAGAGACCGTTTAAAAACACAAAAATACGACACGCAATGAGTTTTAATGATAAAAAGGCATAATCATCGAATGCTTTTATCTAAAAAGAAAATTTAAAAGGAAATTTGACTTCTGTTTCTCTTCGCGTAATTCTGTGTTACTTCGCGGAACCCTAAACGAGACCTTGGTGGCATAAAATATTGGCGCTTTGCCCGGAACACCCTAAGCGAGACCAAAATCCAAAATTTACACCCCTAAGCGAGACGACGAGCATCCCCGTCTGTTTCATATGGGAGTCCCCCCCCCGGGGGGAAACGGTGAGTATAATTCTGACTAGTGCTGGATATAGTTTTTGATGGGAGATTTCGAAAAGCGAGAGACACTTTCTTTGTATCGTTTCGCCATCTTGAAAAGCTGTTCAATTCATGCTGTTTGTTTCACATTTGCTTGGTAAACACAAAAGACTCTGAAGCTTACTAATGCTCCTTTGGCTTCTCGTAGACCTCGTAGACCAGAATAAGAAACCATCAGGGTATAGTAAATTACACAAGATAAGCCAAGGCTAGAGGATTTCTTTAATTTTATTTCCAGCAATAGATAGCCTGCATGACAGGCTGTTAGATAGCGGATATAAAAAACCTTTGGAACCAGAAAGATTGCCCGTAAAACTGCTTCATTACCAACGTTTTTCATAGCAATTGTGAGAAACATACTTAAATGACCAACTCAGCTGAGGGAGCCGATATGTTAATTTGTTTATTACTATTCCAACAGTTTTAATCATTTAACAAAGTTAAGTGCCTACAGGCTTTATTTCAATCATAACCACGCTTGCCTGGGACTATCATGTCATTGATGTCAGCAGCTGACATGTGCTTCTCGAGACCTAGACACTGTAACACCTATGTCTTTGCATGATATATTAACAGTACAAACCAACACAACACAATAACTTTATTGACACTCCCCAGAGGGTAGAAATAAAAATACAAACGACAGGTATAGACTTACCACTTCAAGCCTGTTCACCTTTAACTTGGTATGAGGATCAAGTGAAAGTCGTCGACTGCCCCTCCCATTCCGTTTCGCTCTAACACCACCAGCTGTTGTAGTCAAGAGTGACTGCTGACCATTAACAGGGCTAGGACTTGACTGCTGGCTCAGTGATGGCGAGGCGTGTTGTTGTGAGACTCGATGGAGAGCTTCCAGATCCTGTTGTAAGTAGTATGGTACTGATGAGGGTTGAAATGCTGTTTGTACAGGGCTGATGTGTAGTGATCCTAGCGCCAGGTGTTGAGGTTGTGTTCCTAGGACAGCTGGTGCAGCTCCTAAAGGAGGAATTAGAAATATCGAAGGTGAAGTCAACATCTCAACTTTAAAAATCAAAGCCTTTTGAAGTCCAGCATCTTGCTGGACACTTGTTAAAGAGTGTCTTATGTGTTCAGTCTACCTGACTCACACAGCCAGTGCTTAACTCTAGTTTCATCCCCCAGGGTACTCCCCCAGCTGGGAAGAAGGTCAATTGCAGGTTACCGCCAAGCCCACTTCCCCGCTCACCCCTCCCTTACTCCAGACCCACCACACTTGCTAGGCTTTCCACCAGGCAAACAAATGATGCTGGTGCCGTGTTTGCCCAAGAACACAATGAAAGGAAAATAGTTAGTCTCCAAAACACAGCATCTCGATCTTGTATCAATAGCAGATAAATACTTATTTACCTATGGGAGATGTTTGAAATCAATAGCTAGTCAAGAGATCTAGCCTGGTGATTACCCTTTTTTATATTCTTAGACAAGAAGACACTTAACTCTCACATCAACTCTCTCCACTCAAATGTAGAAATGAGTAACATCAAACTCTTATCATAACCTGCCTTATCACATACCGGGCAAAATTACTGAATGCTAATTGACTGAGACAGAGGGCATCATTCCTTAATCACGAGGGCACTTTTAGTAATCATGAGGGCATGATTACTTGATCCCTATTTTTGTTGACAGTCACAATTTACCGAATTGAACTTTACCAGAATGAAAACTTGACAAATTTCTTTGCTGTATTTTAAGAACACATTCATTGAATCGATTGGTCAGTTCAGTTGATTCTCATATGTCGTGGAATTGAAAGGGCTTCCTGGAAGCAAAACGTTGCGCTCTCAGTAATTTTGCCCTTTATGTGATAAACAAGTAATCGTATGTGCCCTTGGGCAATTAAGGATTAATTTCACTTGTATTTTCAAAGTTTTCCAAATTGCACTCGTCACTTCGCGACTCTGGCAATCCTTAATTGCCCTCGGACCCAGGCAATTACATATACAAATCGCGAGGGGGGGGGGGGGATTTCAATCAACACCTTGGCACTCCATGTTTAAGAAACCAGAGTTAAACCCTGCTTGCATGAGTGAATGAGCTTTACAACAGGCTCTAAACAAATAAATTACAGATATGTCTAATAATGTTAATACATAGCAGCTATTCTACATATGATGATATCAGAAAGAAAGGCAAAGAACAAAAGGTCATGTACTTAAAGACATGGATCCAACTTAATAGATTGGGAAAACGTTCCACACTACAATACAGGGCCTGGTTGTTCAAAAAGTGGATAACGCTATCCACCGGATAAATCACTATCCAGTGGATAGTGTAGTTTGTTTTGTCAACACTTATCCGCTGGATAGCGTTATCCAGCCTTTGAACAACCGGGGCCAGGTTAATGCATGTATCATTATACAACATGGGTTTATAGGAGATTAGTGGCCTACCTCAAAAAGTGAAAACAAATATATCACGAGAAAACAAAAATAAAATATTAACAGACAATTTTGATAATACATCTACTACAATAGGACTTTAAAAAGACTGATAATGATTGTGCAATGTACACAATGGAGAGTGTATCTGTTAAGCAATAAAATCAAATTTAATAGTCTCTAGTATTGGTACTTATTTGTGGCTAACAACAAAATTTAAAACAGTTTATTCTAGAAACTATAATTTGCAATTGAAGCATTTCATTGTAGAGGGTGAACTTATATTGCTGCCTTAACCAAACCTTGATTGATACGCATTTTGCATTCTTTGAATGTTACAGTTGTACATGTAGTGCTGGGTAATTTAGTCTCAAATATCTATAAACTTTCCATTAACACTTGGAGAAACCAAATGAAAAACAAGATGCTATAGCTACCTGATAATTTAAAATGAAAATCTTCTGAAACTCAACAAAAGTCCTCAAAAGAGAAGACGTTTGACACAAATACAAGGAAATATATTTACAATAACAATGAAGATACTGTACATTGAGAAAACGTTTTGTAGGTTTCACATCCCATAAGAATTCATCTAAATATTGTAAACAATTTCAGAGCCAATAATTTAATGAGTTTCACACTTTCTTTGTTATTGAAGAAAAATTGTGCCACATGGAAAACTGTGATAAAAATCTCTCATTAATAATTAAGTAAAGGTAACCTCTGTTTTGTCAAATCTTGCCAAATAACATCTCCATTAGTCATCCATTTGTGGTAATTTTGGGGTGAAAATGGCTGTAAGAATTTCAATTGTATTTTTTTGTACAGAATTGGCACAGAGTGTTACACCTAATTTACAAGTTACAGAGTTAAAAAGGAAATTTTTGTTACAGAATCACTTGCAGTTCAAGGTTCAACAATGAATAACTGAATGAGAGAAAATTCAAAACCGAAAAAAAAAAGAAATGGTTTGATATGTGCATGCGAGGAGTTAATCACAATAATGCCTCTTGCTTAATATACATGTGCAAGAACAGGGTTCATGCTATTATGTGCCAGAAGATTTATATTTAATATGGCTAGCAAGTTTCTTGTTAAAACCAGTAGACATATACACAACATAACATTGACAACTTCATTACCAGAGAAGTGTAATATACCTGTATTAATATGAGTTTGCTCATATTTTTTAACACGAGTTTGGTTGCATGAAACAGGAAACTACAGTGTACGCTATTTCCAGGAAAAACATTAAGCATTCCTGACCAATAGAAACATTATCTAACAGAAATAATAATTCAATTTCTTAAAGCTAAACAGAATCAGAAATTAATTTTTACTTGATTGCAGGACTGGCAAGGGTTGGTAAGCAATGCCTTGAGCACCCTGTTTATTTATCCTAACTTATCCAATTTCAGAAGTAAATTTAGTTGTAGGTGTTTTGATCAGAAATAACCAATGGGCTGGACACATTTTATGCATAATAAAGCACATCAAATTATTTACAAACCGTAGAACATTTTCAGATCAAAAAGCATGTTTACATGTAAGTAAGCACAAACATTTGCTAGAATTACATCTGAAGACAAAACAGTCATTACAAAAACTCACCATTTGCAGCAAATGAGCTGGGTTGGTTAACATGAGGTGGGCTCACAACAGCTCCATTAACATATGAAGGACTACTCCATGACCCATACTGTGTATTCACAGGAAATCCATTAGGCACACTATCAACAGTTGTTGGTGTAGATGACATAGCTGGTTGAAATCCACCAAACATCCTTGGTGGGACTGCCGTGGGTGCCTGGTAGAAGTCATTAACAGGCTGCAGGTGTGAACTGGGCACAGAAGAATGGTTCACACCATTTGCTACAGCATGTATTGAATGCGTCATTGGTTGCATAACAGCTGGCTGAGTATCTGATATAGCAGGTGGAGAAACCTGGGAGTGTGGACTTCCTTGGAATGTTTCTACGCTTGGACTGCTTTCCCGGCTACCTGTAGCCAGTTGGCTCACACCTCCAGCCAACAGCTCTTTCATAAAAATGTCAGAGTTACTAAGATCTGGTTCACTTGTGCGTGATGATCTACTAGACGAAGGTCGGGAGCTTGAGTTATCAATCCCATTGAGGTTCAGTTGAAAGTTTTCTTCAGGAGTGAATCCATTTTCAGATCCTCTTCTTGGGCTGTTGTGTGCTGGACTGATTGAGCCATTTGGTGTCTGACTGCCTGGCCTGTGACCACCTCGTATAAATGTTACCTCTGTGTCTTGCCCTCTGTTCCCAAATAACACATCAGACATTAGTTATTCAAGTTATAAACTTTAGTTTGCCCTGGTGTAAAGCTTTTGGACAAATTGTAAATCAAGGAGATCAGTGATGAAAAACAGAAAATCATCATCTGGGAGACTCAAGATTTTGATGGTAACTAATTCTCAGAACTTTAGTTTTGCTAGGTACATGTAGCGTGAACGTTCAAGAGACTTACATCTTGTACTATTGATACCAGATGTCCTTTGAAATGGCTTTTTTTTCAGGCTGTTTCACGCACCATTGGTTTCATTCATGTGATTCAAAAAAAGTGATCACATGATGACACACATTTCTTGGTGCAGATGGGTAAGGTTTTCAGCCCAGCATTTGCAAATTCCTCAAAAGATCCAAGTTCAAGGCGAATCTTGTCCATCCCATGGATTTTACATCTGTTGAATTCTTCTCTGTAACAAATCTTGGATTGCATCTTGTTAGAAAGTGCAAAACTCAACAAACTTGCAAACAAACTGTGAAGCAACTTCCCCGACAGCAGAGATTCACTCATCACGCAGACACTTTTTTTAATCATGTGAATGAAACCAACAGGCTGTGAAATGGCCTGGGAAAAAAAGCCATTTCAAAGCATGTCTGGGATCAAAAGTATTCCATGGCTGTACTCTTGTCATTCACAATACCAGCAAAATTTTAAACTTAATTCATTATTGATTTTAAAATGCTTTCTGTTTAGTATTGCTTTTCATGTGTAAATTTCGACACTACAGCATTTGTACAGGTAACACAAAACAAAATTTTCTAAAGGATTAAATCAGTACATATTAATACTGTTTTTTAAAAATAATATAATTATACTCATAATATGTGATTCTAACAGGGGAAACTTAGTGTCAAGTAATAACATTTGACAAGTTAAGTAATAACATTTGACAAGTTAAGTCACCTTAAAAGCAGTTCTCTACCATGCAATTGCATGAAAATCTTTAGTGCACATTTTAAGAAAACTTCATATTAGTGCTTACACAAATTACAATGGTTAATGCAGTTTTGTCAGTACAGTAGCTAGAAACTTTCAATCAATGACAGCAAACTTTCAAAATATTTACTTCAAAATTAAAATAACCAGCAGAGGTGTTTCTCAACAAGTGTTTACTCTAGTATGTGTTTCATCTTCCTAAAATCATTACCTATACTCTTTCCCAGATGGCTAAATAAGATACAAATAGCCATTTTCCAAACTTAGATTACAGCTTGCGCAGTTCACTAGAAGATACTTATTAAGATTGATCTGCAGCAAAATTAAGGCCCAACAAATGCCAGACACCTGATACATGCATTAGACAAATAAATTGTTGTAATACCTGAGTTTAAGTCTTGTCAACAGAGATTTTGCTTGCTCATGTGTAACACCAACAAGAGTCTCTCCATTTATGTTTATAAGCCGATCATCTCGTTTGAGTCTTCTGTCCTGTAACAAAATATATGTCCCTGCCTTTAATAAGTTTTAGATGATTCTCATAGAGGATTCCAGTTTTCATGATTAAAGCTGTGATCCAATTAATGTTTATACCTTAGAGCAGGTATTAGCAGGTACCCTGAATAATCCAGAATGAATGAATTTAAAATAAAATTAAAGCTAACCATGCAAATTTTGTTCAGGTTCAAAAAGTAAAAATCTTTAAAAATAAAGGTTCAAGAGAATTATATTTGACAATCTGTTTATTAAATGATCCATATTTTTTGATGTTTGATGCTTTTAAAAAAAACTCTCCCACTGAATATGTATTGTTTTTTGGGACAAATAAAACAATGGTCGCAGCAATTAGACTCACCCGGAGATTTCAAACTGTCTTGTGGCTAACAAAGCAGTGAGTATGCACAGCTTAAAGACTCTCAATATGGTTTTAGTGGAAAGCCCCAAAACATATTCATGAGTGTCTGGCTACCAGACTATTTAAATGGATTCTGCTTTGAATGTGAAATCGTGAAAATTGATTCATCAAGTAACAGAAGACAGCTTTTAAAAATAAGTGAAGTTAAAGCTGGAGTGAGATTGCTGGCATGAATTAAGAAGTAATTTAAGATTCATCAGTATAACAGCTGCAAGTTTAAAATTTATTGTTTAATAGTCTTTTCACTTGTGTCGTTTTTTCTTTAAATGTCACTAAATCAAGGACTTCATGCTCTTGAAATTTTTTCTTTTTATTCCACCATGAAACAACTTGAATAAATCAGAGCACAATATTAAACCACAAGAAATATCTATCATTGAATGTATTTGTGATTTCACCGACTGTGTTGTAGCAGGGTGAGCATTAGCCATTGAAACACACAATTTTGCCATCTTAAACGACGTACATGTAACAAACATGTGACAAAAATAATTTGAACTCAGTGCAACACTTTAAATTGACACTCATCACTCATGCACTAATTGGGTTCAGAATTACTTCATCACAAGGCTGAAAATTATTTTTATCACTGAGTGCATTCAGAGTTGTTCTATTGTTAAAAATTGTTAAAATTCTCAGACAAATGGCACTTTGGAATTTAAGTAACTATGACACGACCTCTGGCAAACAGTGCAAATGACTGATTGCTTTTAATTAATACGCCACATAACTTTTTTTTCTTGTAAAGAATAAATAAATAAAAAGCTTGCAGGAAAAAAAAGTAACTTTTTTCCATAAATTATGGCATACAAATACCAGAGCTGAAAATGAATATCATTGATTTGCAATGTTTCTTGATCTGTAGTAGGTATTCATTTGGTAAAAATAAAAAACAACTTTTAAGAAACTTTAAATTTTTTAGATTGAAAACAAAACATGGCCCTAACTTGAGACTGATAACAAAATAATATGTTCCACTATAATTTTTAAGTTATGATCAAGGTTACTTTTTCCAGAAAGCTGATTTCAAACAGGTTAAAATAATTATGCATTTAGTCTAAAATAAACATTTCTTACTGAGAACTTGGAAAATTAAAGCATCAAAACTATTACCTTATGAGCGTCTCCACCCTCTATAATGTCGTCAACATACACATGTGGTCCCTCTGGTCTGTTTGTTCCACCGACGATACACAAGCCAAGACCAGTTGTATGTTGAATCTGAATGGTCTGCAGTTCTCCTGGATGGTCAAATGTCGGAGAAGAACTTGTGGAATGCCTATCGGTGGGCAGTCCAGAATCATTTGTAACCTCTGAGGAAACGCTTTGTTGTTCCACGGTCAGATGTCCATTGCCATTATATTCTGGGGATCTCTCAGAAGAGTGGGCATCACCATTGAAGTGGCGAGTATACAGTGATCTGCTTGCTGGCATTGAGAGTTTCTGAAGGCTGGAGTTGTATGATGGCGGTTCATGTGCACCTATTTATAAGAAAAAAAAATGCAAGGTTGAGCATTCTTTTAATTTTTTCACAGCTACTGAGGGGTCTTTCTAACAGCAAGGTTTAATTGCCATTAAAATATATCTAAGTGTTGTTCCTGAAAGGAATTCATCTTGATATCCATAATATTAACACTTTTCATAGGCCCCTACCAAAATCCACCTTTCTGACACCAAGAGGTTACATACACCTCTATAACAGGGGATACCTCTTTATATTACATGTAATGGCAGTTTGCTTTGTCTTGGAGAAGCCAGAGTTCATATTATAATCTCTACCTCTACAACACAGACACATTCATTTGAAGATATACACACTCATGAATATCCTGACTGCCTTAGTAGCTTATGTAAGAAAGAAGATCAATTCAGGAATTTATTTCACTAAACCTGATCAAAATTATTATAAAACTCACTAAACTTTGCTTTATATGATGCTTGAAATTTGAAATTTGGCAAAAGGCAAATTGTCTCAGATCATTCACAAGAAGAAGTGGTTGTTTATATTAAGAAATAACTCGATGATCTATACAATAGTCAAGAATTTGCCATCATTTGCTTACCAGGAGTATGTTGAACCACAGTAGGACCAACTGAAAGGGTCGGCAGGTCCATGGAGTACATTCTTTGAAGGCTTGCCGAGGGTCTGTCCAGCGAGTTGGTGGGTGATAAGACAGGGCTGCCATGACGACCACCTGCTAGTGGAGACATCTGACCTGCGTTATTCACCCATGAACGTTTTCCTGAGGAAAACAAAACAGTAGTAGGAAAATTAACCCAAGAAATAGGGTGAGGAACAGTGTGAGGTACACACTGTATAACTTATATCTGAATAATGACAGTGTCTATGTTGCAATCAAGATGTTACCCCCATCAATGTTGCTGTCATAAGATTATACCAAGGAAATGCATTCCCCTCCAACAGTCTAAGAGATCCCATTCTCATTCAACATTATGGTTTTAGCATTTAAAACTCTTTACATCCAGTCCAATTTCATAAGCAACCAAGAACTGTCTAACCCTTTCGATCTGACTTACCCATGGTTGGCGAAGGAGTTGAGGTCCGAGAGCTGCCAAAACTTCCATTTCTCATTAATCCTGATGAAGAGAATCCATTGGTGAGACCGGATGCTGAAGGTCCACCATTCAATGCTTCCATCAGTTTGGTAAACTCCTGCCTACAAAATGATAAATACATTGTGTGGTATGTAAATGATTGAACATTTATAAAGCAAACCACCTGCTTGAGTTAATAACATCAGTTACCTGTTAATTAACAGCTAATTTGTATTTAAAGTGTTCACTAATTCTGAACTGATCCATAAAATATTTCATACCTGGCCTGAGCATCTCTACTCACGAGCAGTTTGGCGTTGTTAGACTGCGCAGCATTCCGTAGTACTGACATTGCTCTAAAAAAAATTGCCACAAATTTAGGGATTAGAGTGATTAAAATGTTACATATCTAGAACATCTTGCAGTGGAGAGAATTCTTTAACTCAGGTTCAGACTGTGAATTCTCTCCACGCACTTCCATACATTTCTTTTAAAGTTAGTTCCAAGAAGTAAGTTGTAGGTGAGGAGAATGTTCTGCAGATGATGATTTTCTTTATTTTAAATCAAGCTTTTTACATGACAGTGTGGTTACTATAAGGAGAAATTAGATGTTTGTTACTCTTGAAATTATATGATTGTACTTATTGACTGAGTGGGAGGGCCTGACAAGAAAATATTTAGCTTGAAGTCAAGACATACAGACCGAATGCAGTGAGGTCTGTGTGTCCTGCTCAAGTGTAAATTATTTTCCTGCCCAGCACAACCTCACTTACTCAATAAGCATTTTACTATATGACCATTTTGTTTGTTTGTTTTTTTCAATTTTTTGTAATTTTCTTCAATGGTAAGGAGTGTTGACTTTCTTTCTGTGTGCATGGCTAGGACCTTGAAAATGAGGCTCAAAAGGCTCTTGAAAGTGTCAAATAGTCGCTGTTTGACTAAATGTTTTGGGCTTAGCCCTTCTTCAGTAGGATTCCACCTATCGGCATAGTGTCATATATGTCATACTATGTATCGGCATAGTGTCACATACATGTATCTTCTGAATTTTTTGCTCATTCTTACTAACTAGGACCTTACTTGTCATTTGACACTCCAAGCAGGCTGAATCCATTCACTTCCAAAAGTTGGTCTCCTTCTCTTAATCTTCCTGATAAATGAAAAATCAAAACAGAAATGACACCAACAATATGAACCCAGGGCCACTGAGGATACAGATACAGATAGACTTTATTACAACTCCTCTATACGGGGCTATTCTGCAGTAATATACAATAATAAAAATATGCATTAAAAATTACATAAGAGTGGAAATATAAACATGAATTGCAAGTAAAAAAATTTACATGGGTAACACGGCATTAAAATATTTACATGGGTAATACGGTATTAACAAAAAAGATTATAGAAAATTAATTAAGAAATATTTTTTAAAAAGTGGGCAGCAGCTTTCCTTTCAAAACCTAAAATATTGTTAGTCGCCTGAATGTATTCTGGGAGTAAGTTATATTCTTTTGCCCCACAAAAGGCAAAAGAGCGTTGACCAGTTGATCATTTACATTTAGGAAGGTTTAACTGTGAGTTATTTCTAGAACTACGTCCTGATACACTAAATCTATCATGAAATAAATTACATAAATAAGGAGGCGCCTGATTTATTCTACACTTATGAACCATAGTAACAGAGTTTTTTTCCGAGTGTCTGACAGACACATAGCCAACCAAGGGATTTACGGGCAGCAGAGACAACTAGCTGTAACACCTGTTTAGGGCTGAGTATGCTTCACAGGCTTTTGATTTTACAGGGTGAAATTGCCTTTTTGTTGATCCAATTTACCCACAATTTAGTAACTACTCTGTTATGGGTGTGAAGATCAAGGCTACAAGTAACTCAAAACTTAAGGGATAATCATGCATTCAGATTTACACATGTTCTAATAAATTATATTTTAGCCTACAGCGTTAATCTCAAAATACTGCAAATGCATTACAATCTTACATACTGGTATATTATCTAAAGATAAAGTGAGTGTCACATGATTGAAGTACTGTAATATATCAAACATGAGAGACAGTGTTTCATTGGAATGTCCAAAGACCGAGAAGAGAGTTGAAAATACAACATGCAGTGGAATATTTTTGACAAAATTTGATGTGTTTGGATAGCCGATCAAACACTGTCTCAAGTGTTTGATATATCTTCTCAATCAAAACAAAAACTAAGGAGGAAACGCAAAGGTTTAAATCGTTAAAATCTATGCAAATTAAGACCGGGTATCCAAACCTCCTTCACGGTTGTGATTTTCTCTGTTTTAACTTGATGAACTATTAATGCATTTGAGAACAATCTGGGAGACATTGTTGGATTTGAGAATGAAATGTCCAAGCTTAAGCCCTGGCCTTGTGTCGTGTTCTTAGGTAAGACATTGCTAATTTCTATGCTTACCATCAAGATCAGCAGCACCTCCACTCAAAACTTTCTTCACAAAGATTCCAAAATCAGCTCCAAGAGCAGATCTCCCACCAGATATCTTTATACCTGATCATAAAAATAGAAGATCTCACGATAAGTATTGTTCAGTCTGTAAATCTTAACCAGGGCTTAAATAAAGTGCCATCCAGTCGTCTGGGACAAGTAGACTTTCCTTCTGGACAAGTAACTTTTCATTCCTGCTCACCCAGTGGACACAGGATCAGACAAGTCATCTACGAAACAATCATATCAATAAAACAGCAAACTATGACTTGCCCGAGAGCAAGCAAAATTTAAGAGCTTCTTGTCCAAGGACAAGCTGGAATTCAAGTCTTTTTCAAACCCTGCTTAACATGTTCCAAATAACATAAACCTCAGCTGCAGTTTTATTATTATTTCATTGACCCCTCAACTATATGACTGAATGTTTAAACAGTTAATCAATTTTTGGTTACACATCTCTTTCTAAATAGAGTGACATGCAATATTTTTCAGTTTAGCAACATAGCTTAGGAAAGCAAGGGGGCACTAAGTGCCCAGTGAAAAGAGATGGAAAATTAGTGTGTTCTACAGTCCAGATTATCCTGATATATCAAGATGGTCATGACATCAAGAGGATATTTGTCGTATGATCCATAGGATAAATGTCACCCTACCACCCTCCCTCTTCTGATATCTCAAATCAAACACCACAAATAAAGACAAACCATGAAATTTAATTTACCACCTTTAACTCCCCTATATCCCTCTGCTCTTTAATACATTTGACCATCCCCAAAGAGATATGTCATCATGTATCTTCATTCATTGGGAATGACATGACATAACCCCAGAATCCCTAAACAAAACTCATTATCCAACCCACAAAAAAACATCAAAATTAATTACAAAAACATCAAAAATTACATTCACAGTGATGGGAAACCTTTGTGAAATTATGAAATTAATGAAATTCCTTGACTTTTCTCTTACCATTACAAGAAATGTACAATTTCCCTTTCCAGACACTAAATTACATGTACCTTACTTAAAAACAATTTTTATCACACTTTTTCAAGGTATGTTCTGACTTTATTGTAGCAATTAAGTGAATAGACCACTACGTCAAAATAAAGTTACCAGCAGTTCTTAGTTTTATCCCAAGGTCAATAGTAATTACACACCTGTTTACATAAAAAAAAAACACTTACCTAATCCACTGTGGCAGTTTTTAATATTAATCGCTTCTGTTTCATGCCTGTTACCAACATCAATGTGGGATCTGGAAAGACTGTAGAAAATAAAAAGCCAGAATTTTTAACATTGTTCTGTCTGGTCCTACAATATTAGTAATCACAGTCTATTATTATATGATTTGCATTCATAGCCGATAAAACATGCGCTCTGATTAGCTAATACTAGGGCATTATTCTCCTGTAATGCCCAAGGGCCAATATTGCGGGTCTGCAAAAGCCAAGCAAAAAGCCATGTAATAAACAACTTATTAACCTCGAACATTTGGTCTTTACAGGAAAATCTCAGACCTCGGCCTTGCCGTATACGTCAATGTCTCAGTCTGAGATTTTCCTGTAAAGACCTCAGTCTTGGTTAATAAGTTATTACTCATAACATCTGACTTATATAAAAAGCCCAAAACATAGTCACTTTAAAACAGCTTTCAGTCATTTGTTTTTCCTGGTGAGCCAGTGAAGGTTTCAACCTTTTACCCCGATACATAAAGAAAAATCATCCAGCACTGTAGATTGTTAGATGAAGCTTTTGCAAAGCTCTGATGTCCTGCTAGTTCAAGGATAGTATTTACCATATGAGATTGTTTTAGTTATATGTAGCCAAAACTGATCTTTATCAGTAACAAAACAAAAATGGGTTTTAAGCCACTTTTAAACCAATAAGAAAACAACTCTAAACCCTGCTGTGACCAAAAACAGGTGGTGTTTAATTAAGTTCCCCTCAAATTCAAACAGTGCTTGAAAATGGAATCCAGCTACTTTTATAGAATTGTAACTTTTCGTCTGTAAATCTACAAGCTTACATTCACCATACTGCCCGACTGGTGGTTTGTTTATATCAAAATACAAACACTATCTTGTTTGAAAATATGGAGGGGTCCCTGTGAAAGCCGTTAAATGAATTTGATCGCATGTTATATTCTTCTCCTCTTGTCGAGAAAACATGAGGTGATTTAGAAGGAGAATCTATCAGTTGAACAGGCAACACTGGGGTTTTATTACAGGTGCACATTCATTTACACTTAGGGATGTCTAAGCAAATGGTAATTTGCTAACCTTCGAGGAGATGTATCCCCAGTCAACATTGAAAGACTTCCCATGCTCAAGTTCATCTACATCACATTCTATCCTGCAACATAAACAGTTGATACAACCAGCTATGAACTAAAATATGGTCAAACAGCTAAGACGAAACTCACTAATCTCATAAATTACAATATTATTTTATTGAGGAAATGCATTTGGGCTGTCATAAGTGCTACACCTGATCAAGTAGTGACTGCTAAATCATCAGCAAAAATGCTGAGAAACTCAGATGTGATTATAACGTCTATTTTTAGGACACTCTAAATTATGCAAAAATATTTACAAATTTGTTATAAAATTTACCACATGCAACTTTAGCTTCTCAACGAAATACGAAAGCTGGAATAATGCTCATATTTAAACAAATGTAACTGTAAAGTTCAGTTATTAACACTTCTAACAGGGCTGCAAAAAGTAATAACTCAATTGACAACAAAATTCATAGAATGTACAATCAGTCTACTTTTAGTTAGCATCAACAAGTACATGACCGTACAAGATTGAACTGACAGGAAAAAAGTTAATCATATGGACCTTAAGACAACAAAAGCAACTGCATCCATAACATAAATAAAGAATGGTTTACAAATCATCTTAATTTTCAAGAAAAGCGGAAAGCGTTAGTCGGTTAGTATCTTCTAACTACAGGACATTTCTATCATAATAAATGGACATCATATAGAACTATCATAGCGGAGCTCCGGCGGCCAAAGGCCGCCAAGCGGAGCCCCATACCCATATTAGGAAACTGAAGGGAACCCATGAACTGATTTTCTCATGTGTATCATGGCTAGCGGTATTGCTCGTGGGCGCGTACGCACGACGACGACGACGACGACGACGGTGGTGGAGTCGCGCAACATGGCGGCCACAATTGACACGTAAACCAAAACGAGGCTTCAGTTTTCGCGGGCTTTCCTTGTAGGTTGACAGAGCACATGTACCCTTGGTTTAAAGCGTCCTTTGGACATCCATGTTGCAGTCAATTGACACCTGTCAAAACAAGGAATCCGCTGACCAGTATCACGTGACCATATCGCGGGCTCAAGTTCAGGGCTCATCGAGGTCACGTGTTTTTTAAAGTTGACCGCTGCCCAAGTGCTGCTTTTTTCGATTAGATCGCGGGCTCATGTCAGGATTAACTTGCTGTAAACAGCGTAGGGTTGGTAGGAAGCCGGTTAACGCTAACCCAGGATTAAAATTTAACCGAATTATAACCTTTTCTTTTGTACAAAGTTTTTTCACTGCTTTTGTTTTGCGTATTTTGCTTTCATTAAAATTCAAAACACAAAAACAATATACAGAAAATCTCACCGCAAAGTTACAAAACTCAAATCAAAATTCTACTTTATCCTCGGCTAGTTTGATCGGGCTCTGAACAACCCGGCCCAGGAGCTACGCTTTTAGGCTGGCCTAAATCTATATATTAATCCTTGACGCTTCTTTCTAATCTCCGGCAAGACAAGAATTGAAAACAAGACGTCAAGAAGACCAAACACAAACACTCAACAAAACGAGCAACTTCATGGAAGCCGCCATTTTGGTTAAACGAGAACTTATCCAATAATACTAAAATCAGTGCTTCGCTTCGCGCGCGCCACTTGTTACCCGCGCGAAAAAGGATATGATGGGCTTTTCCATCAAATAAATCGTTGATATTATACATATAAACATTGCACTCACGATTACTCATGGACATTTACATCGGCGGAGAGATGAACGACCGACGCAATGAGAACGGATGTCACGGCAGAGATAAAGTAAACAGACTTACTGCAATTAAAATTTCCAATCATACGCTTTCGCCGAATACTATACCTAAAACAAAAAATTCGAAGGATACCAGAAATTTATAGTGATCGATTTCCGTTTTGTTGTGACACGGTTTCTTTTCATGACGGTACGGTGAATTATCTAGTATTCAATTTCAGCTGTTTTCAAATCGCAACACGAAATCATGCATGCAGGCAGGCAGTCCAGAATACGCACAATTTCTACCTTCTAATTTTGCAACCTGTAAAACAAAGGGAGGGCTTGTAGATTTTCAAAATAAGCATAAAACTTCGACTCAAATGTCGCTCTTCGCTCTTCCATGAAAAACAACGGCTGAATTTCCACGAGGAAAGCGTCGATCGATGTCAAGAACCGATTTGAAATAAACGGATGGCCTGCGAGAAAAGATGTGCAAGACATCTGACAGCAAAAAATAAAACTGTCTGCGAGTGCTCACAAAATGCCGCATTTTAATATTTCGCCAACAAATTTCCTTATGTAAAGATTCGCGACAGAGGTTGAGTGAAAAGCACGAAGGTGTCATTTGCATCGACCCACTATAAGCTTATGTACGAACAATCGCGGTTAAACAACCGGTCAACGAAAATAGACGCCGATTTATGAAAGCGATTTACGATTACATGCAGTACAGGTTGTGGCACATACTCCCCGTTTGGCGAAGTAAAGCTATCATTGGACTCAACAGCAAAACACTAAATTTTGATTTGCACAGCAATTTGTTGAAATCTTGATACACAACAATATTATCGAGGGATCTTACCTCTATCGACAAACTGACCGGCTTGAAGATACTGTGTACAGTTTGTGATATTTCGTATCATAAACTCCCTCAAGAACTGTGTTTTTCGTAATGGATGATCGTGACACAATATCACTGGAGTACGTTGTGTTTTGTCAAACTCTGATATCTAGTCACATAGCCGTGTTAGGCTCCACTGCATTCCAGTCATCAAACGTGTTTTACGCGCTTCGGTTGTTCTTTAGCAACGGGGGATGCAAACTTACCCCTGGGATTAGTAGTACACTTTAACGTGACTGTAAGTTCCGATTGAGTAACACTACTACTAATGTTGGTCATGTTGAGATTTTTGTTTCATACTCAACGACCACAAGAGATCGATTTTTATCGCGTTTTAATGGGATTCATCGTTTTCCTCTCCTGTCTGCAACCTTAACCATCGGTCCGGGTGCTTTCAACTCAAAGTGCCCGGAAACAAGCTACAGGCCCAACAATGATGATTTGATTTCTTGAAAGACACGCAACAAATGAAGTAGCAGATAAAGTGTGAAGTATCGATAAAAACGATGGAAATTCTGGCGTATGAACTCTCTCCCTAGACGAGTGGAGTACTAAAAAGTGCAAAATCCGGCGAGCGGAGTGCAAGATCTTTCTATCCGCACTGCAATCGATCAGTTCCCGTTACTATATCCCGGCTGAAATCATCAGTTGTGGATTACAAATTTGAAGCCGATTTTAGGGCTTGTCACGAAACTTTCCAACTGCAGCTTGGTATCATATCAGTTTAATCAAGATAATCAGCTCTCTTGGTTGTATCTCGTTAAGATTTCAATAATCTGAATTATTATCCAACTCTGCTTCGTAGAGTACAAATATCGCGCGAAACGAGTACAAATATCACACGTCTATTGTACTCGTCTCATTCCTCCCGGCCGCGTGGAGTTCAAAACCTTGGCAAGTCAGAATTTTGGGAAAAGAAATCGTTGGATAATAAATCTCTTATTAGACGTTTTGGTGTGTAGTATCGCTGTATATTTTTACTCGTTGTTTGTATTTTGACTCGCCCTACGGGCTCGTCAAAATACCGCACAACTCGTAAAAATATACAGCGATACTACACACCAAAACGTCTAATAAGATATATATATTCACGAGCTCCTTTTCGGATTCGTACTGATCCCAGTTTCTTTTTTTCCTGTGATACGGGTCTTTCCCTTATCGATAAAATCCAGAAAAAAAGTGAGTGTCGAAGAAGTTCTGGCCCAGATTTTTCCTTATACTTCTGTGAAGAGATTTGAGAACATGGCGGATTTTCAAGGAGGACAAATAGGCCACCTTCCCTCCTTTTCGTCTGGTTAAATGTTGCCAGAAAACAGAAAGGTGTTGATTTTTAAATTACCGGGGGACGTTTACTGGATCCGCCCCTGGGTAACGAAATAAGAGATACGGGTTACTGACAAAGCGCGAGGTCAAGATGGCTGGATACTAGTCAAGTTCTTTTTTTGTGTGTTTATGACCCGAGACGGAGTCGAGATCCATAAACACGCAAAAAAGAGGCCAACATCCAGCCATCTTGACCGAACAATAAAGGATAATAATAAAGGATTTATTACATGGGATGAAGATTTTTTTTCTTGCGGGTCACAACGCGTATTCCCGAGCGGAGAAGATATAGAGGATATTACATGACCGCGCGTGGATATGAATTTTATCTTCGAGTGTTCAACTCGATATCTCACGAGTGAGCGCAGCGAACGAGTGAGATGTCGAGTTGAACACGAGAAGATAAAATTCATATCCACAAGCGAGCATGTAATATTCTGTTTATTACATAAACATACTAATGAAGACGTTTTTGACGATTTTCCGAAGATTTCCGACCACTTTCCGAAGATTTCCGAAGATTCGCCAAAATTGTTCCGAAGGTAAGGCGAACGTTTCCGAACATTTTCGGAGATTTTCCGAAGATTACCGAAGATTTCCGAAGATTTCCGAGGATGCACCGATGATGTTTCGATCATACAGTAACATATCTAAGTACTTTTTAAGGGATTAAGGAACCATAGCAATAGCGATCATTTTAGTAGCTATGGTAACCATAACGACGGTGATCTCTTCACGTGTGAAGATAACATGTTATCTTCACGTGTGAAGATATGAAGTTTTCGCGGGAAATCACTGGTGTTTATGTAATAAAGCGCTTTATTATATGGCTAGCATCGCGAGCGGGCAAGATGAATCAAATCCTGCGCTGTGATTGGCTACCCGAGCGGGCAAGATGGAGCCATCTTGCCCGCTTGGGACTACCCGCCTCGTCCCGTAAAAAAATTCCCCAAAAGCCATGCAATAAATCCTTTATTGACCAAGCTTGTTCGGTCAAGATGGCTTGATATTGGCCTCGTTCTTTTTTTGTGTGTTTGTGAGGCCAATATCAAGCCATCTTGGCCGAACAAGCTTGGTCAATAACCCATGCATGTTGCTCGCCCGAGTAACCAATCACAACGAAGGATTTGGTTCATCTGCCCGCTCAGCGAGCTAGACATAATGGAAATTAATGCGGCATTTTTAGCTGAAGAAGCTCAGTTATGGTTTGTGGTAATCCTTTGATAAACTCTGACAAAAGCACCAACAAAATCACAACTAGGCACTTGCAACCTGTAAGGTTCTGGGAAGAATACGATGACGGGTGATAGAGGATGGAAGACTGTGAGCGAAAGAAACGACCGCGGACAGCACAAACCACTGTACAACTGTCAGGTCATAAGGTGTAGAGTATTTAATGGAACATGTCTACCAATTAATTTTTACATTTTCGTCTAAGCATTGTAGTTTTGGAAGGTTTGTTAACCATATGTTTGCTTTATTATATACGTTGAGATCAAAGGAACATTGCGTAAGTAGCTTGGTAAGGAATAATTCTCTTCTGTCAACATTGTACAGCATGATTAAAAGTGTCCTTCGCTCCTTGCACGTACAAGTTGAATTGCAGTTGAATTATAATCCAATTTCAATATAAATAATCGGAAATTTCCCTAATGCATTTCCTTATTTTCATTTCTTCTCTGTCCCGTACGTCGAGACAGAAAGTTAATTTTTTCATAAGTTTTCAAGTTCTTGGCCCGTTGTATAGGGTTTTGGCCGTTGGTTTTATCTCTTCCGCTTGTTGCAAATACAACCATTTAGGTATCATCTACTTCTATCTGCCTAATTTTACTGCATTAAATTGTCATCGTGTCATTGTCTCGTAAATTCATCACTGGCTATAGTGGAGGAAATCGACCTCCAGGGGATAACATTGTGTCCCCCCTTCTCTCCCCTTCCACGAATTCTGACTCCGGACTGAATCTATAAATTCAACTAAGACAAAACTGTGAAAATAACTAATCTACATATTTTATATCGAGCGAAATACCCAAACTTGTAGTACACACAAAAGGCGGTTGTCTAAATACACTTGTTTGTTGCTCGACAAGCAACTCCACTTGAGAAATCAACAGAAATTGAGAAAAATATTTGAAACCATGTCTAGACATTCACTGCTGAAATCGAAAACGAAATTAAAATAGGGGGTCTTAATCCGCAAGAAGCCGCTTACAGAGCTAGGAGGGCTTTGGGATAAGAACATAACATGGGAAGGGCGGGTGGGGCAGTAGAAATTCCGAGGGATAATCCCCTCTATCTTAGTAGTTCGTCCCGGACTATTTCGTCTAGACACTCTATCTTTAGCTGACACGGTAGTTTTACGCCAGCAGTGGTTGTCGTTCATTTTCCGTTTCTATTTCGTCATACGTGGAAGGAATTTGTTGCTCGGGTTCTTTAAGTCGACCAAAAGACAAGAACATCAATATCTGTAGAAAAACAACAACAACATATCAGTGAATTAGTCGCAATAAACAAAGCGAAACTAACAGAGTACAGACTGACATAAAATCGCTTGTGAATTGGCGAAAACATGAAAATCGGCCGGCGGAATGTGCCGAGCGCGTTATCGTAGGTAAGATCCGATCTTTCATACCAGACAAGGCTAGGCTCATTGCACTCGCAGATTTGTTTTCGACCTATACTTCACTGGGCAGCCTTTTCAGGCCCCGACCACGGTATCCGTTTTCGTCTCAACGAAAACGACGCAAAATATTTCAGCCCACACTAACGTTTTCAGTTTGTTTTCACCTGTCTACAATAAGTTTTCGTACGAAAACGCACACTTTTTTATGCGTTTTCGCCTATCACTCACACTAAAACGTTCGAAAACGCTGATGGAAACAACAGTATATAACGCTTTTTTTTGGCACCGTTTTCAAAAGCCTCCGTTTTCACCTATCCACATTAGAAACGGAGCTTTTTCAAAACGATGCGTTTTCAAAAGGCTCTTCTCTTGAAACTGTTTTCGAAAGCTTCCGTTTTCATCAGCATTTTCGGTCGTTTTTAGCGTAGACAATGAGCGAAAACGCGTCAAAAAGTATTCGTTATCATACAAAAACACATTAGTACGGTCATGGCCTCACTCTACAATTAACTGATACCGAAACAAAACAAAAAAAAAATCAAGATAGTTTATCTTTGTTCTCCACGTGTGACACATCTCATAACATATGTTGCAAGAAACAAGACGTCAATCTTTGCAACGTCACGCAAAACGTTACTGATTTAGTTCGTAGCTTGACGACCTAAACAATACTTTGATGGAGAGAATACGCAAAGAAAACGCTAACAAATCTTTGCCACTTACTGCTAAGATGACTTCAAGAGCTGCCATAACTCCTAACATAAGATAGAGCCTCCGCGTGAGGGCTCCACCCCACAAAGGGCCTAGGATCATAGCCACTCCTGTTATAGACCTCTGAACACCTTGAGCGATTCCTGAAAAGAGGACCACAACTTGAAGATCGGAAATAAACCACATTATGATCCTTAACGCATTGTTACATCAGCGTTTCCGGGTAAACGAATTTTTGTCCGTCCCTGCCATAATACAGTTCCTTCTTAACGCAGATTTAGATGGTACAACTCAGCCCCATGTAACAAGCTTGCGACATTCGTATGGCATGAATTGTTTCGTGCAAATCAAAACGGAAAATATTGTTGCATTTTGAAACATGTTTTGCGGAGACTAATTCTAAGCACCATGACCAGACTGAAAACGGTCATGAATGTGTAAACATTCAAACAAGATGATGTCACCGCTACTGAACTCTTTTTCTGAATATTCTTACTGATAACCTAGGATCAGCTCATATCCCATGAGTAGGAAAGTTCCAGAAAAAAAGACACTGAAGAAAACTGCTTCTCTTTAATAAAAACCGATCTGTTGGTGAGTAAATAATCACCATTAAATAACATTTCTAATCAAATGTAAGACTATTCTTGAAGCGGGTTGTCTATCTTAAGTTCTACACAGAGTTTTTTCCCGTAAATGCGTGTCCACCCTTGTTTCGTCCCAGTCTCATCTCATCTTAAACCCTTGCCCCGTTCCTAAGTTAAAAGCCGTCAATAAAACATAATCAAGTCCAAAGTGAACTAAACTAAATAGCAAAAACAACCAATAAATGCAGAAAGCAATGAATTGGGAATAAAGTAAATAAATTTATTATTATCATTACTATCACTATCACTATCACTATTATTATGCAGTAAAACTATCTGTATGCACAGTGTTATAAAGCGACACAGGGCGCTAAGCGTAACCTGTGCGCACAAGCGAAACTTAAAAGGAGTAAAAAATAAAAATAAAAAAAAATAATAAAAAAAAATAATAATAAAAAAAAATAAAAATAATAAAAAAAATAAAAATAAAAAATAAAAATAATATCTACATGACTAAAAACTATAATCTAGGCATAGAAATGTCTGTAATGTCTCTCGTTCTTCGTGGCTGATAATCAGGCTTAGGCCCCGTCCAGACTTCGCTGGAGAAACTTGAAAACGCAAACCAAAGGTCATTTCGGATTTGTGTTTGAGGAAAACTCGGTCAGTAAAATCACACAATTATCGTGACCTTATCGTTCTCGAAAACCTCCGTTTTCAAAATGTTTTCAGTCCTAGCGTTTTCGTGACCTATTAGTGTGGACGATAGACCTAAGTCACCTAACCGTAGAAATAAAGCCGCGTTTTCAAATTTCTCTGCCGTGGTGTGGGTTCGAGGCCCTATAATATCTGCAAAAACAAAATCCACTCACCTTGGGTTTTTTCATCAGTGATCTTAGAGTAGAGGGAAATATTTGCTACTGAGAAAAACGGCAAGCCAAACACAATAACTAGTGTGCCAACAATGATGGTCGGAAGAACAACCGAGTCATCTGAAAAGACAAAAAGAAATCTCAACAAGAGCCAGGCAGCTTATCCAAAGTCATGTTGTAATAATATTGTGACTCTGAAAACTTTGCCTTAAGTAGTTTCAGTAAGAAAATATTTATAACCAAAGAAACAAGGATGGAGAAGGACCGCGACAAATGATGCAGCCTGTTCCAGGTATTCCGCTAGTTGAACAGGCTGACAAACTGGAAAAATGGAGGCTAGATTTTGAAGGTGTACCATCTACGATCAATGAAAAAAACACCGTTCTTATTTCCGTTTTAAGGCTTTATTTCCGCCGATCTCTCGACTCCGGTCTTCTAGCGAGGGCTCTCTTCCTGAACAGCAGCTGGTAATGGAGCCTATTCCGTGTTAAGTGGTATCTAAAGCTCGAGCCACACCCAGATTGGACTCCTTTAAGGGCTTAATTCAAATTTTCCGACGAGCATCAACAACCTTTCATATGAGATTCCCCCGCCTAGATATATTTTTGAAGCAAGAAAGCTTCATGATTTTAGACACTTACTATCGTCTATGATTAAACAAACGCTGAAAAAACAAACATCACATGATTTAAGAGAATGTATGGTGACTTACAAGGCTTTGCATTGGCTAAGAGAAAGAGATACCAAATCAAGGCAAACCCCTCAAAGGCAATACCAATTACCATTAGCCATCTAGACAAAAAAAGCAAAAGACATTCATGAATTAATGTCATAAACTTGTAGTTTATAGAAACTATAGATCGTTTTCACTGTCACGCAATAAAAAAATTAAATCGAAAACCATTCAGTGGATAAAGTCAAGAAATTGTGATCTTATTGGAAATACATAAAGAAGACACTTCTCCTAGTTTTAGGTCTGTGCGTTTACCCAAACCGCAGATATTCGTCGAAATGTTTCGCAGAAATTTACAGAGCTCAGTATGGAAACGCCATGTTGGTGCACATCTATGGTGCACCAACATGGCGGCCGGAAAATAGTGTAAACATCTGGAACTTACTTTGGCTATCTAGGCGACTGATTATTTGTGCTTAACAAACACGCATTTACATAAGCACTTTTCCTATAACGCTCTAACTTCTTAAAAAGCTTCAAATCACGAGATAGGCATATATTTTTTGGCAAAATGCGATCGCAGCTTTTTGTCACGCACCGACATAACTCGGAAATTCAAAATGCTCTGATTTCCAAACGAAGCGCGCTATTGAGCTGTGAAATTGTAAACAGATATAAATATACGTTCTCTTATGCCCGATGAGGATAAAAACTTTGGTGGCTCTTTAGTTTCGGATTTTAGAAAGCGATGACGTCACATGAAAGCTATAAGATAGATAACATTATATTAATTTCACCAGATAATTCTGAACATGTTGCCCATGAATTCTGCAAATTTCCTTTCTATGGAATTCAGTACCAAGTGTCCTCCGTCTTGAGTTCAGACTTGAAAAATAAAACGACTTCATTCACATTGCAGACTATTGATAAATCAACAGCACCATGTAAAAGTACTACTGAAAAGCTTTCATTTGAATGGCCACACTCTAGCCTTACAAATGGTCACACACTAGCGTTACAAATGGTCACACACTAGCGTTACAAATGGTCACACACTAGCGTTACAAATGGTCACACACTAGCATTACAAATGGTCACACACTAGCGTTACAAATGGTCACACACTAGCGTTACAAATGGTCACACACTAGCGTTACAAATGGTCACACACTAGCGTTACAAATGGTCACACTCTAGCATTACAAATGGTCACACACTAGCGTTACAAATGGTTACACACTAACGTTACAAATGGTCACACTCTAGCATTACAAATGGTCACACACTAGCGTTACAAATGGTTACACACTAATGTTACAAATGGTCACACTCTAGCATTACAAATGGTCACACTATAGCGTTACAAATAGTCACACACTAGCGTTGTAACTTCAAGGAAATATTGTTTTCAGCTAAGCCAGAAACAAGCAAATATGTGGTAATTTAGACAATAAGTTTTGACCCCCATGTTCATACAGCATTTGACCCTCCCCAACCATTGGATGCATTGGCATTAGTTTCTGCTGAAGACAGTTATGAGGACATTGTTGAAAACTCTTATCAAATCTCTCATTTCTCAACTCTCACTGGCCCTTATTCTTGTTCCTATCCCAGTTTAAACACTACACAGATCACGAGTAAAACAAGCTTGTAATATTATTTATTATTTACCTGTCTGCCAACTTGTTGCTTAGCACTTTCACAAGAGTAAATACCAGAATGGCCTAATATGAAAAACACAATTAATTATTTAAACATCACAACTTGGACACAATGAAATTGTCCATGAATTTTGACAGAATTATCAAAGAAAAATATCTATCCAAGAAGGAAAAACGTTCACAAAAATGTTTTACCTCTAAAGCTATTAGACAGTAGGCAATACTGTTTTCAATTTCAGCCCAGCCCAGAAGATATTCTGACAAAGGTGTGACTATGGCCTGCAATATAAATTATGAGAAAAATAGATTTTACAGTCAAACTGAGAAATTTTACAGTGTTGCGGCACAATGTTTCATATTAAGCAGGAGTTTATGTAGGCTCAATTACCAGCCATTGTTCTGGTGAGGAATGCGGCCAGACCCAAGAGAGCGGCAGAAATTGAGCCTAGACTGTACATCATTATTTCTGAGATGGCCAAACTACTGTATACAACACGTTACTATACTGTTGGGATAAAAGTAACCAGTGCTGCTTGTTAGTCATAATTTATAGATTTTCCTTGACTCTTTGAAATGAGAAAGATTCGTTCATGTTCTTTTCAGAGATTTGTAATTTGTCATAAAAGTCAGACAAACAATGTGTAAATGTCTGCAACACTTTAACCCTCTTAATTTCTAGGCAAAGAAAACCAGCTAGGCTAACGTCCATTCACTAAAATAATGTTGATACCAAACTAAGGCAGCAATAAATATCACTTAAGTGTGGTGTAAAGGTCTTTTTTCTTTCACGAAAAAATAAAAAAAAGGTTTCACTATTGTGGACATTATGCAGTGCTAGAAATAAGTTTTACTTATGAAACAGGATGCGAGTCCTTTCAGATCTCTATTTTGGCTGGACATATCACAACTTTGGTTGTACATTAATTACACAAATAATGCAATGACTCGATCCATAGACATCTATGCACACATAAAGCAATAAGAATGCTTAGTAATACATAGCCTGTATAGCTTGGTGGTTTTCAAGTAATTTAAGCAGAAAAATTTGGTTGAATAATGTCAGATGATCAACTGCTATTTCCAGCATTGGCACAGAAATTTCTTTCAGTTTCCAACAACAATGTTCTAATAATGGGATTCAACTAGCATTATTTGTCACCAAATCAGTGTGGTAAGGTGCTCTAAAAGTTGATTGTGTAGTTCCAGAAAAAAATTGTATTTCCCCTGTGGAAGGGATTTTCGCTAAGACCTCCCACCCCTCTGGAAATTCCAATTAAGCTTCGTACATTTCTTTAAATGTTTTGATCTTGCAGAATCCTCCACCCCTCAGGAAATCCAATCCCTTCTGTGAGGGGAGCATGGATATTTTCTAGAACTGCATAATTTCTAACAGGCAGCTAGTCTATCTGCTAGTTAAGTTTCAAAAAGGGAAACTGTCCGAATTGAAAATGCTTACTTTTCAGTATCTCATCTTGAATTGCCTGAATGCACACTCCACCCTTAATCAATAATTTTAACATTTCTAGTTTAATTCCGACTAACAAGCATTTATATGACCAGTAAGTCAGTTCCAAGAATTTGGTGAAAGATCAGTTATCTCACTAGCGGTTTATCATCTTCTCTATTCTTCTTCCTCTAATTGACATTGTCAAGGTTCTCATTAATTTAGAGAGGGCTAGCTTCATGAAGTAAACGGCTGACACTGATTTGAGTGGTGAAGGGACAAGCCTCTCTGTAGGGAGGTCTTGGGGAATGCTACCCCAGAAAAGTTGTTTGAAACTGGGAGGCTCTGAAATGCTATTTAATGCATTCTCTTGGAGATGCTTTCTTAAAAAAATCAATTTTGGAAAGAGGTCAACATGCAAAGAATCAGAAATTGAAGTAGCCGTTTTTTTAGCTGGCAGCCGACACTTAATGAAAACCTCAATTGTCACTGATGCTTGGAAGAAATCCCTGGTCATTTGTTAACAAACCTCTAATGCTGTTTGATTGAAGAACATCAAGAACTGCGATGCCAAGATAACAATCACTTCTTCTCTGACAAGATCTATGAAATAGACATCAGATACAAACTTAATTTACTCTAAAAATACAATCATAGCAATGAAGCATGTTAGAGTTAGCAGTATGCTTCAAGCCTACCTTTAGCCAAGTGCCATTTGTCCATTACAGAAGCTCTCCTTGGTTGTCTGTGAAGACCTGCTGCATTAATATTTACAAGTTTCTGTTTTTCGCCATCAATAACCTCACCACTGCTGGTCAAATCATCAGTAACAATATCGTCGTTGGGAATAGTATAGTCGCAGCTTCTCTCCACCCTGGTAGCATTGCAACTTCCACCAGATGCAATACTACCATTCACGCTGTTATCATAGCCATTTGGAAGCTCACTTTTCTCATCATCAGAAATGGGCGTCACCATGGGCAAATCAAAATAACAGAACAGCATGATGATCTCCAGTATCGACCACACTACAGCCATAAAAATCTAATAACAGAAGAAACAAATACATACTGAAATTTATGACAACAAACTATGGTGGTGGAGCATATCCCATTATGAGATGCAAATACTATCCAAGGCCATAATGTGTAGTTCAAGAAAATATCCATACCTCCCAACGGAACAAATTTCTTCTAGGACCCCCCACCTGTCTGGAAATTCCAATTAAGCTTCATACATTTCTTTAAATGTTTTGGTCTTACAGAACTCCCCTCCTCCACCCCCAAGAAAATTCCAATCCCTTCTGTGACAGAGTATGGATATTTTCTAGAACTGCGCATAAGTTAACGAAAGGTTGACCACATGTATGAAAGCTCTTGTCAAGTACTTTGCAAGGAATAAGGTATTTAAAAGACCCTTGGAGAAAGGTAACCACCCTAAAACACACAGCCAATTATAAACTTCAGATGAACAAGTAGTACAAAATAGCTTCCAATCATATTGGAAAGCTAATGGTGTGAGGGTTAGCCCTTCATCTAAGCAAGATGGAGGATTGTGGGTTAGTGTGCTAACATGGAGGAGTACTAGGGAGTGGAATTTGTTTAATTTGTTATCAATTCTCGCCTTACAGACACCCCGCTATTACAGACATCTTACTATTATGGACAGAAGCTTATACCCCCAGCCAAAACTGCAAAAAATTTAAAGGAACAACTCCCACTACCGCAGACCTTCACTATAATGGTCACCAAATGATGGTCCCAAGGGTGTCTGCTATAATATCTAGCTGACTGTTCTAAGATTCAGTTTGCCAGACTGGCAGTGGCTATTCAGAGCAGAAGCACCCAAAATAGGCCACCTTTGTTCTAGGGCAGGGTCTAATTGTTCAAAGCCCAGTTAAGCTAACCCAGGGTTAGTGAGAATTTTGAGTTTGAATTTACAACTGTTTGGTGAGTTTGTCTGTTTATATTGTTTATCCTTCGGTTTTGAGTTTAAATAATCTCTAACTGCCCAAAACACAAGCAGTGAAAAACATTTTTTAAACAAGAAAAATGAATACTTCGGTTAACTTTTAATCCTGGGTTAGCGTCAACTGGCTTTCGAACAACCCGGCCAAGATAACTTGCTATTGCTAGTGTTAAAAAAACAAACCACTCTCTCCATTCCATAGTGATTTATATGTATAGCCATATCCAAACTCTTTGAACAAGTGGGGCCTGCTGTAGGTTTCAGTACTATTAAATACATTTCACCATAATTTATCATCGACAGCAAACTGCACACATTCTTAATCTTTTATAAAATGCTTTAAAAGTTTAACTTACTCCAGGTGAGCTATAAGAATCAACCTCAAATGGTCCTAATTTAAAATTAAATTTCCTCAAAAAAAGGTTAAAGCCAGGCCCTGAAAGAAAAAAATGCAAATAGACAAATTATATTTTTTATGTTATCATGTACCTTGATTTTGATTTGAATCAATTTGTCACATATTTTTGTGCAACTGAAAGGAAAAAGATACCCGATTATCAACGCAGTAAGTGGGAGGAAGGGGACAAGTTTCTTGGTGTCCCAACATTTCCACCCGGGTTTGTGGGTTTTACATTCACAACACAGCAGCCGCTTATCATAAGCAAATAACTTTGTGCCTTTTATATCTCACCAGATGGACATACCTACTAACAAACCAAACTGTCGCAAACCCATGGCAATGGAGAACATTCCAGTCCTTTCTTTTTCAGTTGTTGTTCTTGCAATCTGCGCAAATATTCCAGCTCCTATTCCGGCACCTATGCCTAAAAGATGCGACACTGTAACTATACAATAAGATTATTTTAGTGAAAGGAACAATGTAGGCATCTTGAGAAAGTTAGCATAATTTCATCAAGTTAGCCATAAATGGTCTGTCTCAATCTCTGGTAGTGCTGTTGACTTGAAGCCTCCTATGCAGTCATTCTTGTGGCCAGTCACGCAATCCAACCTCTGAATGATTGCGTGAAAAGCCTAAAGAGATCTGTTAGGAGTTGCTTAGGATAGCAAATTGTGTGAGAATTTTTCGAGGTCTACCAAATCAATACACAAACAGGAATTGGCCTGAAATTGAAGGAATTGAATTTGAAAACTTAAAATCTACACCATATTAACAACTAAGGTGAGCTCCTCTATAAACCTAGAGGTTGTTTGGAGCCTCCTTGCCTCCTTTTCATTATTGTTATTATTATTTATTATTATGGTATTTACGGTGTGGGAAATAAATGATGATGACGATGACGATGAAGACTAAAACTTGGATTTAGCAAATAAGAGAAACGAGAGCTTGCAATATTTTATATTTAATCTCTTTATTCAACCCACCTGAAGTGAATCGTGCAATAAGTACCCAGTACTTAGACCAAGCGATAAAATACAAGAAATTACCTGAAAGGATAATATTAAATTTTAGTAAATACCACACAAGTGAATAAAACTTTTCGTGCATGCTGATTGGCTAGCTCGGAGGCGATTAGCCAAGTACTATTCACCTCCAAGCAGCCAAAGAAAAACCAAAAAGCCTTCCTGTTTCGTTTTGTCTGTTTATTGTCACAAATAATGTTACTACCGGGTATTTGGTTCGCTAGTTATTCAGCTTGTGTGGTATATACTAAAACAATTATTCACCTCAGTGTCGGTGAATGTGGTGGATAATTGTTAAAATAATATTAGTCTAAGTGCTTTCCAGAAACCTTACAGTAACTTTATCTATTGTTGGGATAAACTCTTTTTGGCAGACTGACATGTATAAAAAACAGTTTTGTTGGAGTTTTCATTGTCTCTTTATAGGACAGGTGTGCTGCGAAGGGTCCTAAACCCTAATTTTAACCCTATTAAAGGATGAAGCAAATGAAAATTAATTGATACCCTATTTAAGGCAGAAACCTGAACTATGACACCCTGTTCAAGGGAAAAACAGAAACTAAGAATGGTGTGAACAGTTCAACTTTATTTTATTTCTGTAACATTTTTTTTCTGCATAGCTGGGTATTTGTACATACATCCATACAATTTAGGTACCCTATCTAAGGATCACATGGGGAACACGATGCCAACAGGGAAAAAACTGATACCCTATTTAAGAATCAGGCACCTCAAAACCATACCCTATCCCTCAGTATGTACCTATTTAGTAAATTCTCAGCTTCGACTATTGCATTTCTAGCTTTTTGATTGGCTAAAAAACTCCGACTATTGAGCCAATAGTAGGATTTTTACGTCATATGGAAAATAGTGCACCAAGTTTAAATATTTTCCGCACGAAGTTTTCAACTTAAGCCCTCTATAATGGCCGAAATAAAAATTCGGCGGCAAAACCCGGTTTGAGAATTTACTAAAACAATTATTCCATTCGCCCTTGTTGGATATGAAGTGACTATAACCAACTCGCGCTACGTGCTTGTTGGTTATTCTATCACTTCATATCTCATGGAATAATTGTTATATAGCCAATATATGGAAGTTCCCCTGGGCATTTAACACAATAAATCAGAGATAACATAAACTACTTTACTTCCTCATAATAATGTTATCCAAGGCATGTGCAGCAGTCTTTGTAAGGACCACTGACCACATGTTAGGAAGATAATCTCTGACATTAAAGACGGGTACATGTATGCCAGAAAAAAGAGCATCACATGGCGACTAACCTCCTATCTCAAACAGATTTGCAATTAGAATGACAGTTTTGGTTTTGCGCGTGTAGTCAACCCAGAAACCAAACAATGGACTTGATAACAAATTCGCAAAAGAGAATGATGCAAACACCACTCCAAAAAACCACTGTTCTGCATCAAAACTGTGCTCCAGATACAACCACAGAGTTGGAAGGATAACAGCTATCACAATAAAAACAATAGGACAGAGATTAGTAAACACAGCGTCATAGAACAACAATTTGTGAGTTATTTTAACTTGAGATGGTGGAGCTTTATACGTTCTTAAGCCAGTTGTTCCAAGGCTGGATAACGCTGTCCACCAGATAAATCACTATCCAGTGGATAAGTGTTAACGAAACAGACCACGCTATCTGCTGGATGTTGAATTATCAACCTAGGCCTGGGGTTTGCAAACTGAAAAAATTCCAGATGATTGTAGAATTTGAAATTTGCTATCCATCTGAGACATTTCTGACTTGAGCACAAGTGAATGCTTTTGTTCCTGATTATCAGGGTTTTTTCCATTTTCTTTGATGGTCATTTTTACACGTAATAGAAGTTCTTGATGGTCTGAGATGTCTGTGATAGGCTTAGTTCAGAACCAAAGTTTTATGGTTTTTTATGTTTCCACAAAACCTTGTGAATCAAAATGGTATCCTCCATAAAGCAAGTGCAGAAAGGAGCAGAAAGCTTGAAAATGGGGGGAGGAGGTCACACCATGACACCTGCAAATTATACCAGTTCTCATGCACAGATTTAACGATTGTTCTTGGGAAAAATTGAATTCTTATAAGAAACAAACTTATTGATCAATCCGTCAATAGAAATAATATACGTACGCCTGTCATAAAACGCCGGTAAGCTTTTGAAAATATTACCAAACATCACATGACCGCATTGCATAACCGTCAGAAAGCGAGAAACTTTGCATTTATCTTCATTTAATCACTTTAAAATCCATGCACCTAAATGCAATAAATGCTGCTAAGAGGCAGTAATATTTGCGAAGTACAAACGATCACGCAAGTGCAAAGCAAGCCTGATTTCCCGGGGTACATGTATTTGGAAAGTTTACTAAGCATGCCAAATCAACTTGATTAGTAACTTACCATATTCAATTCCACCAAGCAAGAAAAACAATCCAATGCACACCCTGGTAGAGCTCTTCTTGGTCTTTAAGTTCATTTTCCAAATTATGAAGCAAAACGTTGATTACATCTAGCTTGGTAAGACACAAGATCACGAAAACACACGGGCATTTACATACGAGGCATATGATTGGTCAAAGGCACAATAGGCGCTTTATTTGGAATTCAAAATGGCGACAATTAGGGTGGAGGATTCTGGGGGAAAACACGTGGCTGTAGTCCTCAATCTTGAGCAAAACAAGGTCAAATTCGCTGACTTTTGCAGCTAATTTTCCACAAAATGTACCATAATTCGGTCGAATAGTAAGATCATTCACTAATGTAGCTGACAAGAGGTCGATCAGTGGGATATCGAGTGCGAATTCAACAGGGCGTAGTAGCGACAATCGGTGTCCGGAAGCATCGCATGCAATGGGGAGCAAATCCAAGCCGAAGGCTACAACATTCGGCCCGGCAACTAAAATCTTGGACGCTAATTTGACGAATGCGGCGTTTGGATTTCTACCAGCGGTTGGTTGGAAGGGTAAATCGCCTGCTAGCGTTTCTAGAAGAGTTGATTTACAGCCAGACTTGGACCTTCTGGGTGGCTTTGCCTTCTTGTCTTTCGCATCACTCGATGAGCTCGAAACTCACATCGAACACAACGAAACAAACTCAGCAGCTATCAGCGTAAATGTTGGGCAAAAAAGGAAAGCTGAGGGTTCCGGCAAACGTCACGGAGATGATTTCGGGCTGTTTGTGCCGCCAAGTAAGAAGAAAGCGCCGAAAACCTCGAAGAAAAAGCCGCCGAAACAAATTTCTACCTTGACAACCGCGGCGGCGGCCAAAGCAAAGCACATTTCGCTTGCTGACGGTTTGCACAAGTCCAAGATCGGTAAACCTTCATCGGTAGGTACGATTTTAGATGACCGTGAGTTTTCTCAGTCTACTCCAATCGACATTTCTGCTAGCGGGAGTGAAATGAATTCGCAATCTTCGCCGAATGTCTTCTCAGAAATTTCGCTCCTGTGTTCAGAAACTGTAGATTTAGGAGATGACGAAGACATAGCACAAGAAGTTTTCAAAAAACCTGAAAAAGCTGTTGTGGACAGGAAGGATGGTCAACTCCATATGTCTGCTGCACTAGTTAACCAAAGTGAGGGTGCAGTAGAAGGGATTGGCACTTCCACTGATCCAATACCGAAGAAGAAGAAAAGGAAGAAAAAGCGGAAAAATGAACATTGCGATCAAACGAGCCAAACAAAATTTAGAATAAAGAAAAAGAAGAAATCTGAACCCAAAGCGCAAGTTTCAGAGAGAAAGTCCAATGCGTTGTTGGATCAATTGGAAAATGATCAATTTCCAGATCTTCGATTTCAAGATGTTGAAAATTCTCAGGGTAAAAGTGATGATGGGGAAGAAGACCAGAAAACTCAGGTAAAATCCTTGTCATCAAAGCCTAAGATAGAAAATGTCACATGTGCTCGAACTGCAGTTTACCAAGGATGTTCCAGGGACAGCAGTTTCAAAACTAAACTTAATGCTTCAGAATCATTAAATGGAGAAGGTTTAACAGACTTGACATGTAATACTTCTTCGGAGCTGAGTCAAGCAAAAACGGTAGAAAAGAATTCCCTGGATGGTTCTACTCCCCACAGTAGCGACCGAGATGATGAAACAACAAGTGTCGGTGTTCTGTCTGATTTAAGTGATCATTCCTCGGACGTAGAGATGTGTACAGATCGCTGTGGTTGTTTTCTGTTGAACAATAAGATTGAAAAGGTTGAAAAGGAGGAAATAGAGAAGGAAGAAGAAGTTGTGGATGTTGATGTTGAAACAGTTGGGAAAGAGATAAGAAAAAATTTTCTTGTGGTGAGCGGCATTGAAGCAGGGCATTTCAGTTATCACCCTGATACGACCAAGGATGGGACCATAGATACATCCATTCAAGCCTTACCTAATGAGATTGATATTTTCTTGCAATGTGCCAAGATGCAGGAAGGGGAGATGATAAAGATCATAAATCCAGATGATTCTGATGAATTGCATTCTCATTTCACGCAGAAAAATGGTCGTAATCCAGAGACCTCTAATAAGAAAGCAACAAGAAGTGCCACAGAAAGAAAACGCCGCCACCACTTGGGGGATTTGTTCAACGATATGAAGTTGGAGGTTTTTACTGACCTAGTGGATGCGGACTTGTACTTCAGCAAGCAGTCTATACTGAGCAAAGGAATCAGTGCTATAGAAGAATTGGAAAAGGAGTCCAAAGAATTGAACAATACAAAGAGGCAGTTGATGAAGACAAAGAAAACACTGAAAGAGAAGAGGAATCTGTTGATGTTTGGTAAAGAATCAGTTGATATTGATTCTGCAAAAGTTGAAGCCATATTTCAGCACCTTAACATTCAAGTGGATGATAAAGAACCCTCGATTATAGAAGAAAATTCAAACAGCAGTAAAGATGTAGTTGTGGATGTGCCAAGTGAATCAAAACTAGCAGTTGAACCTTCTGTTAAAGGTCGCCCAAGAGCAAAGAAAACATTGCTGTCTCCTTGGGTTTCCAACAACAAACTAGCACTGAAGAGCAAGGATGATCAGAACCCAACTGGTGCTAATTTGGTCAAGAAAGCTAGTACACCAAGCCTATTAGAAACATCAAAAAAGATTTTAGGTACAACCATGTCAGCATCCCAGACTTTGACATCCTCTGACATACATGTATCCAATGTGTCCTGTGGAGTTCAAACTCAGGAAGCTAGCAGCACTTCCTTGAAATCATTTGCGTCAGGAAATCCTCCCCTTTCACAGAGTTTGCCACCAGACAACAGCACGACAAAAAGCAAACCACTTAATGAATCGGCAAGTCAAGAAGGTTCCAAAGCAAATTTGGTGAAGATTTTACCCAAGCCGACAATTCTTCAGTTGAATCCAACTCAGCACAAAGCCATCATCGATTCACTTGGACAGGTGAAGCAGCCATCAAGTGATAAGATTATTTGTAATCTCTCAAGATTAAGCACCACACAAAACCCCGGTAGTCCTTCCAGCATTTGCATCATCAGGAGTGGGCAACTTATGAAGAGCCTAGACAGCAAGAATGTTACGCATCTCACAATTACAAACAGTAACGGCAGTAGTGGTAGCACTTCATCAACAGCACCTGCATCACCATCAAGCCAGCAAGTATTGAATACGCCAGCAACAGCAAGGGTGCCAGGTTTTGTTACGTTGGGTGTTGCTAAAATGCCTGAAACACCTGGCACATCAAGCCGACAGACGTCTCAAACACATTCCGAAAATGCTGTGCTAGTTTCGCGGATTCCTCTGAAATCAACAACTACTCCCACCCCGTCCACTGCTAAATTAGTCTTTGCTGGAAAGCCACTTGGTACCTTAGCTTCAACCAGCACCATGGAGGTGCCACAAAGCACGGTTCAAACAAATGCTGATATAACATTAAGAGCGCTTGCTTCACTGAGCCAGTTACAAGCTAATAGACCTCCTGTAGCAGGGACAGTAACAAAGTCAGTACCTCTTAATGAGAATCCTGTGGCAGGAATTCTTAGTGGGTTAAAAGATGTTGTCATGAAGATAGTTCCTAGACCACCCGAGACACAATCTACAACATCTGTTCCCACACAGCCCACAGCCACCATAGCAACGACTCTTGAGGGAGCTACAAGCAGCCATGTTGCTATATCTTCTTCACAAGAAAATTGTCCAGCCCAACCAAGGAAATTTTCTTTGATACCCATCATATCTGTTCCTTCCTCTTCTTCTCTAAACAGCAGCTTTACAGCATCTGCTCTCAATCAGCCCTTATCTTCTTCTGGTATCAGTGCCAAGGTTGTTACAAGTACACCACTTATTAAGACCTGTTTGGACCCCTTTAATCTGGTGCCCAGAGCAGTTTCAAATCCACCCATTCCTGTAGAACCCGATATGCCTTCTGCCAGTGTGGATTTGGAAACTGACATCGGCAATCAAATTGAAATTTTAACAAGTTCTGAGAGTCCTTCTCCGATTTCTGATGATATATTCAAAGAAGAATCGTCAACTTCTTCAACAGTTTTGACTCAGGAGATGCTTAAAATACCAGGCATTGAGCAGCGTCCAGATGTTCCGTTGGCAAAGCTGCCAGAAGTTTTTGAAAACCTGGTTGACTTAGACAAGACAACAGATGCAGTCCAATCACCAAAGCCTTGGTGTGGTGTTGAAGATAGGAAGTCTGAAGGATCTGTTACTTGTGATTTTTCCAGAGTGTCACATGGTTCAGAAGAACAAACTGATGTGTCTTCACTTTCTTTGCGAAGTTCTACTGTTGGTGCAAAGAAATCCACAAGCCCACTTAAAGTGGAAATCAACGACTTCAGAAAAGGTAAGCCTTAAACTGACATGGAGCAATTTGTATCAACTTCA
>OZ026603.1:8539925-8544925 GCA_964020085.1 Micromussa lordhowensis
ACCTTTAGTAGAATCTTACTGCCAAGAATCAAACATTTCTGATACAAATTGGCTGAGATATCTCTTCATCGTATATGAGCAAAATTAGGTTGATAATATGACGTCATCGCTTGGCTAATTTGCATATTTTAAAAACTCGAATATTTCTGGAATGAAAAGAGATATTTGAAAAAAGTAAACAGCTCATTTTTCTTCTTATACAGACTACTTGTTTACGTTATAAAATGGCCTCAATAGGAAAGATGCGATTTTCATCACAGTACCACTTTAAAAAGTTTAATTTGAAATATATTATTTCTTTCTGAAATTCAATTTGCTTTGACTCACAAGCCTGTAGATTTAAACACTGACTGGTATTTTTTCCCTCTGCCTCAAATGAGTTGTCATGCAAAGCCATTAACATGACATGTATCACTAGTTTGACCTGCATGAAAATGGTTTTGCAGTTTAAAAGACTCCTCATTTTGACATGGAAGCAACAGGCAACTCAGAAACAGACTTTCAATTTTGTTGTCTCCGATCTTAACCTGAAAAATACAAATGCTGGTTGTCCTGTAAAAGTAAATAATCGGCACAGAGGTCATAATATTCAGGTTGTTTGTAACTGAGCTTTAAACTTGAAGAAACTTGACAAATAGAACTACCTCCTTTGACTTCTTCATAAAGAGCTGACTTTTATTTCCTGTTTTCTAACAAAATTCAATCATAAAATGAATTATTGTTAATAATTATATTTGTCTGTAATTTATAACCTTATTTAAATATAAAGATTAAATACTTTTTTTAATATACCGGTATACCGGAATTTTACCAAAACAATTGGCATAATTGTGGTCAATGACATGCTTCCTAAAATGTTATATTGTACAACAGAAACGATTTTCTTGAATGCAAGCTTTTAGCCAGGATTTGCATAGTGGGCATATAAGGTCTCCTCAAACAAACAATAATATTACAAAGCAACATGAAAAATACAACAATTTTCTTTGAAAAGTGAGTGGTCTTCCACTTGATGCCTGGACACCCATCTGCTGGCTAAAAGCCTGCTTGAATGTATCTGTAGGTTTGATTGAAATTTTTTACACAAAATAGACCACATTGCTTGACCTTCAACATCAATTAATGTGGAACTAATGCAAAAACTGGGCATGGAATTAATTTTGCAAATATACTGTTTTTGACAAGCAAAAAGCTGTTTAACTTTATCTTAATGGATGTCATTCTGTGCTATAAAGCATCCTACCATTTTATCATAAAGATTGTGTCATTTAGAGTGGTGGAAATGTGCTGTTTTCTCAGTACAACCATTTCCAGTAATCATTTTTTCTCTTCATTGTGAAGAAGTTTCTCCCAAACCTCACTTGGAGACACAGTTGCCTTTGTACAAGAATTCACTATCTCAGCTAGGAGAGTGGCAGAATCCTGCAAGAATAGAATAAATATGACATTAAAATATGCTCACATATTTGTCGGTGGAAATGATCAGTTCCGAGCAGCAAACAGCTTTCCGAGAGCAAAGATTGAGGAAAACTGTTTACTTCTTGGAACAGATAATAGGGAGTTTTAGCATTGACGACGGCGACGCCGAGAACGACGCTATGTGAAAAAAGTATTTATATTTTACCCTCGAATGTCGCAACTGTTTAGATCTGTTCAGTTCGCCTATCGGTCTAAAATCCTGCTCAGGCTAAATATGTAATGACAGCGTTCAATTCCAAAGGAAGACACGAAAAATTAGCCATTGCGGTTCTCGTACTCCAAAATACGTAGAACTTGGTCATTTCACGTTGTTGTTTTGCAGAGGACGGGAAAGAAATGTACAAAGAATCAAAACGCACGTGCAGAACCATTGTTCTGCTCATTAAACCTTTTGTTTGCTGACGTTCTCGTTGCCGTTGCCGTCGTGATTTGCTAAAACTCCCTAATGTCCAAGGAAAAACAGCTGAGCTATTTTTGCGTAATTGGGTATGTTGTCCCTCAATGATTTTTTACAACACCTGGGATGTTGTCAAAACTGGGGAATGTCACTCAGGTATTCCCTAGCTTTAGCTGAGGCATTTTCAGTCACATGACCGATTGCATGCATGAAAAAAATATTACATGGATTACAATCCTAAATATGCACTAGTGAAACCAGAGGAAAGGGACTTGAATAAAATTTTGCTACCCAGGATTCTAATTGATTCCTCAAGGGTAACCCTGCCCACCACCCCCAGTAGTTTGTCAGGTGACCAAAGAATGTAACACAAGAATGTAAATGCTTGCCTTTTGATACATGTGTATCTGTAGTCTCTCCTCAAATTCACCTCTCTTTACGATGTCTAATTTTCTTTTTAAGAACGTGTTGTTGGCAATATTAGATTTCATTTTCCTGGAAAAAGAGTAACAGAAAACTAGTTATTCCAAAAGGGCATTTAAAAATTAGTGAAAGAGATTTCAGAATTTCCAAAAATTAGCAAAGATATCAAAATTTCAAACACACAGCAACCTCTGAGGAGGTGGACTCCCTTCATAGCATTGACAGAAATGTTAAAATCTAGGATTAAAACTTGTGTTTTCAATTAAATTATTGATAAGGCAAAGGATGCCCTATTTTAAAACTTCACAGTCTGAGGTGTAGCTACATAATATTATTAATTCATAGATAATTTTGTGCCTCTTAGTGTAACTTTTCATTCTAATAGAACACAAGAAAGCAGGACCTAGTTACTGGCATTTCTATTACATCCTACACTTTTTAGTCTGCCTTTTTTCAAAATTTCTGACGAGCATCCCTGGACACACGGTCACAGTATCCATCCACCATTGGGTTGGCAAATGGATGTCGACAAAACCTGGACACCCCTAAATTAGCTTATGGAGCCCCTTAATCAATAAAAGCTACACACAATACGTATGCTACGTACCAATGTTTCTTTTGCACTTTAGTTCCTTTGACGCAGCATTCAGCTCAAAAGAAGGTATTCCCCTTCACGCAACACATTTCCAAGTTTTTGTTTAGTATTTCCGAGGGGTATCAGGAACTTTTTGGTAATCAGCTACTTGGACAATTTTTGCAAAACTTGTCATTTTCAAGTAACATGGACTCCCATCATTTTGTTTTCCGCAATCTTGGTTTTTCCACTGTCCAGTATCAATGAGTGGTGCAACGAGACACGCACAGATGGGGAACACCTTTCGAGCTGAATGCTGAATCAAAGGAAACAAAAGTGCAAAAGAAGCAGTGGTATGTAGCACACGTATTGTGTATAGCTTTCACTTTTTTTTTCATTGAAAAAAATGAGGATCGAGGAGGGGGTCAAGAAGGGGGGTCCAGGCAACCTCGTTCCCAGGGCTTTTCCCCTGGGAACGAGGTTGGGGTCCAGGTTTTGTCTACACCCTTGGCAAATATAAAGTTCAAATCTGAATGTTGTGAGACTTGTATGCACTTAAACATTTTAATGTGCACTTTTAGTAATTTCATATACACACACATGACTGAGTTACAGCTGCAAAGATTCTTTCTGATGTTTACCAGGAGCCCATCACTTAAGGAACGTGCAACTACCCCATATTCCTGTCACGGTATTTTCACAGAGTCTGACCGATCTATTTTTAGTTTAAATTTACCATGCATTCAGACTCCTACAGGAACCTCAGTAACCAACCACAAGCAAGGACATAAGTGACATCATCAATTCACTGGAAGATTAAAAAGAAAGATAACCTGGGGCCACCAGTTTTGTCCTTACCGATGCATGCTCATGTAGATCGGAACTGACCTATTTCGTGGGAAAAGGAGCCTAAAAATAGATTGGCCAGTAAAAATGCTGTGACATAGGCATGATATGGGAGCTGCATGCTCCAAGTGATGGACTCCTGTGCTAACCCATTGAAGTGTCAAAACAAAAACATTACACAGGAGGTGACTAGAAATGATTACCTGCAGTTATTACAATGTCGTGGGTTGTGAAATTCCTGTTCTTTTAACTGTTATATGAGCAGAAAATGGAACTGATTACTATAATCAATGTAATTATGTGCTGTATTTGAAAACTGTCAGCAGTAGCTTATCAAGAGTACAGTATATATTTTTAATTTCTTGGCAATGGTTAAAATAATTATATTATTTTGCTTCCACCAACATAGATTTGATACAATACAATGCAGTAAAGCTTTATTCAGGATGCAAATGAATGGATGTGACAAGATGAAAAATATTAAAACAGAGCAACAAGGAATGATTACCAACAAAATTAACTACATAGGCACTCTAAAAGGAGGGTTGGTAAGGTTAGCCTGATTTTAAAACTCCCTGATTCTTCATTTCTAAGGATTCTGATTATGTGATACTAGTTTTGGTTCTCATGGGCACTAATCAGTGTTGATCATGAACTAGTGATAAAAAGAAAACCTCTTTCACTCTTAGCCATGACTTGTAGTTACACACTGTTTTATTGTCCCTCTAGAATAGACTTTTGTGAGAGAGGAGAAGGAGGGCTTTTCATAGCAAGATAATTTGGCCATGCACTTCTGAAATGGACTACCTAACTGGACTGCTAAATGGACTACATGTACCTACATCGACTACTTAAAAAAGAGAAATTCCAAAAAAAAGATTGCTTTTTTTTATGCAATCTGCAGGCACATACGTATACTGCTGGAAAGAAAAACAAAACTATCAACGTTAAGCCTCAAGGTTAGGGGGGAAATTGACTTGGCGGGCATTCTAGGTGGGGATTTTGACTCTTGGGTGCTGCCCCAGGGTCAAAAATTTGACATTAAGGTAGCCCATTTTGGTAGTCTATCAGCGTAGTCCATGGACTGGGGGTCAGCAAAATGTACCAACCCTTCATTAAGGGCTGGGAACCGGGTAAATCGACCTGCTTCAAGGACGATTTTGTCCACCTGGTTTGATCATCTAGCAGAAAGTTCTCCTAATATAAACAAACTTCAAATAGTTTTGCCCGCCTGTGAAAACCAGTTGCCTGATCTTGCCTGAGAACCCTGCTTCACTGGAT
>OZ026603.1:8557425-8614925 GCA_964020085.1 Micromussa lordhowensis
GTTGGTGTACCTCCACGGTACACCAATATGGCGGCCGGAAAATAGTGTAAACATCTGGAACTTTTTTTTTTTTTTTTTTTGCCATTTCTTTTTTTTTTTATTGCAACAACACAAGGGAATACAATGATACAATTACGAACAGTACACTATTACACTATTTAGACAACCTCAGTAAAGCACTAGAAATTGCTCTAATTATTTACAGTATTTGAATTACAATATCAACACGACTTACAGTACACTACTAAGAAATACAGTGACGACAAGGGGCAAAAAAAGATGGGAAAAAAGACTAAAGAAAAATAGATAATTATCACTACAGCTTGAGTTTACACGATAAAAACATCAACAACAGACCAAAGGCGTGTGGTACATTCAGTAGATAAAATAAATTATGCACCTGACAGGAGATTAGAAATAGACTAATAGATAGGAGATAAATGCAGATAGGTGTAGAAGAAATAATCTAGAATATTAATTAAATCATCATATATCTTGCAAGAGGTTTCCATTTCTTTGTGTCTCCACGTTTTATTTCTATTTCATATTGTGATTTTAGTATGCATATGAAATGCGTAAGATTTGGATGACCATCTTTTGTTTTAGCGAGCCATATGTGATATCGCGCTAAGAGAAAGCAGTAATTGATAAGAATCGCAAATTGAGAGATATCTGGCCTCAGACCCAAAGCAGTAGTATTTGTCAAAGCGTAATCTCTAGGAAGCAAATTTAGGTTTTTCAGCCATTCAGTAAGTTTATTCCAAAAGTGAGATGTTTGGCGGCATGTCCAAAAAAGATGAATAATTGACTCAGAGGAAGTGTGACAAAAACTGCAATTTTCATCGCTCTTTAGACCTATTCTAAATAAGAAGTTATTGGTTGATACGCGTCTATGTAAGAATTTAAACTGAAACTCTATTAGCTTAGTGCTCTTTGTGCATTTTTTAGCTAAAAGATAGGCAGCAGTCCAATTTATGTTGTCATTTATTGGTAGGCCACAATCCTCTAGCCACTTCTTTTGACTTGACTTTAATAATAATAATAATAATAATAATAAAACATATTTATACAGGATAACTGCATCAGTTTAAAGAAAAACTGCTATCAATGCAGGTCCTGTGTAAAAAAGTAAAAAGTATAATAAAAATAATATTACAAAACAGATAAGAAGCTACACTAAAGTTAAGTTACATTAATGAGAGTAATTAAAAATAGTTGCACCTTTATAAAAAAAAGCACGCTTGGTGCATTCTAGGTTAACCTTTTCTAAAATTAGACCATTACTACTCCTAGTTTTATAACGGGGACTGTCATGGTTTCTTACATTAAAATAGTTAAAAAGATATCTGGGAACTCTATTTGCAATACATTGGTTAACAAATCTTAAGATGTTCTCCTGTCTTCTAGAATAGAGAGGTTTCCAGCCCAGTTTGGTGATAATTTGATCGGTTGATAGATTTGAGGCAGCTTTGAAGTAGACGATTCTAGCTGCTCGTCTTTGTAGTCGTTCTATCTTGGCACTGTTTCCTTGTCCGCATTCATGCCACACTGCATCGCAATAATCTAGAACCGGAAGTACCATGGCTTTGTAGAGCCGATTTGCAGCTTCTAGCGTAATTAAAGGTCTTATTCTGGTAAACATTCCGAGTAGCTTGGATACCTTCATCCTCACATAGTCTACATGGTCATTGAAAGAAAGGGTGTCATCCAGTACAACACCCAGGTACTTAAACGTGTCCGCGTGTTTAACGGACTGCCCATTTAAGCTGATATCAGTTCCATCACAATTTTGTCGCGCGAGTCGTTGGCGGGTGCCAAACATCATGAATTCCGTCTTCTTCATGTTGAGAACAAGTTTATTGTAGTGTAGCCACTGCGATAAATTAGCTAGATCAAGGTTCAACTTAAGTTCAATCTCCGAGGTGGATGAGGACGACAGATGGAACACTGTGTCATCCGCGTACATCATGATGTTGGAGAACTGGATACAGGATGGTAGGTCGTTAATATAAAGGGTGAACAGTACCGGGCCAAGGATGCTGCCTTGCGGTACGCCACTGAGGACAGGCATTGGACTGGATAATTCATCTCCGACACAAACAGCCTGAGATCTGTTAGTTAGATAGCTCGCCATCCACGCTAGAGAATTTTCCTCCAAACCAAATCTTCTAAGCTTGCAAATGAGGTCATCATGGGGGACGGTATCAAAAGCCTTTTTTAGATCGATAAATAAGGCCCCGGTTAATTTTCCCGCGTCCGTGCTTCTTCTAATTGAGTCACAAAAATATGTTACGGCTGTCAGAGTCGAATGATGTCGTCTAAACCCCGATTGAAACGCATTTAATACGCCATGTTGATGTAAATATTGCTGGAGTTGAACGTTGACGGCTGTTTCAGCAATTTTTGAAATTACTGGAAGAATCGAGATAGGCCGGTAATTGTCCATAACTTCCTGGCCACCTGATTTGTATAGGGGAACAACTCTTGCCTGTTTCCACTCATCTGGTACAATGCCAGTAGTCAAAGAGAGATTCACAAGGAAAGTTATTGTCTGGGTTGTAACAGCAGCGCTATCTTTCAGCAACCGTGCAGGGATTCTATCCAAACCCGTAGCTTTCTTCACTTTTAAGCCTTTCAATTGTTTAAGTACAAAACTCTCCATTACTGGTAGTAGGACAAATTTCTGATCTGTAAATTTGTCACCGGAAAACACGCGAGTACTCACGGGCTGCTGAACGGTGTCCAAAAGCTTAGAGACAGCGTTCGTAAAGAAATTGTTAAATTTCTCGGCAATAGACAACTTATCGGTGATAATTTGTCCCTCCTCAGTCTTGATAGAGCCTGGACACGCTGACATGCCTTTCTTGCTTGGAAAAACTTTCTTAATTGCTTGCCAAAAGGCTTTTGGACTATCGAGATTTTCCTGAATTTCATTCCTTTGATAGCGACGTTTTTCATTCCTGATTTTATTTGACACTTGATTTCGAAGTCGCCGATAAGCATTCCAGTCCACCTCAGCTTGAGACCTTTTTGCTTTTCGCAGAAGAAAGTCCCGTTGATTCATGAGCTTTTTAGTTTCACCGGTGAGCCATGGACACTTTACACCACGCACTATCTTTCGCTTATAAGGAGCGTGTCGATTACAAACATTCAGAAACAGCTCTTTCCACTTTCTCCAGGCAGTGTTTACATTCCTTTCTTTCAGTACATCGTCCCACGGGATATCTCTTAGATCATCACAGAAAGCCGAAGGATCGTACTTTGCATAATTCCTGCATTCAATTGTTCTTGGTGGATGTTTACATGCATTAATTTTCCTCACTGCGACCAGCATGTCATGATCACTTAGGCTAGATGCAACAACATTGGTGAAAGTTATATTTCTAGGAGAGTTGGAAGCAAATAAATCTAACAAGGTGGAACTTTCTTTGGCAGTTCGTGTGGCTCTATTAATCAGTTGCGTTAGACCAAAGTTCCAAAGACTTTGGGGTTAAACTCTTGTTACTGATTAGTTTTTTATATATTAATGTAGTTGCTTTTTTGACTTGAAAAATTCTTGTTGTAAGTGGCTCCTTTTCGTGGTTGGTGTTCTGTAAATCTTGAAAGTTAGAATCAATCCGAAGAGACTTTACAGCCGATATTAATCCGTAGAAGCTGAGAGGGCGAGGGTCTATTTCATACTTACAGCGGAAATCATTTAGCGAGAGAAAGTTGTTCAGTGTCCGGTCCTAAAAGATGTTTCACCCGAGTTATTCCCTTATTGAACCAATTTTGAAAAAAAACTGTCTTGTTGTCTATCTTTATCAGGGAGTTATGCCAAAGATGTTGATCTAAAAAGTGATCTTTTTCGATGTTATTTCAGGTTCGAAGTTAACTTCTGCCCAGATTCCTAATAGTTCTTTTAAAAATGCATCCGAAGTTGTTATTGTCGATAAGGTGTCTCTAAAGTTGAGGTTGTAGGAAAAAAAGTTTTGACAGCCATATTTTTTTAGGGTTATATCAAAAAAGATTTTCCATTTTCCCTTGTTGTTGTTATCTAAATATTTTCTAATCCATGTGGTTTTGAGAGATTTATTGAAGGAACTAATATCAATCATTTTTAGGCCACCAACCCCGTAATCGTTGATCATTACCTTCCGTTTTATCTTATCGCCTTTACCATTCCATAGAAAAGTGTAGAGTAAATCGTTTATTTCGTTTAAAACCCTGTAGTTTGAACCAAGAGGTGAGAGTAGATAACCTAATTGGGAGACCACTAGTGATTTGATAACAGTGATTTTTCCTAACAATGTGAGTCGGCGGTATTTCCAACATCTTAGGATTTCTTTAACTTTTTCAAGTTTTTCGTTATAGTTTAAGGAGGCAGATAGTTCGGGATCTGTTGAAATCCATAGACCTAGGGATTTAACCTTGTCTTTTGGCCATTTAACTTCTTTTCCTGATAACAAAATTTTATCATTTCCAATACATGCGCCGATCCATAGAGCTTCCGTTTTCTTATCATTGAGTCTGAGGCCAGAGACTTTGCTGAACTCGTCAAGCATTGCAAGGGATGAAATCAGAGATTCGCGTGACCCGTCTAGTATAAGTGTTGTGTCATCGGCATATTGACTTAACTTAATTTCCACGTTATTTACAGAGATTCCCTTTATATTAGTATTTTCCCTAATTGCCGTGGCAAGCACCTCTGCCGACAGAATAAATAAATATGGTGAGAGCGGGCAGCCTTGCCTAACACCTCTTTGAATCTCGAAGAAATTACTTGCCCATCCATTATTCAGAATACAGCTTTCAGTATGACTATACAGGGTTTTCACCCAGTTAATTAGTGAAGCTCCAAAATTATGCGATCTTAATGTGTCATGTAGAAAGGACCATTCGAGAGAATCAAATGCCTTTTCAAAGTCAATGAAAAGTAATAAGCCTGGAATGTTTTTTTCTGTGGCGTATTGGATAATACAGTCAATAAGTCTGATATTTTCGCCTATAAATCTGCCCTTCAAAAATCCTGTTTGGTCATGGTTGATAAGGTTTGGAAGTACTAGTTTAATTCGGTTTGCAATAGATTTTGCTGCGATTTTGTAATCAGTGTTCAAAAGGGTAATAGGTCTCCAATTTTTGATGAAGTATAGCTCCGCATCTTTTTTTTGGAATTAGTTTTATAACCCCTCGCCTTTGTGTCACTGAGACTGAGGCAGCCAGAGTCAAAAGCATAGTTGAGAGCTGGGAACTTACTTTGGCTTTCTAGGCGACTGATTATCAGTACTGCAAAAACCAGTATTTACATAAGCACTTTTCCTAATGCTCTAGCTTCTAACAGGGCTCAAAATCATGAGATAAGTATATATTTTTCAACAAATTTGATCGTAGCCTTGTGTCACGCACCTCCATAACGCGGAAATTCAAAATGCCCTGGTTTCCAAACGAAGCACGCTATTGAGCTGTAAAGTTGTAAGCAGATATAAAAATGTCACCTCTTATACCTGATGAGGATGAAAACATTCGTGGATCTTTAGTTTTAGATTTTAGAAAGTGATGACGTCACGTGAAAATTATTGGTTGTTTATTGAGTAGCCCCAATCTGATTGGTGTGACATAAATACATCGCTCACTCGCTCATCCACTCACTCATCCATAACATAGCCCAGAAGCGTCGACTAAGAGTTTTTTTTTCCAAAAAAGTAACTCAATAAATGAATGAATGTGGCGTGGAAACCTCAGACCACAAAGATAAAATGTGAGTTAAAATGGAAGTCGAATTTTGGCGGGTATGGGCACGTTTTTTCCCATGTGTTTGAAGGTGCCAAATGCACGCGTACGGGAGCTACAGGCGGCGAGAAATCAAATATAGAAACACGTGAAACTCTATGCAACACGTGAAAAACAAACTTTCAATAACAATGCAAGAATTAAACCAGCTTGGAATATATCCATATATCAAGAAAACAGCTGTAACCAGGGCTTTCGTTTGAGTCCGGCCGGACGACGAACGTTTCCCGGGTTGTTTACCATGCCCACTTCGGGCAATAGCACTAAATATATATGCTTTTGTTTATTCTTTTCTCAAGTATCACGCAAGTTTCTCATAAACTAGAGCGTGCCGTATTTTCCCAGCATGTAGTAGTACCCTAGTACCCTGGGGCTTAACATTGATAGTTTTAATATTCTTTCCAACAGTGTGTCTCTGAGATTTTGTCTAAAATAGAACAATCTTAAGTTGTTGTTTTTTTTCAGTTTTTTTTTTTTTGGGTAGTCGTTATGGGTAGTCCCTTTAGCAGTCCGTTTTGGTGGTCCATCGGACTCGGGACTTAAGGTGGAAATAACGACAGTACACTATGAGGGCTTGTTAATAGTTGTAGGTGGTATGGGGCTGTGCTCAGGTGACTAACTTTTGCCTTTGGGTAACTGGAAAAACTTTAGTGTACTAAGAATTGTCACTCTAAGGTGGCTCGATCGGATTTTTGAGTCAAGATACCGTTCAACTTTGAGCGACTAGGGCACCACCATTATCAGTCCAACAGAAAATCAAACGTTAGTGGTGTGCTAGAGAAAGATGAAAGTTTCAAATGGGGTACATTTCACCAAGATCTGAGTTATCATAGCAACGAAATGACGTCATGCCCCATTTTACATAAGACCGAATAACTTGCCATCAGACATAATATTTCGGAGATACGACGTCGGGATCTCGGACCTGACATAGCTGCCTCAACGATGGCAAAATTGCAAAAAAATCTATAAGAGCGTTTTCGAGAAAATTACGAGTGAATTTTTAAGGTGTCAAAATGCAACAAAAGCAAAGCTGTTTTAAATGTTATTGCAAACTATGTCCACAAGACTTCACTAAATGGCATTCTGGTCTTAAATGAATCCTCTAACATACAATTACCTCGAGTAAAAGTCTCAGAGAAATCGCTTCTTTTGACTTTCAGAAACATTGGCGTGAATATCAACTGGTGTAGGCCGTTATTTTGCATTCTATCAAAAATTGCCCCTAATTCTTAAATTGGGTGGGAATTAAAAATCACTCGATGAATTTTTTTATAAAGGGGGCAAGTTTCTAAAGAAACTGTGGTGCTGCGTCGGTGGGAGTATTAATTTTTTTATACTTGGCCCTCAATAGGATTAATCCATATTTAACGTAATACCGAAGTTTCAAATAAATTGAAACACTTTAAGGCTGCTAATTTTCAGCGTCAACTCAGGAAAATATTGCGCTTGTTTTCACTCGTGTTGTTTGTTGTCTTCATTATAATTTTCTTTTGTCTCGAATCACCATGCTACTGTACATTTCTGTACATCATGAATTCATAACACGCGTGATGGCTTTCCGAAGGATGCTAAAATATCCCGAGCTAGCTCTACAATAACATTTATTGTTATTGTAGTGCTAGCTCGGGATATGTTAGCATGCCTCGGGATAGTCGCCAGACATAATTTCGAAAATACGACGTCGGGATCTCAGACCTGACATAGCTGCCTCAACGATGGCAAAATTGCAAAAAAATCTATAAGAGCGTTTTCGAGAAAATTACGAGTGAATTTTTAAGGTGTCAAAATGCAACAAAAGCAAAGCTGTTTTAAATGTTATTGCAAACTATGTCCACAAGACTTCACTAAATGGCATTCTGGTCTTAAATGAATCCTCTAACATACAATTACCTCGAGTAAAAGTCTCAGAGAAATCGCTTCTTTTGACTTTCAGAAACATTGGCGTGAATATCAACTGGTGTAGGCCTCCTGGTAAGGGTTATCAGCCTCAGCCTTCGGCTTCGACTGATAACCCTTACCTCGACCTTGATTATTCTGGATATCACAAAAACCTCATCCAATAATTGTTTAAAAACAACACACTAACTGACACTGACATTTAAAAGCGATATAATAATGACGATTACTTTGTATGCCTTCACCTTGTTAAGTTGATTGTCAAATATCATCCTGTTATTTTTTATTGACTCAAAAGTAAACTACTGCAAAACCTCCCAATGAGGAGGACCGTTTGAGGCTGAACACCCTGGTTAAGGGGCACCAAAGTTGCATTTTCAACCCCTAAAATGTAGAATGAGCACCACGCCCTTTTTATATCAGAGTCCCCCTGGGTAGTGGGGTAGGGGACTGCCTGGCACCGCCATGGTAGATATGAAGGCCTCGCAGCCCCTATTTTCCAGCTTGTTCAGGGTTCCTATGGCAAACCAAATTATATGAGACTGGGTTTTTATACGTGTAATAAAGTGGCTAATGTCATTAAACAGTACTCAATACACTTTTAAGGTGTAGAGCTTTGAATAGGAAGATATAACGAAGAGACAAAATTCCCTGTTACTCCGAGTTTCGTGCTCACGCACTCATCAGACAGTATTTAGATTGGGTTTTACATATTTGTGTGATGCCAATCTTCCTGTATCACTTGATAACGACCGCTGGTGATCCGTGTAAGTATAACGTACTGCTGGAAAGAGTTGGAAACTGTTGGAAGCTTTGTTTAATACGGTTATCAATAAACTTATAAAATTATTAAGCTTACGTTCATATATATATACACCTTTATGGATGATTCCTCTTCGCTAAAATTATCAGCTGTGGACTCAAATTGATCAGAATAGTCTTGTTATTCTGTTATTGCACCGGCTGTACTCGCCGAATCTGTCGCAATTATGCTCGGAGTTGATTTACAGCAGTCACTGTTAGTTTCCCCGAGAACTACACTCTCTTCTGCCGAAGTAGAAGTCTCTGCAAGAAATACACTTTCGCGTCTACCCCTCGCGAAATGAGAACTTCTAAGACTTCTATGACTGGTCAGTATTGACTCTTCTGATATTTATGAAACTGTCGTCCTCATAAGAATTGTTATAAGCATGTTCTTGGTCGCGCTGCGAAGACAACATCCAGTTTGCTTCGGTACAGATTGTGTCCCCATACATGACGCAGCTATCTTCGCACGTTTACTACATGAATAAATGAATGAATGTCGCGTGGCAAATGTCGCGTGGTGGAAACCTCAGACAACAATGATAAAATGTGAGCTGAACATTGAATGCGGAAGTCGAATAAACTTAACGCAGAATTTGGGGACACGTTTTCTTTCCCATTTGTTTGAAAGTGCCAAGTGTACGCGTACGGGAGCTACAGGCGGCGAGCAACCAAATATAGAAACACGTGAAACTGTATGCAACACGTGAAAAACAAACTTTTGGCTCATCCTCGGTGTAAGAACCTGTGACACTCACCAGTGACGTCAGTAAAACAAAGAAAACAAAAAAGACAACATAATAGACCGTAACCCTAGCAATAGCTATAAAACAAAGAAAAAATTTACAAGTTTTTACACCGAGTGAAACCCAAACTTTTTCAGTAACAATGCAAGTATTAAACCAGCTTGGAATATATCCATATATCAAGAAAACAGCTGTAACGAGCGTTTTCTGTATGGATGATTCCTCTTCGCTAAAATTATCGGCTATGGACTCAAATTGTTCAGAATAGTCTTGTTATTCTGTTATTGCACCAGCTGTACTCGCTGAATCTGTCGCAATTGTATTATACTCGGAGTTGATTCACAGCCCTCATTGTTAGTTTGCCCGAGAACTACACTCTCTTGACTCTCTTCTGCCGAAGTAGAAGATTCTGCACTAAATAAACCTTCGTGTCTGCCTCTCGCGAAATGAGAACTTCTAAGACTTCTATGATCAGCTATTATTATATGGCTCTGTCTCACAAGGACTGGGAACTACCAAATTCACGAATTTATGTATTTGATTGACTGAAATCGATATTGAAAGCAGTCTAGATTTTCCAATCTAGACCGGCATCTAGGCCGGTAATGTTTGCAGTGAAAAAGTTGCAAACTAAAATTAAAAATCATTGACTATTTTCACCTAACAATGTTTATTTATGGCAGTGCCAAAAAGCCTGATGAGAAAAAAAAGTAAAGAGAAAGAGCAAACTTTGGCAGAATTAAATTCAGCTCATCGCCATTTGCAAGCAAAATGTCAGTTAGTACAAACCAGTTACATTGAACGAATTAAATTGTTCTTTTTGCGCCATATAATAAACATCTTATTAACCGAACTTAGTCGGTCTGTACTCACGACCTCCGTCAAGATTCTCAAATACAGACCTCCAGCTCGGTTAAGGCGGGGGTAAACATGAATAGGCGTGAAATTTGAAGTGATATAAAAAAGGAAATTGTTAGGATTGAGATGGGTTGGAAACACTACCAGACAGTCCAATTTGGTCTGTAATCATACAAGTGATAACTGATAACAAAATTCGACGACCGCGCAGCCGGAGTCCGATTTGTTTATCACGAGTATGATTACAGATCGAATTGGACGACATGAAATCTTATTATCAATTAATCATAAAAATTACAATTCCGAGAAAAGAAGGATAGCCAAGTTATGAAAGAAAGGGAAAATTTGCATTGCATTTAAAATACTGACAAAGGAGAAGAAAATTGTTTCATGACACTCTGAAATTGAGATTGGTTAAATTAAACTTCAACTTTGAATGCGATTGGTTGATTTAAACTACAACTTTGAATGTGATTGGTTTATTGAACTGTCTGATAACAAACTGTCCAATAAAAAGACGACAACTTGGCAAGTGAATTAGTGGAAAATAAGAGTTTTTTAAAAAAATCACAATTGAGCAAATTGTAATTTTTATGATTATACTTGTTATAAGCATGTTTTGGTCGCGATGACATTTTTTCAACATTTCCCGGGCATTGGACGCGCCCTCAGGTCCCCATACATCACGAAGCTATCTTCGCACGTTTACAATGAATGTCGCGTGGTGGAAACCTCAGACAACAAAGATAGAAGGTGAGTTAAACATTAACAGTGGAAGTGGAATTTTGGCGGGTATAGAAGCTTAACGCAGAATTTGGGGACACGTTTTCTTTCCCCATGTTGCCAAATGCACGCGTACGGGAGCTACAGGCGGCGAGCAATCAAATATAGAAACACGTGAAACTCTATGCAGCACGTGAAAAACAAACTTTTCAAAAACAAAGCAAGTATTTAACCTGGTTGGAAATATCTCCATATATCAAGAAAACAGCTCTAACCAGGGTTTTCGTTTGAGTCCGGCCGGACGACGGACGTTTCCGGTTGTTTACCGCGCGCACTTCGGGCAATAGCACTAAATATATATGCTTTTGTTTATCCTTTTCTCAAGTATCACGCAAGTTACTCATAGACCCTTGGCATAAATGGCGCCTAAATTTGAATAACAATACTTATACATCCTAAGACTCACATCCACGGTGAAAAATCCTTTGTCTGAAAACATGAGCACGAGGCTAAGGATGTACAAAGTATTGTTATTCAAATTTAGGCGCCATTTAAACAAAGGGTCTATAAACTAGAGCGTACCAGAGAGCTACGAAAATTAAGGCCGCCTTACACACGACAAATAGTGTTAAAAATGATTTTGTTTCGACTCCCTCCCCCAAAACTTATTGCCCATACCCATGCTTATCACATTTTGACTTTTTCGGGAGAGTTTCTCCTGTCTCAACAGTGTTTTCAAAAAAAATAACTGGGTGGGTGTTGCGTCCAGACAGGTTATCACTTAGGCACACGAAACCAGCCTTCATGCAAGGCGGAAAAATGTTGGCCTACGTTACTAGTACTTTCAGGAAAAATGAGTAATTTCCGTTGAAGGCGGAAGTAGAAGTGATGGCATTTGGACCAGAGATGGAACAAGGCAATGGCTTTATACATCGACCAGCCGCCAAACCAAATGCGTTAACGCAGACCTTTTTGCTGTTTTATATCATAACAGGAAAATTTTGTGCCGGAATTAATTTGGCGAATGTTTACTGCTGTAGTCGGACTGTATAAATGTGCCGGCCGGGAAGCGATAAGAGACGGCCGTGATAGCAGGCTAAAATTTAACGAGTGACTAACTGCAAGGGACCGCAAACGATAAACGAACTTGTGAAGCTACTCGCTCATTTCCATTGAAACGACTGTGATCAATTTGTATTTTCGGAGCCGCAAGGTAAAGTCCGAGTTTTTTATTTAAAGTGCGAATACGCCAACCAAGGCAACTAATAAGAACTAAAAATTGTGGAGGTTAGCAAACGTTTTTCAACAAATTATCCCTGAAATCAAGCTGTACATTACAAAGGCAACAGATTTGTGGTCATTTTGGATAATTTGTTGGAAATCCACAATTTTCATTCGTTGAATTTGTAGAAAATTTTGTCGGGTGGCTTTGGTTAGAGTAGTAGCGCTGTAATTATTTGCTTTAAATATCTATATTTTTATTTTTATCTTAAAGGAGCTGCGTCACGGTTAAACGGTTTGAAAAATTTAGGCTAAATTTTTCAATTTTTTGTTTGTAATCCGTGTCAATCTTCTCCATCCTTACCCATCCTTGTTCCTTTATGGTTCATTATTATTTCTTTAGCGTTTTTCTATCTTTGTAAAGTATTATTTTCGGGTTTCATTGAATTTAGAGGTAATTTTGTCGATGGTACAAATAACTCAAAATACCGTGACGTAGCCCCTTTAATTCATGCGGCGCTCGAGCTCAACACTCGTGAAGTTTCCGATTATTATTATCCAATCAAAGAACAGCACGAGCAGTGAGGTTTTGACGCCATCGTAGCAAGATCAGTTGCTTAGCAACTGCGGGCTCATTCTTTTTCACGTGCCCCCAGAGTTGGCTCACGAGGCACATGTAACCAAACGAACATCACACGTGCTTAATTTGGTACTTCCAACCTCGAATAAATTGTCATATACAGCCGGTTAAAAACGTTTCTGGAGCTAAATTCACTCGAGTATCATTGCTTCATTGCAGAACATAAGTTCCTCTTACTATCGAGCAAGGCGTTCCAGTGTTTCTATTTTGTACCCATATTGAGCTATTTGTATACGGGCATTTGGCACAGCTGTCGACCAAAATAACACTTGAACAATATTTTAGTCGGCCTTGTGTCGAAAAACGGGCAAAACGGAAACAAGACTCAAGATTTGGCATTTTGTATACGAAAGGAATATGAAATACAAAATAAAATCATGATTACTATCGTGTTTGCAGCTACTGCAAAATCCGAGTTGAAACAAGGTTTGATATGTGTATGTAGTTGATATATTATTTTATATATGACAACTTGTTTCATACAGAAACGACTCAAATCCAAGATCAGATGTCGATCTAAAATAAATTTTCGCCAGAGTTAACATCCTTTGATCGTTTTAGACAAGAAACGTTTCGTGGCTGCAAGTGCGTTTGGGATCGCGCGAAGAAACAACTCACATGAAATAGTCCGCATGCATGTTTCACGGTGTATACACAGAAAACGTGACCAAGTCACCTTTTTGGAAGTGGCCAAATGATTTGCGCGATGACAAACAAATTCTGCACGTGAATAAAATGTATTGTTTACGGTTTTGGACCAATCACGAGAGGCTTTGTTTCAACACGGATGATGCATTCAAACGCAAATCTTTTGCCGGCACGTGAAATTGAAATAAGCAAGGTTCTGAGGGAACGGCTTGGGTAAGTAGCGGAGGTTGTATCATTTCCAAAAGAGAAGAACGCAAACGTAAACTGGTTTAGTTGAATGTAGAGATCGGCTAAAGCCCGTGTACGAAACACCCAGGTGGGTAACTTGACTTAGCTCACAATATTTTGGTTTACGAGTTGCAATGACATAAAAAGCTGGACACTGGAGGCTTACATGTCAGCAACAACAGTGCAAACGGTTAAGTACAGTGCTTGATTATATATTTTTGCTGAAACCTTTTCCATTTTTTTCTCTCAGATCGAAGCGCAAACGCAATGAATTCCAATTTCTTAAAGGATTACATGGACTTGGACGAGTTCCTAGCCGTCAAGGATTTATGTACTGGCCTCTCTCGGACCGAAAGTGATTATTCGGAGGATGAAATAGATCAAGACATTGCCAATCTTGTCGACGACGAAGATAACACTACCATCTACGGTTTACCGTCTTCCCAGTTCAATACTGCACAACTATCTCCCAGTTGCTTTGGCAGTGATACGGACGAAGGAAGAGGTGAGAGTGTCAGTTCTGAAAATGTTGCTTCCTTGAGCTCCAGCGAGTCGCTATATTCAAACGAAAACGACAACAAGGTGGTACCGCGCAAGAGAAAGAGAAAATCTGCAGCAAATAATACGACGACTCAGAAAGCAGCTCCGAGGAAGAGACGGAGAAAGACGGAAAGCGTCGACAAGAAAGCGGCGAGCGGAGCTTCAACAGCACCAATCGCGAACGTAGAAGAAACGTCAGATCTCGCTGGGGGAATAGGCCAGAGAGGGTCCCGGCAATCGGTGGACGACGAGGCCAAAGATGACAAGTACTGGGAAAGGCGACGAAAAAACAATCAAGCAGCGAAAAAATCTCGAGATCTAAAGAGACAGAAAGAAATGTGCGTTGCGGAAAAAGCGGCACTACTGGAAGAGGAGAACAAAGAGTTGCGCGAGGAAGTTAAAAAACTCAAGGAGTACCTGAAAACTCTGGACAACAAAATTTGATGAATCATGTGCCAGCTGAAAATACATTATCGCAGGGGATTAATTATGATAAGTTTATATATAAAATATTGTAAATAGTTGTGTAGAAATCAGGTTCACCTGTTGTGGGGGTGGGGGTAGGAGTGGGGAGGTGGAAGAGTCACTCCTATATGAAAGGGGATTGGGTGATCATCATAACTTTTACGGCTTGGTACAACTTAGAACTTAAATATCTTAAATGGCAACCTGGAATTATTGCAATACCTTTCAAAATATTGTAAAATCAGAGACCTCCTGAGATGACAAGATGAAAATCCAAAATATTCAGTTTTGAACATCTGAACCTGGGACTCATTGCAGAGAAAAGCACACTCCAACAAAAGCTCAAGGTTCAGACACAGAAAGGAATGCAAAATGATGAAAATTATTTAAGACGCACTACAAAAGTTCCTGATACTTAAAGACTGGATCAAATGTTCCTGCAACCAGTGATATCCTGGTTACCTCTCGGACACTATTCTGGGGGATCACCCTGTCACTTTTATATGGAAGTCCCAACAATGAAGATTCCACTGAGGGAAGGGCAGCACTTGTTGGAAAATGTTTCATGGAGGTGTCTAAATCCTTTCCCTATTTCTGGCCAAAACTTATCATTATCCATACGTTTTCTAGAATGCAGATGGTATTGTGCAAGTGCATTGCAAGGGAGTTACTAGGGTACTCGTGATCCAGTGGTTGTAAAGAATATAAATATTTATAACAAAAATCACTAATCCATTAAATTAAACGGGCAAAATATTAGTGGACACATGGTAAATATTTGTTTCCAATGGAGAACTATTCTGGAATTTCAAGAGCAGATAGGGGTGGAGGGCATGCTTTCAATTGTAATCTTGATGCTGTTGTCACAAAAAGAATGTATATTGCATATACTTACACAAAGATAGAAGTTAATCATTATCAGGTGGTGATTAATTCAGTGATTAAAATGTAAATCATATAAATTCGAAGAATATATAAATGTTATTTTACATGTATCCAAAAACATGATTCCAAGAATCTGTTGAGGTACTTACATTGCTGTCGTGATACACTCACATATACTTATACTAAATGGGTCTGTAAATAACAGCATCTTGGACCCTGAGATCAATAAATTTCATTATTGCATGTGTTATTGCCAAACATGTCATTTTCTTGGTATCAGTGATAGTAAATTGTGTTTTATGTACTTATTTTGTGAGAGTGGTAAAGGGTGTGAAGTAAAAATTATCTGCGATTTAACATTTTTCTTTCTTTTCTTGCATGAAACAAAAATAACTAACTTGGCTCAATATATGTTTGGGTAAACAGCTGTAAGCCAAGATCTACTTGTGTGGCAGGCTAGGCACAGCTTGAGCTCATGGAAAGATTATGTGCTAAGCTCAGAATTACCCAGTAAAATTGGCTTAGTAGCTCGGAAAAGGTTAAACCCGCACTTCTTTTAATTTTAAATGGCAAGAAATTTTATCAAGTTTTTATTTGGGTGTACATGTACACTGATTTTTCTGGCTTCAGCCCACAATAATACATAATAATAATACATCTTGAAAGGTTACGAACAGTTTTAATTTTCCACAAGATGTTTCGGTAAACTCAACCCCCTTTACCACCCTCACTTTAATTACTTTTATATTACAGTACTTTTACGATGTACTATATATATCATATTGCATTCTACTCTTCGTTTGATGAACATGGCTTCATAGAATGTCAGTTCCTCCTTCAAGAAAAATAATAAAAATATTAGTTTTGATTTGGATGTAGGAGTGCTGTTAATATACCACGCTCTGATTTGTTAAGCAATTGTATTCCTTATGGCTATGCAAACATGGGGCTCTTTCAAAGTCCTGCTCAGATTCCCAGAAATTTCTGGATGTTAGTGGAACAGTGTTCTCCAGTTGACTGTCGTAGTAGACTGAAGAATTTTTGCAATATTTCTGACCATGTGGAGTCCCTCACAAGGTATACCCAATATTATTAAAAACTGGATCATTGGATACTGCAATTCGAGAGTTTTCATTGGCTTAGCCATCATGGGCTATGAGCCATTATACCATGCTCTACGAATATGGTAAGGGTACGCGTGATTTTTTTGAGGAGTTTTTTTTAGTTTAGTTTGCTATATTTTTGGGGCATTTTTAATAAAACAATTATTCCAATTGCCCTTGTTGGATACGAGTTGATTATTAAAAACTGGATCATTGGATAATGCAATTCGAGAGTTTTCATTGGCTTAGCCATCATGGTATATGAGCCACTATGCCATGATCTACAAAGATGGCGAGCGTATGCGTGATTTTTTGGGCCTTTTTGTTTTTACTGTAGCCTAGTTTTCTATATTTTGGGGGCGTTTTTAATAAAACAATTATTCCACACGCGCTTGTTGGATATGAGATGATTATAGCCAACTCGGTGCTACGGCCCTCGTTGGCTATCTATCATCTCATATCCAACGCGCGCTCATGGAATAATTGTTAATTATAAACAACTCGGTGCTCTTCACCTCGTTGCTTATCTACCATCTCATATCCAATGCGCACTTATGGAATAATTGTTAACTATTGTAAATAGACTATTTCCAAGCTCGCTGGTGTCTCTGTTCCTAAACATTTCATATTTTGATTTGCATGAAAATTGGCCTGGAGGGTGAATTTTGTTTTGCATGAAAATTAGCCTGGAGGGTGAATTTCGCATGGAGACTCATTTTGCCACAAAGGCAACTTATATTGTAGGTTTGGATCCATGTTGATTGTGTTTACTGAATGTCTTTGTTATTATGTAAACCACAGGAAAAAATTCAGTGCTTAGGTTTTGAACTTCTGTCATTGTGCTGGGGTGTTATTGAATGGACTGTAAACAAAATTCCTGTAAATAACTTAGTGTGTTATTTTCTTTCAAATCTGCTAGAAAATTACAAGAATGACCAGGAATGCAATGAAATAATCTTCATGGACAGCTATTTAATTACCAAACGGCATGATTACATTACAGTGTTTTCCGACTAGCACTTTAACCTAACATTACCTATTAATAATCATAACAATCAACAAAGGATAAGTTAATCATACTGTGTTTATTTTGGAATTACAGTTATGTAGAACCTAGCTCTTGCAAACTTGGTTATATCAAACTCCGAGCAATCTTGAACTCAAATCATTTCTGTTAGATATATAGTTTTTCAATCACTTACAGCTATCTTGAACCAACAAGATCTCAAACTATGATTTGAATAGGCAATTTGCATAATGGTTTCATTTGACTACAGGTACCAGAATCCTTTATGGTATCCTTTTCTCATTCTAAATGGTACAATTGTCATGTAAACCTCAGCATGGTTTACAATGCGACTACTCTAACCAAGGCCACCCCACAAAATTTTGTACAAATTTAACGAATGAAAATCGTGGAGGTTAACAATACTTTTCTAACAAATTATCCAAAATGACCACAAATCTGTTGCCTTTGAGATGTACAGCTTGATAACAAAGTTTATTTGTTGGAAGAATTTTGTTAACCTCTGCGACTTTTATTTGATAAATTTGTGGAACTTTTTGTTGAGTGGCCTTGGTTGGAGTAGCCGCACTGTAAAAATTTGAATCATAAAGGAGAAACAAAACAAATTCTGGTAGTTGTAGTCAAATTATGATATCGAGCAAGTGTGCTATTTATTTTCTTTAGAGTTCAAGATAGCAGAGTTCAACAGTTTTCTGACCAATTATTCCCAAAGTCCATCACTGACATTTCCAGTCAATCAACGTAATCTGAAAATCATCCATAACTATAATAGTCATGCTAATATATTTTGCCTAAGCATATCAATTTTTAAGTATCAACTACCACAAGACGTGTAAGGAAAAAGATATTTGCTTATTTTCAAAGAATTCTTATTTCAATATCATTTTACTATTTGTTATTATGTACAGAGTTCATTAGTTCAGTTTCATTATACCTGAGGAATATTTCTTCTTTAAATGCCATTTTTGCCAACCATTAGCCTCCTACAGACGTCTTATGACTCATCATGTATTCTTTCCGTCCAATTGTGTGATGAGCTATAAAGGCGTCTGTGTAGGAATCTAGAGAACCGCCAGCTTAAATCATAATAATATTATTGGCTGCTATTCACAGTTTCTGTTATAAATCTCAAGATCAAGATAATTCTCTTCATAAATATCACTATACATTTGATAAAAAAAAAACGTTTGTGCATTAAACTTCCGTTAAATATTACAATGATGTGCAAACAGGTCATTAATTAAAACCTTTCTTGAAATAGTACCAATGAATCAAGATATAGAAAACATAATATATTAAGGTGCTCAGAAATCTGGCTGATGTGTATGTTGTAGGTCAAAATGAAATTCAGGTTAAAATGGAATTCCTTTGTCTCTTAACCCTAATTATTCATGGATCATGAATAATTAGGGTTAGAAGACAAAGGAAATTGAGAATCAAACTAGGTTAAAATCATTTTAACCTGAATGTCATTTTGACCTACAACATGTATCCTTGTCTGTTTTGTGGAATGTTTTCTTGAGAATACTAGGTCTGGCTATAAAGATAAGCGTATGTAAATATGAACCCAATAAATAATAAAACCATATATGCTAGCTTAACAAAAATCTGAAAAAAACACTTAACTTACATAATATTCTAGAACTGGTTTTTCTAGTTATTTATATTTAGCATTTTGCAATTTGACAAAGCTACAGTAAACACCCTGAAAAAAAACCCTGTTCTTACAGTCTAATAAATACCTTAATTGTTCTTTTACAGAAATGTTTATGCATTTATGATCTGCATTTGATTAGTATTAATCCTAAGGATATCTGAAATTGGATTGTGACTATCTGTGAGCAAGTGAGTCCCTACAATCCACTGGTCATTGATTTTGTAAACTACTGGACTGAACACTCTGGTTCACCTCAATGACAGTCCTGTCAATTGGACTTTGTTTAGCCTAATAATATTAGCACAACTGTTAGGCTGCGAAGAGTACTTACCAAGTTACATTTTAAGCACTATGTTTACATTATACATGGTTGCCTACTACATTTGTACCTTGCAATGTGTCACTACTCACTAGCTACACTGGCGGTCTGCTGCACAACATTTCTTGTTCTACTTAATTCGCAGCTGTGAAATTCAATATAGCTAATAAAGACTGGAACTAGAGCTTCCTGGCTTTTGAACATAGTGTTAACTTGTAACAGGATTGTTTGGAACAGACACGACACATGCCGCAGCTCGGGCAGAGTTTAGAGAGGCAACTTCCTCCCACTTGTTCTTTTCGGGATCATACGACTCCACTGCACTCAAATACTTGTATCCATCATACCCCCCAATGGCGTACAGTCTGTCACCAAGACATGCAGCTCCAACAGCATCACGACAGTTGATCATAGGTGCAACCATAGTCCACTGGTCTGTGTTGGGGTTGTATCTCTCCACAGAATCAAATTGACGAGAGCAGTCTTGGCTTGCAGGTGCATCATGTCCACCCAGTGCATACAGGAAATTATCAAGGACAGCCACGCCAACACCTTCCATAGAAATGACAACAAACTGGCAGTTCATACTATGGGTATGTAACATGGAGACAAGAAATTATGTTTCCACACATTTATCACCTTCACTCAAATTCACAAAGAGCCAATCAGAAGCCATGTCTGTTGTCCTGATAAAGGGGGTAAGTTTCTAAAGAAACTGTGGGGCTGCGTCGGTGGGGAGATTACAAGATAACTTGGTTTTATCAACTGGGTTGACAATGTGAATTGGCCACCGTTAAGAGACTCAAAACCTGACGTTTCAAGCATTAGCCCTTCGTCGGAGCGAATCAAGGAATTGTGTGGTTTATATATAGAAAGATGGAGCTACGCTATTGGTTGGTGCATAGTAACGTGAAAAACAACAGAGTAAATTAGTGGAATAAAAAGCGTTTGTTGATACTGTAATGATTAAGAGTGCTGATTTGAAAAATAAACTTTTGTTCTACAGTTTTGCGGCTTTCCGTGCTTCCCTGAGGTAGGGAAAGGCCGCAGACTGCTTAGAATGATTGGAGAGATTAAAGTGTCTTGCAACCGGTTTAGATGCATTTTTGTTGTCTTTCTCTATGTCATGAAGGTGTTCTCAGAATCGGTCATCTAGTTGTCTTCCTGTTTCGCTGATGTATAACTTTTTGCAAACAGTGCAAGTTATGCAGTAGATGGCATTGGCTGAGGTAAAGGTGAAATGATCATTGATCTTTGTGGATCGCTTGGGTCCCAAAAAATGCTTGAGAGCTAGAAGACCTTCGCCATTGGGGATGACGGTGTAAAGAGATGTAATCTCCAGAGTGAACATAAGTTTGTCTTTGGCCAGGAAATTTCAATCATGAAAAATTTGAAGTGTGTGTTGACTGTCTTTAACCTACGACGGTAAAGATCTGGCAATAGGTGCCATAATTTTGTCTAAAGAACTGGAAATGAATTTGGTAGGACAACAACAGGCAGAGATGATAGGTCAACCTGGGTTGTTAGGTTTGTGAATTTTAGGTAAAAAGTAAATACACAAGGTTCTAGGAGTGGTAATGATGAGATTGGTAGCAGTAGCCGGCAATTCTTGTTTCACTATAAGGTCATTAATAGTGCTTTTGACAATTTGTTGGTTAATGGAAGTGAGATCTTTATTGACCTAAGCATAATGAAAAAAGGTGTAAGAACGTCTGTCCTAATATTCTGAGATATCAAGTCACTGACCAGATGTCACTAGGATATCAACATATGGTCACTTGACAGAATTTGGAAACAATAAATACCTAATAATTCCTTTTTTGATCACTTTGGCTGCATATCTGGCTTGTTTGGTCTTGCAATTTGGTATTTTAATATGAACCATGGCTTGACTGAACTTGCCTGATATGCTGTCAAAGTGTACCAAAGAGAATTTAAGGTATAAATTAAAATACCACCACAACTAGAAACCTTGTTAATAATTTACATTTTTCGGCAACACAAAACAGTCCAATCTACACAGATATCGAAAGAAGCTTAGTTTAGAATCATGTAAAATTCACATTTGCAGTCATTTTTGAGGACATCCAAATTATTGTAAAATTTTACCTCCTCTCCTCTTCAGCATTGGGCATCTTATTGACCACTTGTTAGTGTGAGGATCATAGCACTCCACTGAGTTAAGACACGCGGCACCATCTCTACCTCCAACTGCATACAGTCTGCCGTTAAGAACAGCAACTCCCACAGTGCTTCTTGCTGTGGTCATGGCTGCAATGAAACTCCAGTGTTTGGTTTCTGGATCAAATCTACAAGACAACATGTGGCATCATAAGCTTCAAAATGTTAGTATGTATGTGGGAAATGGGTGAAATTTGTTCTTCACAACATTTATTTTCATCGACACAATGATGCTTTAAAATTAAATTTCTCCTTACAACGTATAACAAGTTTATAATCCATCAAATATTTTCGCTTACTCATGATTGGTCTAAGCGCATCATGTGACTGGATAGTTGGGGAATATCCAAGTGATATTCCCCAAGTTTTAAAACTGCACGTGTTGCAAAAAATCTTTGCAAGATAATAAACACAATGGCCTTTATTTGGCCCAAAAATATGGTCAAATATTTTGTCCTTGAACATAACCTGTTCCAAGAAGCAAACAGTTTTCCCCGAGCTATGTTCTCGGAAAACTGTTTGCTTCTCGGAAAAGATAAGCTCAAGGAAAACTGTTCGCTTCTCAGAAAAGACAATGTCTGTGGACAGAATCCAAGCATATTTTTTTTTTAGGTTACTGTTTTCATATCCAACAACTTAGTATAATAAATTCTAAATAAAAGAGAACATACTGAAATGTGCAGGTAGGCATTACATATGAAAAAGTTAAAAAATGAAAATGTGTCACTGCTTCAGTTTCTATTAAAGGCAGTAAGAACAAGGGCATTTCTTGACGTGTAATAAATGTGGCAGTTAAGTAAGCCGTCAGCAGGAAGAATAGTTTAAAATTCCAGAATTTAGAAAAACATATCCTCAGTTGCCTGCTGGGATTGCCTCATGCACTTTATCCATTTGCATCTTTAAAGGAGTTATGTCATGATTTGTGCATCTTGAAGAGTTTAGCCTAAATTTGTCAAGTTTGTTGTTTATAATCCATGTTAATCTTCTCTATCTTTAACCATCCTTGTTCATTTAAGGTTCATTGTTATCTCTTTGGTGTTTTTTCTATCTTTAGTTAGTTAACTATCTATATTTTCAGGTTTCCTTCATGGATGGCAACGGACTCCACTGTTTTGTTCAAGGATTGTTTTATTCCACATGATTCAGCGTCTTCAGTCCATCTCTGCCTTCAACACATATTGACATACATGGCCAAAATAACATGACTGAGTTCCTTAAGAGATCAACGTTAGGTGCGACAGTGTTCTGAATAAAATGAAAACAGATCAAGAGACCAGCCTCTCTATCATATGGTTCCAAAAATGTTTCTTACCTTTCGACAGTACTCAGGTAAGACCAACCATCATGGCCACCGACAGCATAGAGAGGGCCATTCAAAGTTGCCACACCCAATCCATGACGATGAGTACTCATGGATGGCACTGGACTCCACTGTTTTGTTCTCGGATTGTAACATTCCACAGTATTCAATGTCTTCAGTCCATCTCTGCCTCCAACAACATACAAATTTCCATCTACCACAGCCACATCAAATTGCAGCCTTCTGGTAACCATTGGTGACACCACAGACCACTGATTTTTGCGTGGGTCATAATGCTCAATTTGAATTGCTCCCTTGGAGGAATCCATTCCTAAATTTGGGAGAAAAGAGCCTTTTGTTCCTTACAGCATGTTCATTACACAGAAAACAACAATAATATTTCATCTTATGCAATATCTTGCACATTTGCAAAGAGAAGAATGAGAGCTTTGGTCTTTAGCTCCCATAAAACGTAAAGGTAAAGCCTGGATATGAGCCTAACCATTTCCTTTAAGATAGCCTCTTTCAGGCATTCAGTTAGTTGGGGTGCGAGCGAAAAAGGGCGTGCGACAAAATAGGGGAAAAGCGCAGTGAGAAAAAGCAAAGAACGCCTGTGGGCAAACTTAACAAAAGGTCCTTCCGCCCACTACTTGACTGCCTACAGGGACCCATAACTCTACTGCTGGCTTGTGGTTTTCAGCTGTCAGCAGATGTGTTGAGAGATCATTCTAAACGACTGTACAAAGAGTAAGAAAATAACTGAAAGCGCCAAAACAACAAATGAATGCAAGATCGCCGACTGGATATACTCCTTCCACAAAACATGCTAAACATCTACTTAGGAGATTGACAGGAGTCAACTGGAAAATAACAGCATTCTTTCTCAAAATAAAGCTACTGCAGTCACTGAAGAAAAATCGGACAAACAAAAATGTGTCAAATATGATATCCGCAACAAGAAGCAACATACTGTACTTGCAAACAGTTGTAATCAAACAGCCAGGCTCTAATAACACAACATAAAGTAAGCTTCATAAACACATGTGAAGCAAGAAAGGTCAATAGAACGGCAAATGTAGAAATGTCACGAATTATAGGAGTTGTGCAGGCCCGTCAACCTCGTTTTAAACTGACCGCAGCCATATCACATTTCTCATCTGTATCAGTAATGCACAAATGTTGACAAAACCTGACAAATTGACCATGCAGAGGTTATACCAGATCCTGGTATACCGGAATGACCTTTTGTTAAGTGCCCACAGGCGTTCTTTCACATTCTCTTGCCGCACTTCTCCCCTATTTTTTTGTTCACCATTTTTCACACTGCTCCCCAACTAACTGAATACCTGGAAGAAACTATGCCCAAGAACACAACGCAATGTCCTATGAGGCAACTGTTCCTCCCACGAATTTAACTCCCATGAGTGATCAAAATTAGACTTCTCCTCGAAACAGGTGGTGAGAAAAAACAAATATTTTTAAAACTTAGAGATGTTGTCTTTGTGGATGTGCTGCCAAATTCTCAGAAGTAATAATTGAAAGAAAGGAGAACTAATATTTTGAACAGAGCCAGGAAATTTACACAACTGAAGTTTGAAGAGATCAGTAAATATTGAAGTCACACCCAGCTAAAGCCACTTACAACACTTTAATACACTCAACAGGAAAACAAAGGGCTTTTTAATATTTTGACAAGAGAAGGCTATCAATCAACTGCACTTCCTGACAATATTGTGATCGAGTTTTATATCAGCTGCTGCGCTTGCATATATGTAAGCTTATATCAAAATCTTACCACAAAAGTAGTTGACCTTTAAGATATCAGTGCACCCCAAATTTGATCATTTTCCAAAAAATTGTTTCTCTCTTTTACAGATAGTTCTTATTGCAATTTTTCATTTAAAAAATTTCTATGAAAAAAGATTGATTCTAAGCAAAGTTATTAACAAAAAATTGTTGTCAGGAGGAGTAAACTTGCATTAACAGACCACGTGACAGATGCAGTGTTGTGCGATTTGATGTTTGTATTTTAAAATTGGTCGTCGACGTGCTGCTTCGAGTGTTTTGCTTTTGTAGATTATAGATTTAAAAGCTTATGGTATATCTATTCTATGTCGTCGTAGTCCGTATCCTTTTTCAAGCACGAAGAAACCTTCAAAGTCTAGAGGAAAGAGATTTTGAATTCATTTGATAAGGATGGAGCTGATGCGTTAGCTGCTAATGACCAAGGTTCCTACTTTGAGCAGACGAGGAAGAACAAAGTCAATGGGAGAACCAGAACGTTAATGCCAGCTGGTTCAAGTGACTGAAAATTGAAATTATTTCCTAGCTAACCCTTGGTGGGCCACTTGGCTCGTATGCAGACTTTACCTTTACCTTTACCTTGGTGCGAAAGGCGGAATTCAGATCTTGCAAAGGATATTTCCTGCCAGGAGCAACATTTGAGCCTGCTTTGTAATTGATACGAGCTCTATTGTTCAAGTAAAATGAGCCTTCACTTGGTTGATCAACAGGTCATTAACTTTCACACATTTTGTGTAATTATCTCATTACACCAGAAGAACGCCACAAAGTATATTTTCCTACATATCTCAAAATGAAAATTTCAGCGAGTCACATGCACATTTTGAGTTTGTTTCTGGCGAGTTTTCAACATTTTCGCTCAAATTTGGAGAGAATGTAGCCCAATAATCAGGCGAAAAAACGGTGTCGGAAATTTTATTTTTTGCTTCTTTAAAAGTTATGACTATTTTAGTGAAGAGAATGTATGTTTTTCAACTCTCAAAGTTTAACTGTGTGTCCAAAACAAACCAGACAAGTAATCAAAATTTCCCGACACCGTTTTTTTGGAGAAAGTTGTCAAGAAGACATTAGTAAACCTCTGTACTTTGAGAAATAGCGCGCTATACTCGGAGTACCTTATTTTTTTTTATGTTAATGAATATACCTTCGTAACATACAATTATTCAAGCTTTGAGAAAATATATACTTTACTGGGGTTTGCGTCGAACGTCCGACCGTAAAGCGGCGCCAAAGAATGATGGTCATTTGGGGTACACTGATACCTTAACACAAGGTAAATGCAATTTACGTCATGTAGCACTTAAGACCAATTTCAATTTTGATTTTTTTTAAAAAATTGAGGACAAAGGAGTACATAGAGGTCGAGAAAGTCTATTCTTTATTTTTAAGCGTTTTTAGTCATGCTTTACACTTACCACCAACGACATAAAGGTTTCCCACGGTTGATTTTCTTGGAGTCGTCCTTGAGTTTTGAAATTGAAAGCGCCGTTTGGGGAGGAGTTGGTATTTCATGGCCTCTATAATAAGCTCCCTGCAGGGCATATCACGAAAAAGAGATGACATCTCGACCTTATCAACAAGGAATTCTGGTGCGAGCAGCGGCAACCGAACTAGTCCAAGCAATCTTGGTAAAACCTTTCTTCTATTTTCTTCATCGTGTCCTGCCCAGGCACATAGAGCATCAAATATTTGAGATTCGGAGTTAACATTTAGGTCATCGCTCGAAAGAAGCTGTGCTACGCATTCGGCATTCAAAAGCAGGAATTCTTGATTTTTGACAACTTCAATAAAGCTTTCTTTGGTGAAAGCGTCAGCAATTTTGAACAGTTCGGTACAGTTGTGGCCATCCGCAAAGGCACGAATGCCCAAACAGTTTGTTGGATGCAGTTGATGCTTCATAAATTCCGAGCAAGCTTCTTTCACTTCATCAATCTGTAAAATGCAAGACACCGAGAGAAGTCCTTCGACGTTATCCACCCGAATTTCGATGTGAGAAGTGTAGGCATACTGTATGAGGGCTTCAACTGCTTGCGGATCCATATCGCTCAAATGAACCACATCTTGGCGGTTTTCGGCCAGGTCGCCGGTGAACATAGCGCTAAAATAATCGCTAAAAGCAGCAAGAACAAGGCGATGAGCTTTTATCTTTTTCTCCCCAACCACTAAAACAATGTCACATAGTTTAGAATTCTTCCGAAAGCCGTCCATTTTCTTGAGAGCTCTTTCAAGATGGTCGTTGCAGGTGAAGATAATCGCGTCCCCGTCTTGTTCCATTTCACTAACAAAATTTCTTTGAAAAAAATTCCTGACGTTTGCTCATGCTGTAGGCACTTCAAATCATGTTTGCATCTGCTTCTTTGCTGAAAACATTTTTATATCCAACTGCAAAATTGTCTCCTACGTGAAGGATCGCCGGATGCTCGCCCTCCTACGCAGGCTCGCACGTATGAGGAAAGATTGCGTGACTAGGCGTGACTCTCCCCAAATCTTCCCCGTCCCTGTCCAAACTATTTTTAGCAAAATTTTTAGCATCAAGAGATTCAAAATGGCGGAATCGTGAAAAGTCTGAAATGTCTTTGCGTTTCGTTTTAAGTAGTTCTGCTCGCATTTCAACGTGCATTCGTCCGTTAATGGTCAAGAGAAACCTTGCTACAAGTTCTGAAGTCAAATATGCGGGTGAAAGTCATCTAATTCAGCGCTTATTTCAGGGAATAATTCGAGGGGACCGTGGTAGTTTAGCCCAAGCAATTACATTGGTGGAAACGCTTCATCCCAGTAAATACAATCAAGCACAAAAACTGCTCGCGAGAGTGGTGAAGTATTCAAAACATGCTCCTCCATTTTCAAATGGCCGACATTGTTCCTTTAGGATTGGTTTATCAGGCCCCCCTGGAGGGGGTAAATCCACATTTATTGAGACATTTGGGAGTTTTCTGACCAATAGGAAGCATCAAGTTGCTGTGTTGGCTGTAGACCCGTCATCCTCCACAACAGGAGGATCCCTACTGGGTGATAAGACTCGCATGACTGAACTGTCACGAAATCCTAATGCCTACATCAGACCGTCGCCCTCATCTGGAACTCTGGGTAATAACAGTGTTAAATTTTCAAAACCTGTTGCAATTAAAAAAATGAACATTTAATGTTCATTTATGCCATCATCATTATCCTCAGTGTCTTCTCCTCATGTAGAGAGCAGTGCTGGGTTAAAACATAATTCTACAGCCAAACCTCTATCACTGAAACCAAAGCACCAGATCAGAGTATCATATGATAGAGGTGTTTATTTACAGTTAGAGATAATAATTTATGAAGTCTGGTTTCTCTGGGACCAGGCAAACTGGCTGTAATATGGAGGTGCTGTATTATAGAGGTGTCTATGAGGGAAAGATTGAGTATACTGAGACTTCCAATCCTAGCGTCCAACTCGGATACCAAATTGCCATTGCCATAAATAGGAAGATTTTGTCTTTATAAGAATGATGTTATCTTGTTCTTTTTAGGTGGTGTAAACCGTAGTACAAATGAAGCTATTCTCCTCTGCGAAACTGCTGGTTATGATACTGTTTTAGTGGAAACAGTTGGTGTCGGTCAGTCAGAGATTGCCGTTGCACACATGGTTGACATGTTTGTGTTGCTAATTCCACCAGCTGGGGGTGATGAGTTGCAAGGAATCAAGAAAGGCATTGTGGAGATGGCTGATCTTGTACTAGTTAATAAAGCTGATGGAGAACTTATCATTCCAGCACAAAGAATTCAGACAGAATACATCAGTGCTTTGAAACTGTTAAGGAAAAAATCACCTCAGTGGAACCCTTCGGTATGATTCTCCTTGCACAACCATTTTTTGTGTTTCTTCCCATGCTATGCAGCCTCTTGACTGTGTGCAGACATCTACTATTGCCTTTGTTTCTTTGCAGCATGAAACAAAAGTAGTACTAAACATTTGCATGTGGACTTTTTAGTCTTCTCTGGATCTTTATAACTTTTTTTACACTTCTTGGTTACTTCTGTCTCTTTAGGTTCTGCGTGTTTCCTCTCAAACTGGTGAAGGAATTGAGAAAGCTTGGGAAAATATGGAACAGTTTTACAACATCATGCTGGAAAATGGAGAACTTGAACAAAGACGTTGTAAGCAACATGTTATCTGGATGTGGAATCACATTAAAGAACAAATTATGGGAAGATTTAAATCAAATCCTGATGTGCAGAAAGAAATTACTCATTTTGAGCAGTTAGTCGCTGATGGAGATGTAACTCCCGGCATGGCAGCTGATGTACTCCTAAAAACATTTTCACATTCATCTAGAGCTCCAGTAGCACCTTCTTTTAAGATTGTGTGATACATTACAAGGGCTGAGATTGTCATATGCATTTGTCTGTTAGAGACAGATATAGAACTTAGAATCATCGTAGAAAGCAAGAAAATATTGAGTGAATTATGTCATAAGCTCAAACTAGAATGATATGTTAGTGTGGCAAAAAGGCAACATATCATTTCACAGTACCACTATTAGTTTTTTTTACAATGGTAACTTAATAGAAACAGCACAGAACTGTGTTTACTTTGCAGAGATTGAGAACAATCTGTTTACAAATAGGTAGCTTTGAGCTGAAAATTTAATAGATATTTTATTCAGGCGAATTAAATGAAACAAGAAAGTGTTGATTTTAGTTTTTCTTTTGGTTTTTGATGAAGGCATTTTGTTCATAGTAAAACAACAACAACATTAAAACAGCTACAGAGAAAACCAAAACCTCCTTAAAATGCAAAGTCTCAGACTTGGCATATGAGTTATATCTATAACTTACAGCTAAGGAAGGCATAACATAAAGCCTACTAGGTTTTCTTTTCCCTTGTCTTTTTACCCCTGATTTTGGGTGGCTTTTTCCCTTTTGAGTGTTCTACCACATCATGCTCAATGGACTAAAATGTTTAGGATGAACAAAAGTTAAATTGTTTGAAATAAGTTGTTTTGTTCTGCCTGGTTGATGCGTAACCCCGAAATGGATATAAAAATGCATATTTTAAACAATTATTGGATGTGGTTTTTGTGATATCCAGAATAATCAAGGTCGAGGTAAGACCTTGATTATTCTGGATATCACAAAAAACGAATCTATTTGTTTTATTAAACATAGAACGAACGCAAAAATTTGGAAGTCATGTTTCTACTTCTTCACTGATGGCAAGCAACACGAATCGCGCAAAGTTGACATGGTTACCGTTGGAAATCATGCACTGCGGTCATACATGACATGATTACCCGTGACCTTGGCATGATTATTGTATAATTTGAAGTTATGATGTCACAAGTGCTGATTTCGAAAATTCGCTGTAGGCTTTCGGCCAATCAGAAAAGCGTTTGAGAGTTGAATGTATAATAATATAACATTTTATTATATAAGTTATTTTTAAAATTCATATATTGACACTGAAGAAAGTAGTGAGTATAAAATCCGGATGATCCTGGTCGGGCAGTTGTAGGGAATAGAAATTCGAGAGAAAAGGGGGCGTGAATTTACAGGAAACTCAAAGAGTTTGCGATACCCTCCACACCCGTGCCAAAACAATATTCAGCCCAGCGGCTTCGCGCCAAAACGTGCAATATTTGCCATTCCTGAAGTGATTACATCTCACCGCCCAAAGAAATTTCTCGCCTTTGACTAAGCTCTTGTGTACTAATCATGCGTATTACCGAGTGCTTCCGTTCTGTTAGCTAGTTAAGCTGTTAAATTTATACACATCGGAGCGATTTCCGAGCGATGGAAGATATATTTTCGGCTTCGCGGGAAGGCAATCTTCGATTTGTCAAGACATGGCTGGAAAACACTTCGAACGACCTGAATCAAGGGTGAGCAGATTATAACAGTGAAAACACTGTCACTTCTGTTGCGTTAAGAACTACAATGAATGACTAGAAACAAAGATTTTGAACTTCTGAACTAGTCGTTCATCATTTAGCTTGATTTTACAACAAGAACTTACTATAGTCATTTTGATGGCTTCACGCTAGTTTCCCAGCATTGTGAACTGTAGTATTGTACTGTATTGTCCTACAGCTGTTTACTTGTTTTAAACAACATGGATCATTCGCTTTTGAAGGATCCGAGTTTGCTGAAATTGTGTTTCTTTTAGCCTTCTGGTTTCAATTCGATCATCCTTCTAATGATTTATTACAGTGACGATCATGGCTTTACCCCTCTGCTTTGGTCGGCAAGAGAAGGCCAGACGGCAGTGTTCGATTTGCTTTTGTCTAGAGGAGCTAGGATCACTGCTTTGAACGATGGCGGCGATAATGGATTGCATTTGGCAGCGAGTAAAGGAAACAAGGAAATTATTCAACGGGTAGGCATATTGTAATCCCTTGCTTGCAAATTCTAAAATTATCGGGTAACAGTCACAACAAGTAAACAATGAACAGTTAGCACAGTAATTTGCTTTTAAGAAAATTAACTCGAGATCTGCTAAAGTAAACAACAGATCTCATCAAGGAGTGGTTTATGACGTTGAAACTTGGATGGGTTTAACAAATTAAGCTTTTCTTTTTGTCTTGTAAATAAATTGACCCAGTGAACAATACGGGATAACCTTAAGAATTCAATAAATGTCACTTTTTTTAATTCACATGTTAATGTAAGTCTTATTTGTGACGGAAAGCTGCAAATCTGGTTAATGGAGATTGTTATTGTGATAGCCTATTTTATCTGGGTTTTACCCTTATGACTACACGCACATCGCAACAAGACTGTTTTCAACTGAGTTGGTTTTCTTTGAATTTCTTCATGTCTGGAGCAAATATTTTGAAATAGTAGAGTCAATTTTGTTGTTTCACTGGGAGGGTCCTTCAGTAAGGAAATCATAGTTATCTTGTGTAGCTGAGGTACCTGGACAGGATCAAACCCAGTCTTCTCTACCTGGAGCAGAGCATTCTCAATAAACCATTTGTAACGTCACCTGTTTTTCACTGTGGTCGCGTAAAGGCTATGCAAGAGCAAGCCATATGAGGGTGATCACTGGTAGCCTGTGAAAAAAAACTGTCCTTCTTCACTCCCCGCCCAAAGTGGTGTTTCACATGAAGGACATCTGCAATTTACATTTTTGCAGTAAATGGCAGAAATCCTAGTGAAACGCCAACTGGGGCGGGGAGCAGAGGAGGATGGCTGTTTTCGCAGGCTAGATCACTGGTTAAATCTATGACTTGCCAAGATGCCAAGACATTTTTTGAAAATCTGCAACTGAGACTTAATATATGTTTTAGACTCAGATATGATTGAAACACAGAAAAATGTATAAATCGGATCAAAAGTTTCCAGACCCTAAGTTTCTGTTCAAGTCCTGGTTGCAGTTGTTGTGTTGTGTTCTTACTCAAGACACTTGATTCTCACACTGACATTCTTCACCCAGGAACTATGGGTCCCAACAAACTTTCAGTGCAGCCTGACAAAAAGCTTCCATTAATTTGATTTTAATTGGTGTAACATGCATCCCACCCAGAAGGAGAGCAACTTTTGCAGTCACTTAATGCTGTTGGAACTTTAATAAATTAAGTTTCCATACCATAAAACATACGTTGATAGTTTCTAACGTATTGTCACACTGGGTGAACTTATTTCATTTGGTTATTTTCTTTTGCAGCTGCTTAAAAATAAGTGTCCAGTAAATGGAATCAACAGTCATGGCAACACTCCTCTTCATTATGCGTGTTTCTGGAACTCTGAGACATGTGCTGAGGTAATGCAATAACTCAATAACAATCATGGTACATAAAACAGGAACTCTTACTAGTCTTTGTCGTGTTCCTGGAAGAGAACAGCTCGTTGCCATTCATACAGTTACATTAAAATTGCATACACAAAGACATCCTGTTTAAGGAGGCTCACCAGTACAACATTAGGAAAAGGACAACACCCCAGGGGGAGCTCCCATATGAAAAGGACAGAGTGCTCATTGTACCTCGTTAAAAAAGCTGTTTTGTTATCTCTTAGGGTGTTCAGCCTCAAAAGATCCACAGTTGGAGCTTTTGTTGTACCTTTTAGGGCATTGAGCTAAAAACGTGACAGGAGATGATAATGATGTTTTTTGGGAAAAATTGTTAGTGCCTCCTAGGGGTGAAAAAAATTTCAAGCCACACCCACAAAGCAGGATCTTGGTACCTCTTAGGGGTTCATTTTAAGAGTTCTATTGATGACCCGGGTCATCCTTTTCATATAGTCCCTCCCTCTCGGGGACAACACATGCCATCTCAAATAAGGCTACAGTCAGGAGCATGAGGTATCCTGTAATAATAGTTAGAGCTGTAGCTTACTTTTGTTATAAATGTTGTTCGTATATTTATAGGAACTTGTCAAACGGGGTGCCTTGGTATCACAGTGTAATAAATATGGAGAGACTCCACTTGATAAGTGCAAACCCTACCTGGCAGAAATTTTAAGAGGTGACAAGCATTATTTAAAATGTAATAATAGTCTTGCTGTCAGGCACTTTTCATAGAAAATGTACCATTTTTGATCTTACAGTGGAACCCCACCTTGCGTTCACCCTGTTAATACGACCACCTCGCTATTATGGCCACTGTATTCTGGCGCGAACAAAAGCTCAGTCAGTCATTTTCGTTTTTAGAACTCCTTTAATACCGCTACCCTGTTAATATGGCCAGATTTTTGTGGTCTGTTGGTGACTAGATCAGTGGGGTTCCACTTTATTAATTAAACTCGATTTATTAAATAAATTCTTTGTCTTATTATCATAGGTTATAAGGCCTAATCTTAGCTATGCAGTGTACTTTGGTGGTATAACAGCCATGTTAGTGAAGCCTTGGAGCCAAGGCTGGCTCATGTCTGCCGGAGCTTATCCCGGTTTCTGTAGCCTGAAGCGGCTAGAAGTATTTCTACTTATTATCCAACTCTGCTTCCTAGAGTACAAATATCGTGCGAAACGAGTACAAATGACAGATATTTGTACTCGTCCCATTCCTCCCGGCCACGTGAAGTTCCAAACCTTGGCAAGTCAGAATTTTGGGAAAAGAAATCGTTGGATAATAAATCTCTTATTAGATGTTTTGGTGTGTAGTATCGCTGTATATTTTTACTCGTTTTTTTGTATTTTGACTCGTCCTACGGGCTCGTCAAAATACTGCACAACTCGTAAAAATATATAGAGGATATTACACGGTGGAGAGAAGATATGAATTTTATGTTCGAGTGGCAAGAGCAATATCTCACGAGTGAGCGCAGCAAACGAGTGAGATGTTGCTCTTGCCACGAGTAACATAAAATTCATATCTTCGAGCTAACGTGTAATGTTCTTTTTATTATATAAACGTACTGATAACGGCGTTTTTGATGATTTTCCGAAGATTTCCGACCACTTTCCGAAGATTTCCAAAGATTTTCCAAAATTGTCCCGAAGACCAGACGAACGTTTCCGAACATTTCCCGAGAATTTCCGAAGATGTCCGAAGATTGCCGAAGACTTTCGAGGAAGACCCGAAGATGTTTCGATGATACACCAACGAATTTAAGTACAATTTAAAAGACAAACCTGATGCCACTGAAATCATCGATATCTTCACATGTGAGGATATCGTATCGTTTTTATGAATTTGTTACTACTCGCTATACCACTGACTTTTATATAATAAACAGCGATACTACACACCAAAACGTCTAATAAGATATATTCCCCTGGACGGGATGCTAGTCCATCGCAGGTCACTTCCCCGCAATTTTGTTAGGTTTCCCCAACAAATAGCAGGTACCCATTTATACACCTGGGTGGAGACAGGCACTGTGAGAGTAAAGTGTCTTGCCCAAGAACACAACACACTTTCTCCGGCCAGGGCTCAAACCCGGACCGTTCGCTCCGGAGTCAAGAGAGACCACCGCGCCTCCCCTAACAGCCATGTTAGGTCACGCCAAAATACTCCTGAGACCAAACAATCTTGTTATGCCATTGAAATGCTGCATTCCATAAATCATAACAATTAGGTATTTACTGTACCCAGATTTTCCCCAGAAGTACAACTATCCAGAGATCTTTGTAGAGCTGTTTGAAATGGATCAAATTTAAGACATTTCAGAGTGGCAGCATGGTGAAACAAACATGCAAAAGAGAGATTTGATTGCAAACTAATGGCTGTACTGCCTATTTTGTCCTCCTCACTTCCATTTCTACTGACATGACGTATCAGAACAAAGTGTACTAACTGAAGATGTAATGCAATAGGCAGCAAGCATTTAAACTAGCTTGACTTGTGTATCATGCAGAAAATTACAGAACAATGTTGTGATTAAGTACTATGTCTTTCCCCACAGATCTGGCCGCACAACTTGGACAAGATCTCAAAAGAATACCTTATAAAGGTGATTAGCATAGTCATTATTGCCAGTAATGTGGTTTCTCTATTCAAACAAAACAAAAGAACCAAACTTTGATCATCATCTAATTTAGTTCTTGTTGTTTTAAGAATAACTTCTGATAAAATCTTGCTGGCAGCCTTAACAAAAGGGAATTTTTAAGTTTCGGTGATATGTTGTCATTCCAGATATCAGTCTTATCTTCTGACAACTAACTTAGAAAAATCTGGGTGATATTGATATCATACCATCTAACAGTGCCCAATATAGCCTTCTCACTTTCCACTAGTGCATGCTTGGTTATGGTAAAAAGAAGCTTTATATCAAGCATGCTAAACATTTGAACAGTGTTTATTATTTATACCATTTCTTACAAAACTTAGTCCTGAAAATGCCATACCTACAACTACAGTGATAAGTGTGATTGATAATGAAACTCTCTATGCTGTTGTCCTGCTTAGAGTGATATAATCATCTGCCATGTGGAAGACATCATGTAGATTCAGTGGCTGATTATGATAAATTTGTAAATAACACACAGTAATGTCAAAAGTATTTTTATGTTATAGATCATCGTTCAAAGTTGGGCAGAAAAGATGGTAAGGCGTTTTTTTGCATTTTTTTGTTTTTTTGTACTTGAGGTGCTTGCCATGTCTCTTGAATTCTTTGCATTTCAATCAAGTTTCTTACTTGAATGCTTACAAGCCAAAACCTTTACACTGTTAATGCAGGCATGATGAAGTTTAAAAGTGACTGCTTGATTGTGTATATTGCATTATGCGCCAGCTTACTCTTTCTTTCATTAAACAACAACTAAGAAGTGAAAATGTATCATGAGATCCTGAATGAAACTGTACTGACAGCCTGATCAAACACATTAATTCTCTAAACAGCTCTTTCAGTTTTATTTGAGAATTAATTCTGTCAGTATTGTGCAGTTCCAGAAAATATTGGATTCCATACCAACCACAAGGAAGGTTAATGGAAATTCCAAGGGAGATGAGGGTTTCAACAGCTAACATTTTTAAAGGAAAGTGTGAAGTTAAATCAGATTTCCAAGAGGGGTGGGTGGAGGGCTCAAACTAAAAAACTGCTGTATATTTTCTAAAACAATGCAATAACAATGAAATTATGTTTCTTCACCCATCATTTGTATAGATTTACGGGATATTAAGTCAAGACTTTCATGGATTCAGCCACAGGAGATTGATTTAACTAACAAGATCGGCAAAACTGTTACTGGAGAGGTAAAATCTTAAATTACATGTAAATAACTCTTTCACTTGTGAGTTTCTGGAAGAACTTAAGGGCTTGAAATAATGTGAATACAGGACTTCCCTAACTTAGATGTCCCTGTATGGGATGTCTGTTGTAATAAAAGTTTGTTTTAATTAAGTTATTTTTTCAGCTGGTAACAGTAGATTAAATTTAATTATTATTACTGTTTCAGGTTTGGAAAGGAAAGTGGAATGACCTCAATATTATTGGGAAGAAACTTGCAATAAAAATTGTTAACAAAAGAATATCCAGAGACTTCAGTGAAGAATACTCAAAATTAAGGTAACACTTCCATCATATGTAATAAGATGCCAGTTAATCAATGCCACTACCACATGCCACTACATGAATAATTATCATCATTTTGAAAACTACATGGGTAAGAAACTAAAATAGATCAATTTGAGTTGTTTGATGCACCAAACTTAGTTCTACAGAATGGAATCATAATTTCATTTTCTGAAACTCACCATAAGAAAATTTTTATTACCATTTAATCCAGGCTTTTAGCCAGATGGGCATTCAGGCGTCAAAAACGGCATAGTGAATTTTTTTATATATTTCCAAATTTTAATAAGCATGATAAGATGTGACTTTTGGCAAAGTTTTGGAAATAAATAAGACTTTCCCCCTTAAGTTATATCGAAGTTTAAAACACATCACTGCTTTGATTAAATGTTTAAACATGAGGTCTCAGTATCCTACTCTAGTGATCAAGAATATTTATATACACTTAAAATTCTTTTGATTTTCAGAATATTTTCCCATCCAAATGTTTTACCTGTAATTGGTGCAGTAAATGATTCCAAGCACTTGATAGTACTTTCACAGTACCTCCCATTTGGCTCGCTTTACAATGTCTTACATGAAGGAACAGGTGAGTAGAAACCATATTTAATTCACAAACCACCATGAGTACTTTGAGTAACTAAACACACATTTTTCCTTTTGTTTCCTTCCCTGCTCAAAGGCAATTGAGATTTTATACAAATAAGCCACACTGAAGACAGAGATAAATATGCAGCCTTTATATGTATCTGATTTCTTTCTCTTTTTTCCTTCTGTTTAATTTGCAAAACATATAATTACTTAATAGCTTTTAATACAAGCTACTTACACCACTAACAATACTCCACGTACAATACAATACTTAGTATACACTACTTCCCGGGGAGGGGCAGTGACCTCATGGTTAGGGTGCTGGATTCCAGATCAAGCAGTCTGGGTTCAAGCCCTGGCCAGGGGTATTGCATTGTGTTTTCGGGCAAGGCACTTTACTCTCACAGTGCCTCTCTCCACCTAGGTGAGTATGTGAGTACCAAAAAATTTATTGATGGGGGGGGTGACCCTATGGTGGACTAGCATCCCATCCGGGGGGAGGGGGTAAAAATACACTAAAGTTCTAGTTGTTTAATTCTGCATAGAAACCAGAGATAAGCGCTGGCCTGATAGGCCACTTGACTTGCATAGAGACCCCACCCTGAATTTAACAGTGCTTCTGTAACATACTTTTGACAGGTATTATTGTGGATCATGAGCAAGGCATGAAGTTTGCATTAGATATTGCCAAGGGAATGGAGTACCTGCATTCTCTAGACCAGCTTATTCCAAGACTGTATCTGAAAAGTACACACATCATGGCAAGTATAAACTCATAACCTTTGGTTTTATGATACGTCGTCCATATCTTTTTCCCTTGGAACATATATGAAAATTTAAAAAATTGTAAGAGCAATCACAGTGAGAAACATGGTATTTTCTGAATTATCAAATGCTAGCAATATGCAGTTCTAAAGCACATCCCTACCTACTCCATGAATGGTCCTTGGAAATTGAAGAGGGAAGTATATATTAAGCTAAACTGGACTTTTGAAATTGTGAGAGAGGGTTGAAATGAAAGAGATTTTCATTGGGAAAGGGTATGAATGCCATGCATTTTCACTCGCAACTTATTTATGAACTTGTGTTACTCGGTTTCCTAAATAAGTGAGAGATTGTGATATAAATAATTAAATACCATTTTAACCAAGTATGTTTTGTGAGACCCCATACTAGAATTACTGATTACTTAATATGAAATATTTATCACTTTTTCTGTTCTAGATCGACGATGACCTAACGGCAAGAGTCAGCATGGCTGATTATAGATTTTCCTTTATGAATCTCAGCAAGATTGAAAGCCCTAACTGGATGGCTCCAGAAGGTGAAACATTTTTTAGTGTTATCATAATGTTATGGCCCCTTTTACCGACTTCACAGAATAATCAAATTTTTTTTTGTCTGTTTAACATTTTGTAGTTTTCTGCTAGATACATAACTTGTGCTAGTTTGCTATCTTGTGTTCTTTATGGTTCTGCATTTTATTAAATTATCATTGTTAACTTTATGACTCCTTTTACTGACTTCACAGAGCAATCAATATGTGTTTTGTTTATTTATAATTTAGTAACTTTCTGCTAGGTACATATGTTTCTTCATGCAAATAAGGTATCTTGTATTCCCTATAGTTCTGCAAAAAAGCCCTGAGGAAGTTGATCAGCGTTCAGCGGACATGTGGAGTTATGCGATGATCCTCTGGGAGCTTGTCACAAGAGAAGTGCCTTTTGGACACTTATCACCAATGGAAGTCGGCATGAAGGTGATTGGCTGATATGTTATTGAAATGTTGATCAGTATAGAGACAAGGATGCAGAACGACAGCATAACAGATCTGATTGTGTAGTTATCTATTCTGTTGTAGATAGTGAGTAGCGTAACCATGTGTGCTTGTTAACAAAATGACGACTACTTCTTTACATTTTCGAGATGTCTGTGAAGAAGATTTATGTAAAGTTTTGAACGACTACTAGATTTACTACTAATAGGAATCTTCAGCTCATAATCTAATTCTTAAATAGTGGTAATATTAGATGTACTCACTTTAATCCTTCAAACCTCACACAACCCTAAATGTGGTTTTTATTTATATGTTTAATTAATCCCCTTTGCATAGCAAGTATGTTGTTTCTTCAAATTATTAGCCTGAAGGTAAAAAAAAAACAGCCAAACTTAAAGCTCCCTGTTATTTTGGATTAGAGTGTTTAGTGATTTTTTTTTACTCAGCCTTTCCTTGTAACTCTCACTAAACTTAAAACAAATTTTCGGTTTGGACTAGGTTGCAAACAATTGACTAACAATTTGTATTACTGACTTTTTTGTTTTAGGTCGCTCTTGAAGGTTTAAGACCAGCTGTTCCTCCTGGTGTGTCTTCACAAATGTCAAAGCTTGTTTCTATCTGTTGGAATAATGATCCAACTAAAAGACCACGGTTTGACCAGATACTTCCAATTTTAGGCAAGATGGCACAATAGAATTTATTAAGTAAACATAGATCAGATAATCATTCCCTAGTAGTTGACTAAATGTGTACCAGGTATCTGTTTCCTTAAAAGGGCTAGGTCTCACCCCTTATTGGCAATCTTTCACATTTACAGTATTTATATGAAATATTATGTTTATTTACTGAGGAACAGCTTTGCTATGTAACAATTGCAATCACCCCTGCAACACAGAAAAAAAACGTTCCTACAAATTGACATGAACTCATTTTTATCAACATATATAAACATTTATAACCGGAAATCAAATTGTCTGTCCTCCTCTAGCAACTGTTATTTTCTGTAGTTCTTTTCATCATTTGAAAGTGACAGAAAAAAAAAACAACTTACAGTAAAAATAGCGTAACAGAAAACCTGAGGTTGTGTGATCTTACCCTTTTAAGCATGGTATTGGTTATTATATAATTATATTTTTTGTGAACTATTGATATCAAACATTTTTTGAATAAGTTATTTTTATATCGGCTGTTTTTATACGGTGACAGGTAACGTAACCTTTGCTGTAATTTTGTATTTTTGTATAAACAGGAAAAGGAAATTTGAACAATACTATACGCAGTTAGATATTTTCCATGAAGAAGCATGGCTCTAAGGATTTCTAAAAAACCCTCTATGCATTGAAATTCCACCGCTGGTCTAAAATAATTTGCTGGTGACGCCAAGACAATAAATTATATGAAGTTGTTTCAAATGCATTCTTGCGTACAAGGCAGAAATTTCCTTAACTCTGTAAACAAGAACTTCTGCTATAAAAGGGATGGTAACTTCCACGTTTTACAGCTTTTGAGTGCAAAATGCAAACTGTGTGCTTTTGTAAATATGTCAAGATTTGGAATCAAGCATCTATTACCACTGGCAAAGTGTAATTTAACTTGCTTAAGTTCTAATACCAAAGATGAAACACATTTTGTCTTTCGCCGTGGAATCAAATGTCCAGATTGTTTGTGTGGTGTTTATACGCTTTGATGGTTGGCCAGTCTCTTTTAAGTTAAGTCCACGCTACGCCAAAGAAAGAAATTTGAAAACGGAAGGATGAACAATTTTGATTGAGAATATTTGAGGTGTTTAGCTTGAAACAAATACAACCACATTTGGACAATCAAGGCTTATATTTACTGACAAACTTTCGCAAATTTAAGCCATTTTATATGCAGGTGAAGTAAAATTTTTAGGGAGGCGCGGTGGCCTCATTGTTAGTGCGCTGGCCGGGGACATTGCGTTGTGTTCTTAGGCAAGACACTTAACTCTCACGGTGCCTCTCTCCACCCAGGTGTATAAATGGGTACCGGCGAATTTAATGCTGGGGGTAACCCTGCGATGGACTGGCATCCCATCCAGGGGGGAGTAGAAATATTCCTAGTCGCTCCATGCCACGGAAACCGGGATAAGCTCCGGCCTGATGGGCCACTTGGCTCGTATGCAGACTTTACCTGAAGTAGAATTCCATCAGGGATAGTTCTTGGGAAAACCTTTTTCAATTGTTAGAACAGGAGTGAAGCTTTGTGTACAAAACGGAATAGAAATGTGTAGATTGGACTTTAGTACGCCTATTCTCTTTTTGTGTGATAAAGCTTTCGAGACTCTCTTTCTGGAAACATTGTAATTACATAATTAAAGTTCTATTTTACGTTAACAAACTATTATAAAGAAAACACTTACCAGTAATCTTAGTGAAGTAAATCGTACAGTTTCCTTGGAAATAAATCTATATTTTTTTAACCACGTGAGCGCGTCTTTCTTGAGTCGATTGCTGATTATAATGTGTTCCTTACTCTGTAATAAAGCGATATTTCATCTTAAACGATATATATATATGGAGGATTTTAAAGCCAACTTTAAGTTCGCTGTTAAGTTTACTCTAAATGTCTGGCCCCAGTTTTTCAAAGGTTGGATAACGCCATCCACCGGATAAATCGCTAACAAAACAAAACCACAAGAAAGTGTTGACAAAACAAACCACGCTATCCACTGGATAGTGGATAGCGTTAACCACCTTTTGAACAACAAATGAATAAAGGGGGTAAGTTTCTTAAAGAAACTGTGGTGCTGCGTCAGTGAGTAGTATTACAAGATAATTTGGTTTTATCAACCGAGTTGATAATGTGAACAGGCCACTAAAGAAATTCGAAAGCTGGTGTTTCGAGCGTTAGCCCTTCGTCGGAGCGAAGTATTAACTGGGGCACATTCAATCACGTGGCGTGTTTAAACCAATCGCGCGCGAGCGAAAATATTTGATGAATTATAAATTTATAATTAACAATTATTCCATGAGCGCGCGTTGGATATGAGATGTTATTAAAAACTGGATCATTGGCTTAGCCATCATGGGCTATGAGCCATTATACCATGCTCTACGAATATGGTAAGCGTACGCGTGATTTTTTTTATTTTTGAGGCGTTTTCATTTTTTTAAAGTTTAGTTTGCTATATTTTAGGGGCGTTTTTAATAAAACAATTATTCCACACGCCCTTGTTGGATATGAGATGATTATAGCCAACTCGGCGCTATGCGCCTCGTACGTTGGCTATCTACCATCTCATATCCAACGTGCGCTTGTGAAATAGTTGTTAAATAGATAGCCAACGAGGCGCGTAGCGCCGAGGCTATCATCATCTCATATCCAACAAGCGCGAGTGGAATAATTGTTCTATTAAAAACGCCCCCAAAATTTAGAAAACTAGACTACAATAAAAACAAAAAGGCCCAAAAAATCACGCATACGCTCCTCATTTTTGTAGATCATGGTATAATGGCTCGTATACCATGATGGCTAAGCCAATGAAAACTCTCGAATTGCATTATCCAATGATCCAGTTTTTAATAATGGCTCATAGCCCATGATGGCTAAGCAAATGAAAACTCTTGAATAGCATTTATATCCATGGCCAATTCAATGATATAGTTTTTAATAAAGTTGATTCTCATCAAGCTCAGCTAGCTGGTAGTGCGAATGACTTTTATAATACGCTTTAAGGACAGTCTCTACTAATTACAAAGGTCTTTTCGCCCAATTAGGACCATATGGAAAAAATTAGATCTTAGCAAGGGCTATTAGAATCCACAAAAAACTCCGGGTAGCCACGCATTTTTTTCCGAGATAGCTTTCTCAAATAAAATGCTGACATGAGCATTTTTCCAAAAACAGAAAGAAAATATATTCTTCACAGATTTCCTTAGAATTCGCCTTAATATTCAGAAAAGCAAAAACATTTTTAAAGATCCTTACAGTAATTAAATGGTAAATGTGAAAAAAAAAACACTTTTAGTAGGACTTCACCTCCCCAGTAAATCAAACATTTGTGTCTCTCGTGCTTGTTTTGCGCGCGCACTACACCGTCTGCAGATAGATTTCAGGATAATTTTCTACGGATAACAGCTATTTTTTCAGTTGGAAGCCGTTAACAGATAGTGGTTAATGATATGCTGCTATTCTGGTATTCCTGGTTTTAGTACAGGCTCAATTAACTTGCTGCGCACTTGCTAGGGAGTTGACGCGTGGCGTGTAATCCATGTCTTGCATGTGGAATTGCTCAAAACGCGTGTGCACTAACAAAAGTAGGCACCGTCCTTAAGGTGGCCGAACACAGTTTTAGCGCGCGCTTTTGCCGATGCAAATTAGCGCGTGCACAAGGATTTCAAAAAACAAACATGCCGTCAACAGAGCGATAATTTTATTTACTCAACACTCGCACTATCTGTGTTATTTTTCTCTATAATTGCATACAGTGTATTGATGGCTTTAGTATTTTATTACAACGATATGTTACAAAAGGTAACGATGCAAAGAACCCAGCATTTTTAGCTTTTGTTTGTTACCGAAAGAACCCAGTTAAATGCAACGCATGCGCAGTTGCTCGAAAAATTGAGACCGATTGCTTTAGCAGAAACGTGCCGTTTTCTAGCGATCCAGTCGTTAGAATTTCAAGAAATTTGGCGAAAAAATAGATCAGAGACCACGTGAATGATTTATCACGAAAAATTTGAATTTTGACATAGGGAATTTTTAATAATACAGGAAACGATTAACGGCGAATTACGGAAATCGCCTATGTCAAAATTTTATTAGAACAGTGTTGACAAAAGGGATTTAATGTCAACTCGTAATGTGCAAAAGATGAAAACAATCTAACGACTGGATTTTTTTTAAATAAACAAAAACCATTATTTAAGCCTTGTTTTTAACCAGCCCCGTAGCCATGGCAACAGCATGCACCCTTGTAAAAATGCGAGAATAAATACTTCTGTAATTAAACTTGACTCTTGCAAAAAATGGGCGCCAAAGCATAAATAGTTTAAAAGTTATGGAGAATTAGGCATAGGCTCTTCAAAACTGTGTTCGGCCACCTTAACATGTAGACAAGTCGAGCCACGAAAAGCCGACCTCGGAGAGGACATTGTTTGCGGCGCCCAAACCTTGTAAGACTTGTATACGAAGAGCGCGAGAAGAGGAGTTACAACTGTGTTGTCTGTCGCGCAATGCTCCCTTTGCGTAACGACCCCAGGCTAAGGGTGCGTTCCTTTGGAGTGAGATCCAGATCCGGATCAGTGATCCAAGATCACACGGATCATGGTGCATCAAAGGAGCCGATGAATCCTATCTGGTCGCAGATGCATTGGCTTCTTTGATGTACCATGATCCGAGTGATTTTGGATCACTGATCCGGATCTTGATCATACCGAAGGAACGGAACGCACCTTGAACGCACCCTAAAAACACTCGCGCCAATACCTCTCGCCGTTTTAAAAATTCAAAAGTCCCAGAAGTCTTAGCGTTATTCAATTGAATCGAAAAATGGCGTCTACGAGGAAGCCTGCGAAGAAACACTCAAGTTCATCATCGAGTACTACAAGTACAGAGGGACAAAATCGGGGTGCTGCAATCGCCATGAACGCATTTGCGAACGATGGCAGCTTTCTGGAACTTTTCAAAAAGCGAATGGAAGCGGGATCCCAAACATTACAAACTAGAACCGAAAGTACGGTCGACGAGCAAACTGTGGATCGGGAAGGAAAAGCTGCAAAGGAAGTTGATGAAGGATCCTGTCAAGAGAAACTTAGCGAGGGAAAGGTTCCTGGACCTTCAGTTTCATTACCACAGCAGGTCTGGTTAAGTGAAGAAAGAATTCTAGGGTTTTACCACTTTGAGAGAACTTCAGAGCCGGTGTAAGAACAACTATTTAGACGGGAATTCAAAATGAGCTCTGTCGATCTAAGATCTAACAACAGGTTTTTCACCAATAGGATCAGTCTCGAGGGCGTTACACTAATTAATTTAGCACTGATTAATTTTTGCCTCTATTTTGGCTAAAAATCTGATTTTATCCTTTTCATCTTTTATGAGTGAAGCATTTCCCACCAACGTGGCCGGTAGTTTTTAGTTTTCTATTTTTGCATGAAAATCTGACTGAATTGAGCTTAAGTAGTATACACATTTTTTGGTCGAAACACAACTAGATTAATTAAGATTTTAGCATAAAGTACATGTCGTGAAATAATCGAGCTTCATATTTCATTTGCAAATATTGTAAATGATCACAAGCAGTGAGTGAAAGCATTTCAAGAGGCAGTTACCAGCTCTGTGAGCTTGATGTTATCTTATGGTGTTAGTATTAATCCAATAAATCTAGGGAAAGAGGTCATTGGTTGTTGGAAAGATGGGTGGTGCCGCACGGCAAATGCACGCAAAGAAAAAGAAGAAAGAGAAAGAAGCCGCTGAAGCAGCAAAAAAGGCAGAGGAAGAGGTAAAATGTTCCTTATTGCTAGTTCAAAAATATATATTAAAAGCAGACAAGTGATGCCAAGCAGACAAATCATAAACCTTTTTTTAATTTGTCTTGATATATCACCAGATTCTTAGAACTAAAAAACGTTTTCAAAGTATGTGCAATAACCATCCAATTGTACTGTTGTCAGCAGTTTGACAGACAAAAGGGGCAATTTTGCTTTGTACTGACCCTTTCACCTGCAGACTATTCTGACAATATTATCATGAAATTCATTGTCAATAATAGGACAGACACATGAAAAACTGATGTCAATTTGTTTTTTACTGTAACAAATCTGCCCTTGCTTGTCTGCTTATTGACAATGAAAATTGGCCAATGAGCGTGCAAGAATTTCTGCAGTTATCACAAAATCATAACTGTATAGATCAAGAGATAATGTAACATGAAAACAAAACAAAGCAAAGTAGCAAGGGAAGTTCAGGTACTGCAAACTTTGCAGGGTTTTATCTTTAAAAAAAAAGACAAAGAATATGCAGCTGCTTGGAAATAAATTCAATGTTTTTTACTATAGTACTGTGTGTTTTGACTTGTCAGGTATTGACAAGCATGGTTTGAGTTATCGAGAGTGATGTCATACAGAAAATGTCCTGAAGGGAAACAAAAATTGCTTCGAGTTAGTGAGAGGTTCAAGTTACCGAGGGTATAATTGCATTGAATATGCAGGGGAAATCAATTTTAGTTTGAGTTACCACAACGTTCGGGTTAGTGAGGGTTCGTGTTATTGGCAGTTGACTGTAACAGCTCAGAGTTGTTAATGTTCTGCCCCTGCCTCTCTGCCACTTGTTTTGTTATTTTATGGCAAGATACAGCAGATGTAGCCTTCCTGGTTATTGTGAAGAGCTATTTCGTGTTATCAACTGTCTGCTACTTTTACTTTTTTGCCAGGCTGAGAGCAAGTCATCCGCATGGAAAGCATACATGGAGGAAGTTAAAAAATACAAAGAAATGACTTGTTCAGAAGATGGTGACAGAGTGTGCCCTCTTGTGAAGTGACCAGCTGTAGTAGCCCTAGGGAAATCAACCATTATTGTAGAAATGACAATTATTGTGAAACATCCATGACAGTTAACACTGCAAAGGGGATATTAATGTGTAGACACAGACTGATTTCTACCTAAACAGGTGGAATTCTTTCTCGCTATGTTCACAGGCTGACACCCATCTAGATTTTCTGAAAGTCTTTTCCAATAATATTTCCCTGGCCTTTTGGTTTCACTTTTCGCGACTTACATCCCACACTTTATCGACTTTGACACTTAAAGATTACTCTCCCGCTTAGCTTGAGGGAAAAAAAATTAGCCAAGGATTAAGCAAAGGTTTTTTTTGCAGCAAGTCTAACACCCATAGTAAATGGTTTGAACCCAGAAGTATCAGTAGTTTGTATAGAGTGATCGTCCGGGTGAGTGTAGTTCTGAGAAGAACTGTACCTCTTCTCAGAACTACACTCACCCGGATGATCACACTATACGAACTTTAACACTTATCTTGAACAGTCCCCTGGGTTATTTCATGTTTCTTTTCACTGTATTTCCAAGTATTATTTCCTTGAAAAAATGTTCTCTGTTCCTCTGCTTGACAAGGTATTGATAAATTACATAGAGAAAACTAATTAGACATGGATGTTTGTGAATGAACAAATATGGTAACAGTAGTTTCTATAAAAACTGTTTGGCTGTGTATGTGGGTGAGTGAAACGTTTAGCTTTATCAATTTGAAGTTGATAACAGTAGCGAGTTTGTGAAGCTCAAACACATTTACAAACTCCACACTGCTATTTAATATATATTATATCGTATTAACCAAGTGCAAGGGCCAGACTGGGAGAATATGGGCCTCCAGTCTTGCCAGTATGGACTGAACACAGCGAGGTTCGTACAAAAAAGACGGGGGTCGATAAGCAAGCTTGGTTAATAACAGGTTTATTACATGACTAACACTACCAGAAAATCTCCAAGACAGTTCCCAGTCCAATACTTAGAGGATATTGGACGTGCCACAGATTGGTTGAGTTTAGTTATTGGCCCTCTGAACTAAGTCAGTTGTGTAATAATTACCTTTATCAACTTCAACTTGATAATAACGGGATGGCATGGCGCCATAAACTTTATTGTACTATTCAAGCAACCAACCATTGTTCCTGTTTCTGTAAACTTGGTTTGATGATAAATAGTTATTGTTTATAACATTCAGCAATGATGTCAGATTAAATAGGTAAAATTTTTTGTAAATAAACTGGTTATTATCTCACCATGGTTTAATTGATTTTACGCTCAATAGATCACCACTGGAGAGGTTTATTTCTTTAGGGTAATGTGGCCAGACTGGACTTTGGGCAGTATAATTTAGTATAACTAATTAGTATAATTTTTATCATTTAATTTTATAATAATAAATGCATGCAGCAAAAGCTATAATCTTGAAAACAAAAACCACCAACACTGCAAAGATAAGAATCCTAACACATGTACTTCGTGATCAAAATTCAATATTTGGAAGCATTTATTTCCCATAGAAATTAAGACGTAGAAAATCAGGAGGTAGTGGAACTTTAAGAACTGCAGTTTTTGATGAAATGTCACTGGTGTCTTCAAGTTTGCGCTTTCTCTGCACATTTGATGAGTTTATAACACAGCCAACAGCTTTCAGATGTTTGATCAACCTGTGAAATAGACAGTGGAGTGTTCAGCAAGTTAAGACACAGCTAATTTCATTATATGATATAGCAACATTTTGTTAATTTATATAACAACCCTGAAGTCAATGCTAAGCTTGCTTATTGAGTGAAATGCAGTCAAGGACACAATCATGCAAAAAAAAAAAAAAAAGGACCAGGCCCCAGTTGTTCAAAGGCTGGATAACGCTATCCGCTGGTTAAATCACTATCCAGCGGATAAGTGTTAACAAAACAAACCACGCTATCCACTGGATAGTGATTTATCCGGTGGATAGCGTTATCCGCCTTTCGAACAACCCGGGCCAGGACGATTATCAAGCCATCTTGACTGATAAGCTTTGTCAATAAGTTTGCTAAATGGTAAAAAGATGTCAGTCCTGGGTAAGATGCCTCCTCAATTCACGTCCTTCCTTAGCCAATCACAGCAAAAGATTTGGTCACCTTGGCTGCTTGCACATTATTGCTTATTAATTCAGTAGTGAAGAGAAACCCCAGTTAAACATGATTGGTTTGTTGATTTGGTTGTATGCAGTGTTTGTTTCTGCCATGATGAACATCTAGTCTCATCACATTTTATTTATTATTTAAAGTGCCTATGAAATGAAAAATAATTGCTGCTTACCTGAAAGGCTTTTCAAAATATGGAAGAATGGTGTTTTTTGTTTCGGAATATCATTTTTCATTTTAGAGATATTGACGTTTTTGTATTATGCAAATTAGGAAAGTGATGACATCATGAGGTTTGCAACTAAAATAGTAACTACTGAATAAAGAACATCTCTGGAAATATTGAAACAGCATTCTTCAAACTTGGCACCAGAAATGTACATCAAAAAATAAACCAAATAACACCCATAGTGTTGTTGCCATGGAAACTCTTGGCTCCAGTCTCTTTCTGTCAAAAACCAAATCTCATTTTCAACCCTTTAAAGGTGGGAAAGAGGGTCCTGCTTGGAACAGACATGGTTCCCATATTGTCTCAACTCTCACCATTAGATTGGCTGGAGTAGATGATCCTTGGTGAAGATAAAAACTGGGAATTTCAGTTTTAATTAAGACAGGACCAGCGTCAAAAAACTGTTGGCAACAGCACCACAGTAGCACTTTAAGGAGTTATAACTCAAAGTGAATTTGTTTGATTGCTCTCAAATTTGGACAGTAGCTAGTTTGACACAAACTACAAAAACAAGTCTGCGAATGGTTTATCTCCATTTTTTTAATCCTATTTTGAAAATGGTCTGTAAACTTTTTACTGCCATTGGATGTGGCAAAACACACGCTTTTTTAGCACTTTGGGTCCGAAACAGGGAAAACATTAAATTGGCGAAAAACGAAATTTGGACGCTTGTATTTAGTGGTTGTGAAAAATTCAACAATTCATTTTATTCATTAAATTCTTGGTATAGCTTGATAGTGAGCTCTGTAAGGGTTAATTTGATATATTGGTTAAGGTATCCACAGCTTAAACTACAAGCGCTACATTGCTTGCACGCGAGACACCCCTGAAGGTATATGGTAACTTTGACTGCCCATACTTGCAACTTTAATTTATATTTTTAAGGTGACAATGGCCAATGGCAAAAAGCCTTGAGAACAACACAACATAACATAATTTTCAAATTAAAAGGGTTAATTTGGAAGTTTACAGTACAAACCACGAAAATTACAAGTCCTAAAAGTAAAGAGACATCCCGAGGTGGGAAAGGAATTGGGTGCTCGTCAAGAACATTTGCATGGGCGGTTACAGGCAGCATGGACGTCAATAACACTTTTATAATTTTCAAAAGCCATAAAGAAGATTCTAATGAGGAGGTCAGTCGAAGGTGCAAGGACAGGTATTAGGTGGAAGATGACAACCATGCTAGAAGACTTAGATTTTGCAGATGACTTGGCTCTTATCTCAAGTACATTCGGGCAGATTCAGAGGAAGACTGATTGCCTGAACAGAAGTGGGAAGGGAACAGGCTTGAAAATTAGCACCAAGAAAACCAAAGTGATGAGGATCAACGTAAACAACAACAACGCAGTTGTAATAGATGGGCAGGAAGTAGAGGACGTGGACAGCTTTGACTATCTAGGAGCAAGAATAACCAAGCATGGAGGAGCCAAGGATGACATCAAGAACCGCCGAGGGAAAGCTACAGGGGCATTTAACAAACTAGCCAAGATCTGGAGGAGTGGAGAACTGAGCAAAAACACCAAGATCAGGATCTTTAAGTCCAATGTCATAGCAGTGCTACTTTATGGATGTGAAACCTGGAGAATGACAAAGAGGGATGAAGCAAAACAGGACACATTTCTACACAAGTGTGTACGGAGGTTGCTTAAGATATACTGGCCGATGAAGGTGTCAAATGAGAAAGTCAGGCGACGAGCTAGAACTTGTACCATCAGCGAACAGATCAGGAGACGGAGGTGGTGCTGGATAGGGCATGTGTTGCACATGAACAACCAACAGAATCCACGCATTGCTTTGACCTGGGCACCAGAAGGGAAGAGGACCAGAGGACGGCCAAAGGTAACATGGAGAAGAACAGTAGAAGGAGAAAGGCAGAAGATGGGTTTCACCACCTGGAGCGAAGCTGCTACTGCTGCAAGAGACAGAGCGGGTTGGAGGAGACAAGTCAACGGCCCTATTCTCCCAGAGGAGATATAGGAAACAAAGAAATAAGCCAAAATTAAAAATCAGTTGATTGTGAAATATCTCCTGGCATATGTTTTTGGCTCAATAGCCTAAAAGATACTGCAAAAGCACTCTCGCTGTGGACTTTTTGAGCCTTATCCCCCCTCCTCCTTGGAGAGAGATGTTGGTCCATAGAAGGTATCTGACACATGAAACGTCCGTCACTGTCCTTCTTGGTGTAGAAGACATAGGACATATCACAACAGAACACCACCTCACTAAACTATTGTTTTCATTGTTTACATCAACTGTGTCTTCTACACCAAATAAGAACCCGTTAAACAAGAAAAAGTATAGGACACCAGGTCTAATACATTTTGCACAGTGATCTCCAAGTACTGTAGTTGGGATACCCAGCAGTCCACCAAATGAATGTGATTTTAGGGTCTGTTTACAAGGAGAGAGGGTTACCCTAGCACTGACACATTTCCTCTTTTTTTCTTTGTCATGTTTACAAGGCAGCTAGGGTTACCCGGGTAGGCAGGTTACCCTATCTGCATGCTACGGTTACCCTGGCAGACAGATTTACTTTTTCCCTTGTAAACACTCCAGGTAGGGTTAACCCACCTACCACGGTTACTTTCTATTGTTTCCAGACCCTTTGAGTGTGACTGCACATTAAGTTGTCCCGGGTTGTAGGGTTACCCTATCTGTGAAATTTTGCTTGTACACCCGGGCTGTCTTTTGCCTTCCAACTACCTCCTTTTACCCTCCCTCCTTGCAAACAGGCCCTTAGTCATAACTAAAGCCATGTATTTTTCGGTACCTTGGCATGGAGAATTTCAAATCTCTCATTATAACTGTGCAATCCAGTGAAAATTCATCAATCATTAAGGCCAACACTAATATGTATGACACAAGTTTATCCTTTAGTCTCTTGGAAACTGCCCTAAAGGAAAAACAACAAATCCCTTGCATGAGGTTGAACACAGTGTTATGATTTTATCAAATCATCAATGTTTACCTAAATTTTATATATCTGAAAAGTACCCACGTAAAGACTTTATCGCAGCACATATTATACCCACCTAAATCTCACATTTCCATCAGCCTGTATTTAATAAGAACTGAATTGTGTTATTTTCATTATTTTTCAGCTGTAAGCTCAGTATGCAAATATCAAATCTCGCGTTGGCCTAAACCCAGCTCGCTTGGGTGAATTATAATGTTGTAAAGTGCTCTTGACTTCATGGAAAAAGTGCTATATAAAATAATTTATTATAAGATTAATATCTATTATTATAAAGATTATTTGCATATTATGAGAGTATTACCTAGTGTTTTCTTTTTCCAGAGAAAACATTGACAACAATCTTTCCTTTATTACACCAGGCATTCCAGGCAAAGGTTCTAGAGACCAAAATATCAGAGAGATCAAATCCAAACTTAGACTTGGTACCAGTACATTTTAATATTCATGATAAAAATGAATAATACTGTCGGGTAGCACGTCATTATAAAAAGGTTTCTAACTACATCAGACCATACAATGTTAAATATTTTGAAAATTAGGCACTGATCTGATTGGGTCAAATAATATCAGTCTTATACTTTATATCACTTTTAAAGAATGTCACGTCTTGTCAGCCATTGTTTTCCATTGGTATAATAAGTTATAATTAATTAATGACCACTTTGGTAAGACACTACGCAATGAGGAGCTTTGGAGACAGGAGATAAGATAGAGAGCTTGAGGTTGGATTGGCCACACACCGAGTAGACCAGACAGATACAATGATAGCCAAGGGGGCCATAGAGTGGAACCCACAGAGGAAGTACAAGAGAGGGAGACCCCAGCACACCTGGAGGTGCACAAGAATGGCAGAGTAGGAGGAGAGATGGCTCACATGGCAGGAAGTGAAATGCACAGCACAAAATATGGTCAGATGGTGGGCACTAGTAGACAAGCTATGTTCCATCAGGAACAAAGAGGATTGCGCGAGTTGATAAGACCCAAATAAATCCCTTGGTGACAAACATTCTCATTATTAAACATGCCCCAAACCATTTCTTGTTTGTTTGCTTACCTTTCTTTTTCCAGTCCATAGCAGTAAGGCCATACATTGTCATCATGTAAGATAGGTAAAGAAGACAGCATGACTGATGAAGTCGCTGTGATGAGTTCACCGACATCCTCTCTAAATGCTGCAAAACATATTCTGGAAACCTAAAAATTTGCATACTAAGGGTTAATTTAGATTTATGCAGAGCCTGTGTTATGCATTTAGCAATAGTATTTGCAACATGGCTCATATGCAGACTTTACCAACAAGACATGACAAGATAAAGGTATATTTACTAGATCACAACCTTTTTTTCTGTCTCCATTCATTTATCATCTGCTTATTGGAATTCTTGATTTCAAGAGACTGTTGTTGTAAAGCTTCATATTCTAAAGGAGTAATGACTTTAGCGAGTCAAGGAAATTGTTCTGACAGGAAAACATATACTAGACAAGGAAAAATTAAGCAGTGTTCCAGATAGGTGTAGGGTCTCAGGTCAAAAACCCGACAAGGTCAGTTACATGACTCGAAAAATTAAAAGAAAAGTTATAATGACTTGGTAGGAGCAGTGGGAATTCACCAGTTGGAATTGTTTATTGACACCCTGTCTTGAAAACATTTCTGGAACCCTGTTAAGAAGTCTTACTAACCCTCAGAGTACTAACATAGCTTCAGGAAACTTTTTTTAGGCCTAGCTGGTCTGGCTCAAAAGGATACTATCATACAGTTTGTAAATGTCAGTAACTGTGACAGCATTGACATTAAACGGTGGAATAGATGAATGCTGTTCATCCCCAGCATCTGCAATGAATCAAAACATGGTGTCACAAATATGATCATGTCTTAATAGCTTAATTTTGATGTATTAAAATTCAGCCTAAAGCAACAGACCCCAGCACAAGGCTCTGTGGAATAAATACCACAAACACTGTAGTTATTCCCCTGAGCCTCATGCTGAGGTCTATTGCTTTAGGCTGAATTTTAATATATCGAAATTGGTCTATTGTTACTGAAGATTAGATTGAATGCAAGAGAAAATATCCTATTGGAGCATTTTAAGTCAATAAAACTCTGTTCAAACCAATGAAAGCCCTCTTAAAACCTGTTTAGTCTTCATGAAGGATGCAGAGATCAAAGCACACTGCTTTCCAGAAGATTGATAGCTTTGGGTTTAAATAAAACAGTAATATAATTCGGCAAACCTGTGGTATCCATTGGTTGCTTGCCTAGTGACTCTAAAACATCTGAAACTGTTTCATTTAGCTCATTTACGTTAACTTTATTTCGATGTCGAGAAACCATGGCTCGCTTTTTCTTATTGCTGCCGAAGGCTTCTGTTAGAAGGTCATTCTGAAAATAACGTGACAGCGATAAGTGAGTGCATCCAAACACACAACAACACCTATCTCATAGTCTTAAGTTGGAATATAAGAACTGTAGCTACTTTAAGTAACCTCTTATTACCTTTATGCAATTATAATAAAAACACAATCATACAATTTGTGTGGACAAAGCAGTTGCTTTAATTTGAAATGACGATTTCTAACACAGGCACATTTTTTTGGCCAAAAATGTATACCTGGCAGACAAAGTAGTTTTGTTCTGAGAGTGTTAATGGGGTTAATTGTTTAGCATATCATTACATTTTTGTTTTTGCTATCATAACCGTATAAACAACAAAATATGAACGGATTTATAAATAAAAGATGATAGACTTCTCTGAGTATGCAGTACTAAATGCTCGAAGCTAAAGGGTATTGACTTTTCAGGACAACTAAAACCTTTTCTGTTTCCTGACTAGTCAGAGCTATACCTCATTAACACCCTCTGTCATGTTACCACCAGAATAAAACATCACTATCAGTGCCCTTTGTTCAGACCACTTGTGCCAAACTTCTGGATCCTGAATCCAGGAGTTTGGCACTAATGGTGCTAATTATGTGTGAAATCATGGAATGATTATTTTCTATTCTCTGTTTCAACATCAAAACAATATGCAGATGACTTGCATAAGTAACCTGTAGTCTTCAAGTTGGAACAGATTGTAACGTTGCTAAGAGACATCTAGTACCAACCTCTTCGCAGTCGGAACCACGTGTGTTGTTGTTGTAAGTCGGATGAGGTCGACCATTACTCATAGTCGTTTTGTAGAGGCGCTGTAAACGTTTTCAAGAGGAAATAAAGAATTGTTTTGCTGTTACAGGATTATTAATTACCTTTTCTATGAAAGAAAGGTCTAGTTTGCCATCTGCCTCCCCCTCTTCCTGGTTTGTTTCAGCAGTACCTTGTGAACAGATACAGAATAAAATATTACGCATTGTACAATACAAGTGTTCAATTCAAAATCATTGCTTGCCTCTTGTTTAATATGCAGTCTAATCCCCTGTTAATGGCTAAACCTACATGCAAGTGTCTGCCAATAAGGCAGGACTGCTAGTTATGGGAAATTTTCATTGGGAGATGTGGGAGGAATGACTTCTTAATGAAGGTGACCAACTATTGGAGATGTCACGTCAAGAATGGTATCAAGTTATTGGAGATTACTACTCACAATCTAGGGGAGTCACCCACTTATTAGAGTTGTTCGCTTATGGTAGTTGTCTGATTAAAGGAGACCCCAAAACATCACACTTTCCAAAGGGAGCTCATTTAGCAATTTTCAGATATTTGTCCAACATCCTTGGAAAACAGTGTTTATCAATTTTATTACTAGGTTGTCACGGAGTATAGTTGGTGTGTTTATCTAACTCTTTTAATAAGAATGGGCCCTTTGCAGCTGAAGTCACATGACCAGATTTTTCCTTTAAAAAATCTATATAACTATATAACTTAAATATATAACTTAAAGAATGCCAGACATGGAAAGAGCATATCAAAAATACCAAAATGGCCAAGTTTGATGCCCCTTGGATTAAAGAGTAAGTTTATATGACAGTTTTAATCTTTGGGAAATTTAGAGGATTTGTATGGAAAATGTTGCTGGAGAGCAAGGCCTTGCTCTCCAACAATTTTAATTTTCTTATTTTTTAAAAAAATCAGACCGTCATAAAATCTCATTCCTTTATTGACAGGGGCCTCGAACCTGGCCATTTTAATATTTTCGATATGCTTTTTCCATTTCTGGCATTTATGTTGTAGCCCATAATTTTATGAAAAATAGGTCTCATGATAGCCTGAATTTCAGCCGTCTCCTCCTCTCGCTAAGTCTCAGGAGAGAGACGTCTGAAGGCACTGGGCGATAATGTCGTCCAGTGACGTCACTACCAGTAAACCTGGTAGTGCTTCTGATTGGTTGCCGTGTTTAATTTATTCGCCCTCCGCGGATAATTTGATAACTTTTTTGCCAAACGTCGCGCGTTCGAAGAAAATCGCGAGCTAACGCCACAAGAGTTAAAGCCGTTTCTGGTGTATGCTCGACCTTTGGGGTTCAAAACCTCAATCCGCAACAGGAAAATTCTTAGCGGAAGCGATGTATTCGTAAACTTGCCTACGGGATATGGAAAACCCTTAATATGTATGGCTCCACTCGTCAGTGGTGATTGAGCTTTCAAAGCGGTACAGCCATTTTCCAAACGAAGCATAGTCATATGCAAAATGTACCTGAAAAAAAAAAAGCCTGAAACCTTGCAGCAGTTCACTCGTAAAATATTATCATTTTACCGTACTTTCGATATGTACGGCTAGCACACTAAATACATTGGCAAAGCACTCATTCAAATCCTTAAATGAAGACATTTGTCGGGTTTTTCAACGGCCATTCGCATGCATGAATGACCCCGAGAGCAAGCAAATCTGCACGTGAGCAAACAAATTATTCTGCAAGTATTTTCTTGGGGCTACGGACTGAACATATACTTAAACCTATAAACCTTACGACCTATTACCATAAAATTATCAGGTTTATTAGAAGTTTTGTTTAGTCCGTAGCCCCATGAATACGTACATAGATAATTTAGTTCACGTGTAGATTTGCTTGCTCTCGGGGTCATTCATGCATGCGAATGGCCGTTGAGAAACCCAAGCCGCACGAGTCAAGTTACAAACTTCAAGGAATATTTAATTCCAGTGTATTTAGTGAGCTAACCGAGCATACTGAAAGTAGAATGATAATTTTTACGAATGGACCGCTGCAAAGTTTAAGACTATTTTTGTAAATTTTGCATACGGTCGATAAGGAGGCGGAGATGATTGACGTCCACCAAACTTAACGGTTTTGTCTAGCGAAGGTTTCGTGTGAAATTTCATAAATTACCACTTTTGACTCGTGACGTCACTGGACGACATTATCGCCCAGTGCTTTCAGACGTCTCTCTCCCGAGACTTAGCGAGAGGAGGAGACGGCTGAAATTCAGGCTAGTCTCATGATGGCTTAACTGCAAAGGGCCTACTGTAAAGTTTATCTGCAAGGGAGGATTAAGGGGGGAGAAAGGACAAGGGGACAAGGGGAACATTTTTCATTTAGTTTGGAGAGAGGGGTGGTTTGCACCCTACTGCAATTTCTTTTTTCCCCTCTAACTGAATTT
>OZ026603.1:8622425-8732425 GCA_964020085.1 Micromussa lordhowensis
GTACCCAGAAGAGGCATTCCCATATATAAACTGTATGGGTATGTGCTGCTGTGAAGGGTATGGTTTCAGGCAGTTTAGTCTGGGATAGGGTATAGAAATCAGACAGTTTTGGTCTGGAATAGGGTATACATTGACCAGGAAAGTAGCCAGTGTATAAACAATTTACCCTAAAACAGGGTACTTACACGGGGCTCTATAATAAAAATTGAAACTCAAAAGTGACTTTGCAGTTATGTTGGACTATGATAGTGATAAAGTTTCTACATGGAAAATAGCTATTTCTAGAATAGGGTTGCAAAATTGACTTGATCATGGTCTTATATAGGGAAAAGGCTTCAGCGTCCCAGGGGCACACCCCTACCCATTGATTTACAGAGTACACCCCCCCCCCCCACCCCTGGGCTACTGTAACCCAAGTTCAAACCACTTACTTTCCTTGACCTGATGGCTGGTCTTTTTTCTTTAGGCCTATTGTTCTTGTTACTGTGAGAAATCATGATGCAAGAAGCAGAGATCTAAACATCATCACAAAGTTTATAATTTACATCTTGGTGAGTATGTTGTCTGAACCTCCAGTGTAACAATAATCCAAGAAATAATGGCCCTTGTTCTTGTCAACTGTCAAACCTTAGGTGTGAGTCTCAAGTAAGAACTTCAATTGTTTTCTTACCTACTCATGCCTATAGACCAATTCCTCGTGCCTAGCTAGAAAAAATTGAGCTACATCTCTTCTAGTCTTGTCTTAGAATAATTAACAGGACAATGTTTCGCATGTTGTGTGATCACATGGATTGTATCTGCTAGACAGTGCAAATCAACGTCTCTTTATCAGTTTAGTTCCAAATTGTACTCCCAAAGGGTTGCGGCCTTTTCTTTAAGTGGTACTATGATCAAATTTTTACCCCTTGATTTTTTAGGTGTATTACACAGAATTCCATGAAAGAATGAAAGTGCCATTTACCATTTGCAAATATCTGCATTAGTTCCAGAGATGTTTAATTTGAAAAATGTATGCAAATGAGATGACTGATGATGTCATACACTCTACCCAATATTATATCAGATATATAAATAGAGCTATCTTGACCAATTTGCAGCACAAACCATTGAAACTTGGTAGGCTTAAAGTTCTATGGGAAACACACCTACAGCTATAAAAAATTTGGTTCAGATGGCAACTCACTCTTTTCCAGTGTCCACCCACTAGATTTCAATATGTTAATGATTTTTAGCTCAAAAAACATTAAACAATGCCACAAACTCAAGCTAACATATTTGTAGTACACTTTGTAAAGGATGAACAAAAACGAGAGAAATTGTTATCCTGGTTGATGCGTGACACTTATGTACACTTGCTGGATCATGCACACAAGGCACATTAGCAAATATCAAAATGAAATGGGCCAAAGGTAGATCAAAGGAGACTCTGCTCGCAGGGTAAAGGTGACCAGAAAAGCATTTAATATTGGGGAGGTCTGGAACCTTAGTATGTTGCCATGGTAACAAAACTGTTAAGTTCGTATTGTGAAGCACATTTAGTAGAATCCTACTGCAAAGAATGAAATGTTTGTGATGCAAATTGCCTGAAATATCTTTCTTTGTCATATTATTTCAAATTTGATTGAGTGAGATGTCATCACTTGGCTAATTTGCATATTTTAAAAAATTGAGTATCTCTGGAACGAAGAGAGATATTTGAAAATAGTAAACAGCATTTTTCTTTCCATACGGACTACTTTCTTATGCTTGAAAATGGTTTAGATAGGAAAGATGCAATTTTTTTTAGTACCGCTTTAAGCTCATTATGGTTTTTTTATTTTACAGTGTGACTACTCCAACCAAGGCCACCCGACAAAAAGTTCCACAAATTTATCAAATAAAAATCGCGGAGGTTAACAATAGTTTTCCAGCAAATAAACTTTGTAATCAAGCTGTACATCTCAAAGGCAACAGATTTGTGGTCATTTTGGATAATTTGTTAGAAAACTATTGTAAACCTCCACGATTTTCATTCATTAAATTTGTAGAAAATTTTGTTGGGTGGCCTTGGTTAGAGTAGTCGCACTGTAATATTATTATTAATGCAGTATTGCGTTATCTTTAGGAGGAAGCAACTAGAAAATGTGATGAAGATGTAATTGATAACCTCTGCATTACTTTTGATTTAAAGGTAGGTAAATTATATGAGACAAAGGAACCCTATAAGTATTTCTGAGTCACTTTCTGTGTCAGTGCATCCAAATAATTTCAAAGGAAGAGAAAAAGGTTTAACTTAATGTACTTAGTTTGGGTTGTGCCACTAAACACAAACAGCTCTATGGAACCACAACCTTCTAATTTAGATACATTCCTTATTTCAAAGGTTTATTGAAGGGACTTCCCAAGATTACGATAAAGGTATTAATAAATTTATCCTTTAAATCTTCTCCTGTTTTTTTCACAGGGTTTCTCATTTAGTAATATGGACTATGGCTTTGTCAAACAGCTTATCTGGCTTCTGTCCAGACGATACCCAGAGAGACTTGGAAAGTGCCTGATTGTTAATGCACCATTCCTTTTTACAGGATGTTGGGCGCTTATCAGATTATGGTTGGTTTAAATTTAAATTATGTGTCAAATATAGGCTGTATATTAACTTGATGTCGTTTTAATAACAAACTTTGTAAAATACAAATAATTAAACTTTGCAGGTCTCAACGCTATAGAAGTTTAAAAAGTTCAAACTCTAGGCAAGATATTGCTTAATTCAGGAGAGTTTATTTGTTTATCATTTTGAAACGTGCTAAAGTTGTGTATGACAAAAACATAACTTCAAAAAGGTGATTGTGCAATCAAATACTTACATAGACTTCAATGACATAAAAGTTAAATAATTTTAAATAAATGTCACTTGTCCAAACCACTTTGCTAGTATACAGACTTTACCTACATATAGCTGTCTACCTCCAAACCGTGACCTTCAGCACTGTTTAATTAATTAAATAATATTCACTGTGCAAGTCTCCAATCATTCCTTAGACAAAATGTAATAATGATAATACCAAGCATCAGTTCCAAACTCTGTTGTCAGAGTACCTTACAGTACATCAACATGGGAAATAGATGTCCAACCATTTGAATGCAGAGGTCCACACAGCACGTGAAAAACTAATACATGTACTGCCGTTTCTATTCTGAATCTTCCTTATGACTCACTTAATTTAAGTTGTAATAAAGATGTTGTAAAATCAAAGACCAAAGTTACTGGTAAAAGGTTATTAAATATCCTGCTTTTTACTCTTGTAGGTTACACGAGGTGACAACGAACAAGATTGTTTTTATCAAGAATGAAGAACACCTGGCTGAATATATACCTCTAGATGTTTTTCCAAAAGCACTCTTTTAAACAGTTATTTCTTATCAGCATTAACATTTGTTAGGTCTTTTCCAGTGCTTTTTAATTTTTTTAAGAGCATTGTTCTAGTTCGATTAGAATGATCCTTGAAGTTTAGCCCTTCAGATGTTTAAGGCATATCATATATGCTTTAAATTGGTATAATAAAATGTGTAATAAATTTGGAATTAACAAGAGAAGTAATAGTAACTTTTTGCAATGGTTTTTAGTTGATTTTACGTTGATAATGATTCAGTAGAATTATCAATGCACAATAATTTTAATTATTTTATTTGTTTTATTAATATCAGTATAAACCTTATTCATTTCAGTGTCCAGAAAATAGAATTCTAAGGGCAATGGCCAACTATTTTAAAAAAAATACATATTTATATTAATTTATTGAACTGGATATTTGATGGGAAGTGAGGGGTAAGTTTGTATAAAAGTCAGAATGAAGAATTTTTCTGAAGATAAAATTAGTGTTCACTTTGTTGAAAATAGTGTTGCACGGGAATGCAAAATGTTCACTATCAAATAATGAATTCACAGTCAGACAGTGATGTTCCAATATTGCTTTATTTTCTTTTTAACTGTTAATTCTTCTACCTATATTTATAATGTACATGTCTTGTTTAACATAAGGATATTTAAGGATTGGCCGATTATGTTTCTTCTGAGAAGAACACGAGTTTGTCAAATCTAATAATTTAGGTATTTGACAGTTATGTTAGGTGAATTTAACTTCTTCGATTTTTGTTTTGTGTATCTTATAATTTTAAAATAAATGCAATACTAGAATCAGTGCTGATAACAATTTAGAATCTGTTCTGTTTATGTACAGTTCTGTTTGATTCTACAAGCCACAACCATCTTATTAATAATTTGCCATCATTGTGGGGAACAAAATGATACTAATTCAATAAACTTTTCTGTAAGTTGCTTTTTTCTGTTGCCGCGATCAAATAGAAAATGGAGTCTCTTTTGTTGACTTTTGTGTTACTACAATTATCAGTTGAGTAAGGCACAATTGAGCTTTGGTGACAACGTTTTGGACTTATTACAGTGTTGCCACAGGTAACTGCCTACAATTTTCCACGTTTTGCTGCCAATGACGTCCAAGGCAGCCAAGCTGCCAGTGGAAATGGTGCCAGTTGCCCATGTCAACAACACAAATTGAACATTAAAACCTGGTCATGAAACTTTGGTCGCCCCTTACCTAACTGATGATTGTAATAAATGTGGATTGACATAAATTAATGTAGTTCTTGCAAAAAACGTCATTATACTTGTAAAAATTATCGAGGATGGACCATTGATTTGGTCATACAAAAAGAAATTTTTTATGTAATTGTTCACCCTTGCGTGAGGTACAGTGTACAATTTAGTGCACAGGACTTTGCATTGTGTAGTCAGAGTGCGAGTCCTGATGGGGATCAGTGCGTTGTGTCACACTGCTTATCTCCACCAAAGACCCAGCTGTTTAAAGGGCGGATAACACTATGCACTGGACAAATCAGGTGGATAAGTATTGACAAAACAAACTGCACTATCAACTGGAAAGTGCATCATTCAGTGGTTTGTGTTATTCACCCTTAAAACAACAGGAGCCAGGTGTATAAATGAGTACTCTTTCTGGGGATATCCACCAACGCAAGGTTTCCAGCTACGTTTGGTCAGCTTATGAGGGTCTCCACTTATAGTGTGCCTTATAATAAGTATGCTTACAACTTCAGGTTATGGGTGTTCACTTACAATGAAGAGTACGAGTGGCACAGTTGCCTCCTACTAAAGTGGCCAGCTTAGAATCCCAGACCCAGTATTGCATGAGGGCCGCGTTTCTTGGTCAGAGCATTTTTCTACAGCTTCCTCAGTTTTTCTCCCTCCACAAAAACCAACGCTTTCCCAATTTATTTCATGCAATTTGATCCAGAAACAGTTGAGGAATACCCATCAAAATAAAATCAAGACAGGAATGAATTGATCTGATTTCAAGTTTATTGCAACCATTCCAGGAACTAAGAGGAAGTTCTACAATTGTTAATACCTTGAAAAAGGTTTCAATATGATAGCAATAAATTCCAAAATTAAGTTACAGTAGTCACAAAAAATAAGATTCTCAAGTGCTTCAAAACCTTATTGATATCACTACTTTTCACTCCTTAAATAATACCCTTATTGCAACGTACATGAATGAAGAAATAAAAATTTGTCAGTTACATATTTAGCTAGAAGTGGTTCCCTTCTATTGCCTCCTGCCAGATTTCTCTTTCATTTGACAATGAATAATGCATAATTTTGCTCCATTTTTACCTAGCTCCCAATGAGGATGCCATTGTAATTGAAGGCATCTATGTTAAATTATTTCATATTTAAATAATAGATTATGAGCTTGAGATTTCTATCACCTGATAGTGGATGAGGGCACAGCAAGAAACAACTACCATGCATAGAAATCGCAAACAAATAATCTAATTGTTTTAGTTTAAATTCGCTTGTCGTTCAAAACAATAAGCAGAAGCCATGCAGCCCGAGTCAACTATCACACAGAAATTGAGAGCGAATAATCTATCTTAAACTTCTGAACTTTATTGTTGCATCATTTCTTTCAGAAATTAAATGCTGCAACTGATGACATCATGAATTGAATATAACCACATCTTACTCGGCAATTTCTGGGACTTCACCAAACAAAATAACTTGATGACAACCATTTCTGCACAAGCTCTATACAATTCCTACTTCAATTTGCAAACAACAACCCAATTTCCGCAGCAATTTCATAGCTTTGGCTACACTAGTTTTAGTATAAATCTAGTAGTCATTCAAAACTCAAATCTAAATCCTCTTCAAAGACACTTCAAAAACACAAAGCAGCAGCCCCTAGCACATGCTGCTACGCTATTCACTATCTACAAGAGAATAGTGACTAGCATCGCTAATCAGAAAACGGCATTCGTGATAGAGTGCTAGTAGATTTATATTAAAACAGAATAGACAATGACTTGTGTAGCCAAAAAGAAAATGCCATTCGTAATGGAACGCTAGTCGACTTGTACTAAGTGTATTTATAATCAACCCTCATAGGCATCATGAAGAGAGTAGAGAGTGAATGTGGACATGTTTAACTGCAATCGGAAGGTCTTCAAGCAAATCTACTAGTGTTTGTTTGATGCAATAATTATTATTAGTTAATATTAGTTGACAAAAATATTGTGGCATTTGTGGTATTATAATACACTGGTTGCTACTGCAATAATTCTGATACACCATTACTAACTTATAACTTAATATATATATCTTAATTTGATGATAGAATCCAGCTTTTATTGTGGTATATTTACATGTCATAATATGATGGTTTTATTGAAGAATTTGCAGAATAATTGAATAAGAGAATAAGAGAATAATTGAATGACGTCTGCTAATTACTATTAATGTTAAAATAATTATTCAATAATGTAAGTCTCTACATGAATTTTATTTACAGCCTGCACATTATGCATTTCACATTTATGTGGCCTATCTAGGTTTACAGATTTTGCAGAATGCATGTAACAATCCATTTACCCTAATCGTTCTGACCTTTTATCCCTTCTCATTCATGAAATACATCTGTACAACTAGAACAGCAGGTGGTTTTAATAAGTAAGAGCTGACAACTGGGCAAATTGATTGGCCGTGAAGACAATTTTGTCTACATGGTTTGAACATGTAGAGGAATGTTTTTCTTATGGAGGTTCAGTTTACATAGTTTTGCCTGCCTGCTGAAAACCTTGAAGAGACCCCTGAAGCAGTCTACAGATCTGAAAAGACACACCTTGGAGTCTAATGGCCTTTTTACCCTTGTCACACTTCTCTGATTTTTCAAAGTCCAACCACTTAGGAAATATGTGAAGTTTCATAAGAATCCATTGAAAACTTAAGGAAATATGGGTCCTCAAACTTGCCAGTTTATACAAAGAAATTTATACCAAGGGGAAAGCGTGTTTTTTTTTCTTTACATGATTGAAAAATTGCCAATATTGCATGACATCTGGAAAAAGACCCACTTAATAGGACAATAGACATTTCTTCACAGGACATGCTTTGAATGAGCTGTGTAATACTGGAACTAGCAGAGAGCAAAGATCCATGATAATTATCTTCATTATGATATTATTAATTTTGGTTTTAGGTTAATTACCCTCCTCCCAAAAAAGACAGCTCAACAGACACCATTATGATAACCAATTATTGCATTCTTAAATTAACAGGAATTGATAATTAAATCATTTTCTCTTTACTTTTTCATGACTGTATCTTAAATAAACACTGTTCACTATATATTTTGGTATAACTTCAGAAGCTCAAAACGGCGTAAGTAATAAGACATCTAACAGTGATTTGATTTTGGAAAATAGCATACTACAAGCCGTTAAGTTCACAGTCATGATCGTGATGGCAAGGTACTGCCAAACTGAGTTTCGTACACTGTAGTTAGTTTGATTTTGATTCCCTTGAAAATTTTACACCAACCTCTTTTTCTGTATTTCCATTCTTATTATAGTTTCAAGTCAGAAATCTACAGAACTTTCCTTCAATAAATATTATTGTAGTTTGTAGATAACAGTGTTTCTTTAAGACTACCAGTATGTAAAAGATTTATTGACATGCCTGTATTTGAAAAACATTTATCTAACATAACTTAATTTGTTCATCAAGGAGCATCTACATGTATTGTAAGCAATTCGCATAAATTTCAAAGTAATTTCCATGTATCAAAATAAAAACTGTTTTAATAATAAACTATAATAAAAATTCACTTTTTTGAAAAAGAAAATAAGAGGACTTCTTTAGAAAGAACATACACTCGGGTTAACATCAAATTTACACAACACTGGGTGTTACATTAGAGAAATAAACTATTCTTCCATGCACACTCTAGAAGCACTCAACCATGTTAAGTCACACCAAACCAAACTATGGCAAAAATTAACTACACATAGGTTAACTTGCATGTTAAGTAAATTAATTTAAACTTTGTACAACAGAAAATTGTGTTTCAATTTACCATGTGCTAAAATGTTAATAAATCATTATTCACCTGTTCCATAAAGCGTCAACTTCCACTTGGTCACTGTGCCTGCATAACCACTGGTTGAAGCAGAATCTTCATTGCTTTCTAGATACCCATCTAAATCACCCTCATCATTTGCAACTGGAAAAACTTGATCACGCATGTAGTCTCCTCCAAACCGGCCATGATGAATTTCATCATGATAATCACTGTAATCATCAACGATTTCATCTCGGCGGGCTTTCAGTAGGTCATGTTGTATAAGGACGCGTTCTCGCTCTTCAATGTCTGGCTTCTTGGGCTTGGGCTCTTCTGTGGAAAGCTTGTTGTGGTGAAAGAGAAGTTTCCATTTACCCTCTGGTGCCTCACTCCATAAATGCACTGTCATGAAGTCCCAGTCAGTCAGTCCATATGTGTCTTTGTCGCTATGGCGAGTTGACAGCAACTGACTACTTGTTCCTCCTGGCGAGACAATATCTATGCTGATGTCTCCGCGAAATGCCTTGGCTAATCTGAAGCTGACGGTCACCTGCACATGTTCAAGCTTTTTGACGTACCTTTCTGTTCCCTTACAGGCATCAGTTTCAGCACTTAACTCCAGAGTACCACCAAGAGGTATGTGTTCATCTTCAATAGGGCCATCCACTGAACAGTTATGATGTTCCCCAACTGACGTCCAGTTTAATGCTGCTGTCACCAGCTTACTAGCACTCAGACGACCAAAGCCAAACTTGTGATTAAACAACAACCCAGCAGCATTAGTGATCCAGCCATCATCTTCTGGACTCGTCTTCACGGCTTCATGAACAACCAGGTGCTGAAGATCACGCCAGGTAAGATCCTTGTTGGCTTCCAGAACCAAAGCAAAGATGCCAGATGCTAACGGTGCTGCCGAGGAAGTTCCACGGAACCTTGTTGTACATTTATGCTTGAGATCAGTCGTGACTAAGTCAGCTTCACTGGAGCCTCCACGGTGAGTGTCCCCTGTGTATGTCACGGCCATGGTAGAAGAACACTGCTCATCATAATATGTGGAAAGACCATAACGACTGACTGCTCCAATTGATATCGTGTAGATACTTGAAGTGTAACCGTCACAGTTGCAGTCATCATCAGCTAGACCTCCATTTCCAGTTGCCCACACATATATTGATCCTTTTCCTACAGTGTAAAGAAACGAAATTAAACAGGAAACTTTGAACCTAGTTTCGAGTTCTTTATTATGTTTTACATCTCTTTGGTAACTTCCTGATGCATTCTTAAAAGAACTTGTTTTATTTCCCACAATTTGAAAGGAATTTTGTACATCACAAAAATTTCTTGAAATATTGAAATGGTGGCGTGGCACCTTTCAAAAAATTGGACACTTCTTTCCATATAATCCTGAAGATTGCTGGATGTTTTGATTCCCTGACAGTAGGGGTGAAAAAACGTTCAAGCCATGCCCACAAAACAGGATCTTGGTACCTCTTAAGGGTTCTTATCCAAAAGCAGCCCCCTTCCTCTCAATATCAGAGATCCCCCCCCCCCCAGGAATTGGATACCTTCAATTGAGTACCTACACCATTTGCATGTCAATTACATAAGTACGGTAATTGCTTTATTCTTAGTGTTCCCTACAGGTTTTACAACTTCTGGAATTCTCTACTGACTTTTTCCCTAAAAAGAAGTTTTTACTTATCCCAAAATTTGTTATTGATACAATTAATTACTAATAAATTGGACCTCTATTCTAACAATTCAGGCAGTACTCTTGATTGTGATTTCAAATCAGCCTCGCATTGCGCGCTGGTCCATCACCCGATTACTCCCTTAATCGTATCTATAAGAAAATTCTTGATCCTGATTGGTTCTCCATGCGCCTATTTGTCACGTAATCGGCGCATGATCATGTGGGTGTCCAATTACAGGTGTCCGATTTGAACTTTTTGTAATCGGACACCTGTAATTGGATACCCACGTGATTTTCACGTCAATTATGCGCGCTTTAATGGTTTCCTTAGCAAAGTTTTCTACAGTTTTCAAAACTTAGGAAAAGCGCTACAGACGTTTTCGCTCAAAAGAAGTTCTCAAAAGAAATTTTTAATTTTGAAATTTGTTATAGATACGATTAATTAGTAATTGGACCTCGTGTCGTACAATTCAGGGAGTAATCGTGCTCATAATGTCAAATTGGCCTCGCGCTTCGCACTCGTTTTATTTTGAAATTACTTGCTCGATTACTCCCTGAATTGTACTCCACTCGGTCCAATTACTATTACGAATTGTACTCTTCTCGGTCTATTCACCATTACCAATCACTGAATTTACACAATTCAAGAGGTACCAGGTGCTCTGTGATACGATCACTCAGAGATCTTGGTACAAATTTTGAAACCAAGACTGTAAGGAATCCCACAATTTTTCAAGGAATTTTCAGGCGTTTTAAATCAGAAAATGTATATAACTAACTTAAATTTCCTTTTCCGCATACATGCTAAAATCAAGTAAAGTTGTAGTACGAGCTATGAATTTTTCGTGCCGTCTTTTCAACTTTAATCTCATATGACGTTCGCAAAAAGCGAGCGAAATTCTTTTCCCATTTTAGTTAAAATTTGAATCAAGTGAAACGAGTGGGAGAACCTACGAAATAAGTACGTCAAGACAGCATTGAAGCTGAACTCCCACGCAATACTGAATAAATATCACATCCGATTTTACAATTTCGATTTTATATTTGCGGTGAAAAATCACAAAATATAACAATTCGTAGATCTTTTTTCCCTGTACTAAAATTATTCTGCAATTTTCTACACTACAGCAAGACTTTTATGTGGTACTGGTAGTCACTGATTTTAGGGTCAAAAAATGCATTATTAATGCCAGAACGGAAACCACAACTTTCGGAATGAGACGAAACATTTCGGTAGAACATGATCAAACGGCCTTGATCGCTTCACTACTAAACTTAACGCGTCGTTTCTACATCCCACCAATATTAACGAGAAAAGACTTAAGCTTAACCATTTTGTCATTACTGATCGTTAAGCTTACCTCTTCGTCCTAATTTTGCGCCATCTTCGAACGCTTTCCTTCCCAACGGTCCTGGTCTTCCGAAAGTCTTTCCGTCATCTTTAGGACCCCAGCAGTTACTATAAATATCAATATAGTCAGATTTAAAACTAAGGGCGCTCGCCTCTAGTTTATCTGTTGCAGTCCCATCGAGCATTCGAACGCCGCCAAGTTTGACGTTGAAAGCCACTCCAACTCCGCATATTTCATTATCTTCTTGAGCGCCAACTTCACCAGCGCATTTTGTGCCGTGAGCGTTGTAAGGATCGCTATCGTTAGGGAAAGGATCATCATCGTTGTCGTTTAAATCAGTACTGGCTTCTGGATCGTAGTTTCTCTTCAAATCAGGATGTGTGTGGTCTAAACCGTCGTCGAGTATACTGACAACAACACCTTTGCCCGTGAAACCTCGACGCCAAACATCAAGCACTTCGATGTCGGCGCCGATCAAATGCTCATCATTTTGTCCCCAATTCAACAAATACCACTGCTTCTCCCATCCTGGGTCGTTAAATATCCTCTTGTAGCGTTCTTCGCGGACTTTTCTCTCCAATTCTCTTTCTGTCAAGTAGCCATGGGACAAGAAATCTCGCTTGGTGCGCTCAAGTACCAGTTGTTGTTCGGCCCATTTAATCCTGGGATGATCGTTCAGTTGCCGAGTTCTTTCCACTGCTCGACGTTTCCGTCGAGCATTAGTTCCTTCATGAACAAACTCGAATACTCGCCGCATGTTCCCGATCCTGCCATTGTGTTTAAGTTCAAAATTTCTCGCTATTTCATCGGCAAGCTTCTCGTTGTCTTCGTCGAGTTCGACCGCCCAGATGTTTGTGTACACACGCTTGCCATCTTCTAGAAGTTCCCCGAGATGATCGCTCGTGTCTAAATCGTCTTCCATTTCATATTGATGAACAGGGACTGTTAAGGTTGCTACAAAAAGCAGCGAAGTGAAAAGTAGCCTTCTAAGAATCATTTGAAAGGATGATTAAACGGAGTAGAGTCTCCGTTCCTAACTATTGACAAAGCGACAGCTAGCTTGACCAGACCTTTATATTATGGTGACCGAAAGGCATTATTATGCCTAACGGCTGTTAGTTTTTCACAAACTCACACACTGCACAAGTCAACACGGGAAACTACCCCAGGAGGGACAGTAATAGCTTTCTCGATTGCAGCAGAAATGTGTTATTTTACAAAGTCGATTAGGAATTAGTTTCTTGAATGAGTTTTATACTCAAATATACGTCCGGGAAATGTATTAAAACTTTTGAATTTTTGACCTGATTAACAATTTTTGTGCTGTTCTTAGTTATATATTGCTTCCACCCCTCCCATCATTTAGCTAAATGTCTTCGTACTTTCATTTCATTGGTTCGCTCTGAAGCCTTGTGGGTGCTACAAATTAAGCACTCCGGAAAATTTAGCGACAAAATGGAAATAGAAGAAGCAGTATTGCTAATCAACGGGACAGCTTTTATTTCAAGCTTGATGAGACGACACATAAAGTAAACACGGTATAAACTTTACAATCACGGATTTTAGAATAAAATGTATATTTTTCGGAAAATAGATACTGGGTTAGACCGCCAGTTTTAGACTACTTATTTCGCAACCTTATTTTCAAGCGTACCCGAAGAGCGATTTATACTATGTGATTTCATTTTACAGCCGGGAAAGAATAATATTTTATGTCATGATAATTTTCCTAAACGTACAAATGTTTGTGAGACTAAAATAGGGTTATCTTTATCAGTTCTATTAAAATTCGAATATTTTTTTTCGAATGAATTCCGGTCGACTCACGATTTTCGAACAGCGGGACATTAGCCACAGGGCTTGAATGATAATTTACCTGCTTTTTTCATTCTTTCTCAGAGAGATATAAGTTGAAATAACACAACAGAGCGAAAAGGTAGCAGCTGCCACGAGAGAGGGTCTTGGCAACGTCAGAGGAAGCACAAAAAAGTAAACTATAATGACTATAATGTTTTTAATGTGAGAAAGACAAATATAGCAGCCTATTAAAATCGAAGGCCTAAGATGATAGCTTTTCTCGAATCAATGCCTACACAGTGAAATTACAAAGCTTTTGAATGAGTAGAAATGCAAGAAAGTTCACGAAAATGATTTTCCTCCTCGCTCTCAGGAACTGAATTTCGATGAACGTAAAGTTATCTTTTTGACGATCAACGTCACGAAATGTAATTTAAAAAGTACAATGTTTTTTCTTTTTTCTCGTGTTAAATAAAAGACTCATATGATTTTCTCTTTAATTAAACCTTTTTTTTGTGCTGGCCGTGGCTCTATTGATCAAGAAACTTCTCATGTTTGGCTTTGAGAAGGAACGTCGCGGGTACGGCTGAAGCAATTGTCAACTGGCCTTATTTTTGTGAACAATTTACAAGCTCTTGCTTTGGGAAGACGGTTTTAAGAGACTATGCGAGAGTTCAAAATCCGTGTTGTGTACTTGTAAACCGCACATATTTGCTGAAGTTTTAACCCCAAGTAAAATTAATTTTCTTTGTCTTTACTCAGCGAACAAACTAAATGGCCAATAAATGATTCTGGGTTCGGTTTCGAGTATTCTTGTAATTCGTTTTAACATTAAAGATCTTTCGCACAAGTTCTTCGCGCTTTTCAACTGATTCGCACTCGGTTCTGAGTAGCTGTTCTTGCTTCGAGCTTGGCTTAAGGGCAAGCTCATAATGATGATACCTTTATTACACAGCGAGATGTGAAGTCAGCGTAAATTATAATTATGGACTTACGGCCCTTATCGAATAGACTCAGTGGCTGTTTTAAGTCTGTTTGTCAGTAAATCTTGTGTGAGATTACTATATGGGTTGGAAGATAAAGTCGTTTTTCGGGGCTAGACGTGTAATGATCTGAGTACTTTGTAGTTCTAACTGAAAAATTATCTTCGAGTTTAATTATTCACAGTAATTCTTACAAAAATGGGCTAGTCTTGCCGGTTCTGTCAGTCAACTCCCACAAAGGATATTTCAGCAGCTGTTCCGCCAGCAGCAAATCTGGTCATTTACAGCGCGGCTGGCACAGCTGACAAGCATGCAAAAAAACATGACTATTCCACAGGCGCGAATTATTATCAATCTGTGGTCTAGATACCGAAGTCTTTGAATTCCAGCTGAAGGAATGAATATACCGCAGACTAGAGACTAGATCTAGTCTCTTGACCGCAGATTATTAACCTTAATTTTTTTTAGCAGTCCACGAAAAATACTGTGATCAGTTTTTCGAAGATTTCTTGAAAAGTACGGTGGCCAAACAGGGCCAACACAAATTTTCCAAAATTTAAGGTGGCTCTGAATACCCCTCGTATAATTTTTTTTAAACTTTGCAAAAAGGTGGATCTTATCATGCTAATTACAATTTGACAATAAAAAATCAGGGTCACCAAACTCGTTTTTGAGTTATAAGCGCTTAAAGCTAAAAATAAGGGTGTTTTTAGCAGGTCATATTGTTGCTATAGTAACATAGCATGTTGATCAATGATTAGGCAGTTTTTGGATACCATGATTTTGACATCAACTGATATAGAGTGGGTATAATGGAAGTCTTGGAAAGTACTGGAACTGTTTCCAGCCACCTTAAGGGAATATCCACAATTAGGACAGAAGTTGTCATTTTCAGGCGACTTTGATCCACATCGGCTACAGAACATCGTAGTAAAATAACAGTTAGTTGACAAAAATTTTCACTGCGGTCAAATGTAGCGCATGTGCAAACACTTCAATTGTGAAATTTTCCGCCCAAAATACCATAGCAAACCATTGCAAAAACCCGTCACTCAAAGACGCGTCCAAAATAGGTTAATGATTAATGATTAAGGGTGTTAACTTCGGAACTTGAAGCTTGGTAGTTTTTCTTTGGATTTTTTATGATCTACTAAACAGGTTTGGCGAGCTTTTGACGAGTTGCTTAGTGTAAATTTTCTAGTTTCTCCAGTTCTCAAGTTATCTCTCTAATCACATAAATCTCTTTTTGGTCCCGTGTTGCCATTGTTTGGTGATGTTTTCCCCTTTGTTTGCGTTTTCTTTTTTGTTTGTGTCGGCCCTTTTGGGCCACGGTAGAGTCTGCGGAAAGAAACGCTTTCGAAACAGACAAGAAGAGATCCAGACGACTCGCAGATGTCTTCCTCGGTTTTATGTCCTGATTGTCTTTTCGCCGAAACCTCCGACAGAACCGTAAAGATTGAAATCCTTGAAGAATGCAAAAACATTTATTTGTGCCGTGTGACGAAGGTGTCTGATTTTTATGATCACTCACGGTAAGCTAGTAAGGAAAACTAAACTGATGCTGAAGTGAAAAGCTGACAGCAGCTTTAAGGCCTGGCTAAATTTAAACTAGGAAACATGATTGTTGCGGAAACATTGTTGCGGAGGCAAATGTTTCCCAGTTTAGCCGCGCAGGAAACATATGTTGCGGAAATAAATTTTGCTGCTCGGAAACAAAAAAATGTATTTGCCTTAAAGAAGGTGGCTGAAAACAGTTTCCAGCACTTCCAAGTCGTAGACTTTGATGGATCATTAAAACTACTCTATATCGGTTGATGCCAAAATTATTGTACCAAAAAACTGCCCGATTTTCGAAAATTTATCTGGTTCTTGGTATTCCCATCGGGGGAAACCCACGTTACTTTGTGGATGGTCTTATGCGGAAACAATGTTCCTGTTATAACTAGTTCATTCATATCACACATATCGCAAAGCCTTTCTCCATTATCATTTCTTTGCCCCAGTCCATGTTTACCCATCACACGTTCATACGCCCAGTTGTCGTTTCCAACCTTAGCATTCATGTCCCCCGTGACAATTAACATATCATGTCATTGACACTATCTAGCACATCCTGTAGCCTCCCATAGAACTCATCTTTTATCCGCTCATCTGTATCTTCAGTGGGTGCATATACATGTATGATCGTAAGTTTATTGTATTTGGAATAAAATCTGGCTTGAATAACCCTTTCGCTGATCGGAGTCCATTCCATCAGAGATCGTGCTGCATGTTTTGACATCAGTATGCCTACTCCCTCTCTATGGTTGTCATCATCTCTTCCGGAGTAAATGATGGTTTCGCCCTCTGCAAGTTGCATTGTTCCTTGTCCTGTCCAGTGTGTTTCACTGATGCCCATTACATCTATACCTCTCCTTGTCATTTCTCTCGCCGCCTGTGCAATGTTGCCACTCCTGTAAAGCGTCCTTACGTTCCAGTTGCCTATCTTCATGGTGTATTTAGGGTGTATCAGTGGCTTGATCAGCCCGGAGGCGTCCTGCTGGCTTTGGCTCCCGTGCGTCATTAATTCTCTCTGATGAGGTACTGCCACAGTTCCCCTTTGAAATAGTGAATTCACTCTACTTCTGGTTTCTGTAATAATTCTTTTTTTACGGGAGAGGGTTATCAGCCCTCTGCCCAACCCCCAACCTGGAGGGCCAGTAGGATCACTCTTTGTCTGGCCCCTACCCTTTGACCTGTTTGGCATGGGTGTCCCTGCCAGGAGTACAAGACTCCAGCCAACATAGCTTTACGGGTCACTGGAACACGCAAGCCGCCTTAGTAAGGAGTAATTAAAGTATGATAGATACTAAGCAATAGTTGACGTGGGATATAATGTCTCAGTTTAGCAATAATTCCAATTGATTTACTAATTTTATGACAGATAAAATCAATGTGATTCTTCCACGAGAGGTCTGAATCAATCATTATTCCGAGATATTTGACAAAGTCTTTTATTTCAAGGCTTGTCTGGGTGTTCGACGTAGGGTTGAAAATTTTAACTTGAGGAACAAAAGGCATAGTCTTTTGACGAGGACGAAAAATAACGTAGTTAGATTTTTTATACTGAAAATGCCAAAATTGCAGTCAGGGATGGACATCAGAATTGAAATTTGTGCTTGACACTGACTCTTTTTAACGTTAGAAACAACGTTAATAAAACTTCAAAGACGTTTCGACCAAACAACTTTGGCCTTCATCGGTTTCTTCAAAAAGCCAACTGAGTGACGGTTTTCTAACGGTTCACAATTCTGCGCGTGCTACGCCAGCAAAAAACATAACGAACGACCGGCCAAAGGACAGACCTTCTCCCTTGCAGTGCAGAGGTGTTGTTTACAAGGTCGGCTGCGTTGATTGCAACTTCGTGTACTATGGAAAAACGGACAGAGCCTTGGAAACAAGGTTAAAAGAACATAAAAGAGCGGTTCGGGTTGGAGACAACAATTCCAAAGTTGCGCAACACGCGAACCAATTTGGCCATAGTATAGACTTCAACCATGCGACAATTGTGGACAAGGCTCGTAATTTTCACGAGAGACTTTTTCTCGAGGCCTGGTACTCGCAGAGAGACAACAATGCGGGAAACGAACATATTGACATCCCGGATGTTTACAAACCCCTCGCGTAATCACGCGCAGCGGTCGTTCGTTATGTTTTTTGCTGGCGTAGCACGCGCAGAATTGTGAACCGTTAGAAAGCCGTCACTCAGTTGGCTTTTTGAAGAAACCGATGAAGGCCAAAGTTGTTTGGTCGAAACGTCTTTGAAGTTTTATTAACGTTGTTTCTAGCGTTAACAAGAGTCAGTGTCAAGCACAAATTTCAATTCAGATTTTTTTATGTTTAAAGGGAACCTCCACTGTGACAAAAAGTTCACTTCAAATTACACGATAAAATTTTAAGAATCAAATTTGTTTGAAGTTTTAACTAACAAAGCGCGTTTACCTGAAATAAATGAATTATAGAATCGTTTATTTTTGTTTTTAAAGTTCCCGGGCGCCGCCATCTTGAATAATTGTGACGTGAAATGGTTGCCCTTTTGTTATTAGACAAAAGCTCTTTGTGTCAGAACAAAAGAGCAACCAAGACACGTCACAATTATTCAAGATGGCGGCGCCCGGGAAATTTGAAAACAAAAATACGCGATTCTAAACTTCATTTTTCTCCACTATAGACACTTTTCTGGACAAAAATTAAAACTAACGTTATTACAAATACTGTATCCTGCGGTTTAACGTGATTTTTTGGTAGGAGTGGAGGTTCCCTTTAATGTCAGCTTATTAGCTTTCAGCCATTCACTAACTTTGGCAAGCTCTGAATTAACTGTTGATTCAAGGGTACGCAAGTTATTATTTGCATAAATTATATTTGTATCGTCTGCAAACAAATAAAAAGTGAATTCCTTAGAACATTTATAAATGTCGTTTATATACAAAAGGAATAAGAGGGGGCCAAGAACTGAGCCTTGGGGTACCCCACAAAGAGTTTTCTCTTCCTTAGATATATACCCTGGGTACCAGAGGTTTTTCTCGCGTTGTACGAGCTTTGTTCGGCCGAAGGCCGAAGACACGAGCGGCGAAGCCGCGAGAAAAACCTCGTTTTTCGCGCGGGTCACAATAGAGACATAACCGACACCGGAAACCGCGCAAGAAAAACCTCTGGTACCCAGGGTATTAGATATATGGTTATCAATTTCAATTGACTGCCGACGATCTGTTAGATACGATTTAAACCAAGTATTTATTAGCCCTCTTATACCATAATTTTCAAGTTTAGCTAAAAGAATGCTGTGGTTAACAGTGTCAAATGCCTTTTTAAGATCAATAAAAATACCACATGTATACTTCCCACTGTCCATACAGTTATGAATATTGTTAACAATATCTAGTATTGCATGTTGTGTACTATGTTTACTACGGAAGCCATATTGGAGATTATAGATTATATTATTCTTATTTATAAATTTGGTAAGTCGAGCATATATTAGTTTTTCAAATATTCGATTATAAATAGAAGTGAAATAGGTCTGTAGTTTTCAGGTAAAGTATCGTCATCGTCTTTAAATACTGGAACTACCTTAGCTAGTTTGAATTTTGCTGGATAAATTCCAGTAAGAATGGACTGGTTAAATATTTCAGCTAGAGGTAGTGATATGAATGATCTTGCTAGTTTTAAAAGTTTAGCTGGGCTGGAATAAAGTCCATACGCTTTGTTTTCTGGTAAAGTTATAATTTCAGATTCTACTTCTTGGGGAATAATCGGATCGAAATAAAAGGTATTTGACAACGGTGGGTCTAGATAATTAGAAAAGGTGCCTGATACTTCAGGTATAGCACTTGCTAGCTTATCACCAACGGTTGCAAAATATTCATTCAGTGTATTCCCAATTGTCTTGGGGTCACTAGTCAGAGCTGCAATTTCATTTGAGCGGATGAAGTTGATATTTTTTGCTTTCTGTTTCTTTCTCATGCTCCCCAGTAGTTCATTAATTCCTTTCCAAGTCTGCCGCATGTTCTTTATATTAGAATTAAAGAAGTTTTGATAATACTTTTGTTTGCTCAAACGAATGAGAGCAGTTAATTTGTTTCTATATTGTTTATATTTGTTCCAGTTTGAGTTAAAGAATAAGTTGTTTTTCACGCATATAGATCGTCTTATCCCTTTTGTTAACCAAGGTTTAGTTAGAAGTTTCAGCCTCCGCTTTGATACATCCTTGAGGGGAGCGTGTTTATTTATAAGGCGGTTAATATTTTTATAGAACCTGGAAAAAGATTTGTTTACATCGAAACTGCGGCAAGTATTATTCCAGTCAATTTCGCATAAATCGGTCATGAATTTGTCAGCGTTAAAGTTTGAGTAGTCTCTCACTTTGGTTTTGTTTAGAGGTGGGAACAGTTGCTGTTGCGTCAGAATCATACAAGCTTGAGAGAAATGATCAGTTATATCGGTAACAATATTTCCGCCAACAATACTGTTTTCAAGATTATTTAAATATGGCCGTTCTGAACTGTATCGGGATCAAATCTTCTCACATACCATTTACCTTTACAACAGGAAATTTGATTGGTGTTTAATAGTAGATCCAATCTGATTGGTGTGACACATACATACATCTCTCACTGAACCACCCGTCCATAACATACCCGACGCGCCGACTAGGAAGTATTTTTTTTTGCAAAAAAAAAATAACTCAAAAATGCACAATAAGCAGTAATAAATAAAGCTGCAATTTGGAGACTAGACAGGTTAGCAGATGGCGAGGCATACTTTGAACAAATTGAAGAAATCATCTCAGGAGTAATTGGTTCCTTTTTAACCGAAATCCGGGCACCAGCCTCGATAATGTTCTTTACCAGAGGATCTTGACAAGGATCAGGAAAACCATAGAGCTTGTTAGCCCACGAAATGCCACAAGAAGAAGAATGAAGTACGGAGGAGCTTGTATCACTTTGGATAAGATGCTCTAGGTAAAGAGCGACGTCTAACGGCCTTGTAGGCAAAGCAGTGATCTCGGGAAAGCAAGATGCCCAGACTCTGAATAGGACCTGGAATACTGATAAATGGTGCGTGGAGCCTTGGACTGCAATGCACGAGCCGGAAGCGAACTGGCAAGTCTTCGGAGTTCAGGATTCTGTAGGGTGGAGTTAGTCTGCGTAAAAACAATATCACCTTGTGCAGGAAAAGAAAAAAAAAACAAGAATTTTTAGTCCAACACGGACTACTACTAATGGGCGTGAAAAAAGCCTTTTTCACGCCTATTAGTAGGCGGCCCAGTGGCGTCCAGAGTAAATCAAGTGTGCAAATGCCAAGCGGCAAAAGAAATAAACGCACAAAGCCAAGTAGCAAACACTTTAATTCCAACAGCTGATCAAGCAAAAAATACAAACTAATTTGCTTAGATTTAACTGGTTCCATTAATACGCAAGAAAAGGACAGGCAAATTAAATTTATCAGAACCCCAAAATACAATTCTTATTAGCACCATGCACAAAGACTTGCTTCCCTTCAGCAACATAAAGGAAGTCAAGAATATAACTACGGAAAGAACGATCTTCGGTGAAAGGACCCCATCGAGAATCTATTGCACGAAAATAATCGTTGGAAACACACCAGTCATCGAAATCAATGATCGTACTGTAATAATCAGCTTTCTGATTAAACGTACGGGGAATCCACTCCACTGACAACCTAATACCATTTAAATGCGGATTATTGCTCCCAGAATCTGTAATGAACGCTACGGCTTTATTATAACAGAGGAATTATGCAAAATGGAAGCAAAACTTCTCAACGCAAAACTAACAGACTTCAATTCCCTCCATGCCAAGTGGAGCTTTGCTTCATTTCAAGATCATCAAAATTATTGTGGGCAATAGGAAACCCATCAACCTCAACATAAGTGTAAGAAGCACTGGCAACGTCTCTAGCGTCGGAATATACAAAGACTCCATGAATAGGGACAAAAAGAAAGTTGCTTACTGTCAAATCGATGCACAGAGAGATATAGAGAGGAATATGGTATTATAAATCATTATTACAAAAGCAAATTTTAAGAGCCATTCCTCTCGGCTGACACGGTTTGCTTTGCTTTGATTATTTTCCAAGTTGAACCGCCATCCCTCGCAAAAATATTCTAAACCTCGTCACCAGAAGCTAAAAAACGTAGCAGTCTGACTTTGAGCTATCCCCAGGGAGTCAAGTTCAATACGAAGTGGCTTGGAATATAAATTCGACTGGATCCGGCACAGATCCGCAGAGCAATACTTGAGAAATCTGAACAGGAGGTGACTACTGGGAGAAGGAGCATATCTCCTGCTGGGAGTGATGAAATCTATAAATAGCTTGCGAGGTCTCGGGAGTACAGCAACTTGTGGTTACCTACTCAGCCGGGGTCCAGAACACTCGGAATGTCGTGATTTCCGGCTCTCAAATCAAAAATATTAAAGAAAGGGTGACCTTTATACAATTGCTTCTACCCATGATTACTGCACCTTTCAATGACATGCGGACTGTAAAATTCAAAGCTCAACCGACAAATGCGTGTTTCACTACCGTCAATCAAATGTTCTGCGGCTCCTCCCAGCTTCCGACTTTGTTGTCTGAACTGTGCTCAACGATATGATTTGATTACCGCGCGCTCGGCAGTAGTCGGAAGCTGGGAAGGGCCGCCGAACATTGATTGGCGGTAACGAAAAACGCATTTGTCGGTTGAGCTTTGAATTTTAGAGTCCGCATGTTATTGAAAAGCGCATTAATAAAGAACAATGACTGAGGAACAAACTTGTATTTCTAATCGCAGGAACGTTTCAAAAGCAAGTTAAGAGAGGCGGGTGATCTTACTTTTAAGAAGATACACTGGGCATGAAATAAGACCATTGACAAATGAATGATTTTATTAAAAACTGGATCATTGGATAATGCAGTTTGAGAGTTTTCATTCGCTTAGCCATCATGGGCTATGAGCCATTATACCATGCTCCACGAATATGGTAAGCGTACGCGTGATTTTTTTGAGGCGTTTTAATTTTAAAGTTTAGTTTGCTACATTTTGGGGGCGTTTTTAATAAAACAATTATTCCACTCGCCCTTGTTGGACATGAGATGATTATAGCCAACTTGGCGCTATGCGCCTCGTTGGCTATCTACCATCTCATAACTAACGCGCGCTTGTGGAATAATTGTTAAATATACATCATGGCATGATTCCGTCTGCGACGCAGGCTAGGCACGAGTTACTTCCATAAATGTTCGAAGACGTCGTTTTGAACGTCTTTAGATATCAGAGCGACTTTGAATTCATGCAAAGCAGATTAGCCTTGGAAGCGTAGAAATAAGCCAAACAGTCAATGAAACAGAGGGTGAAACTTTTTACCGACTTTATTGGAAAACATTTGAGTTGTTCAGGAGATAGGAAACAAAACAGTTCTTGTCCTAAATCAAAATCAAAATATACTGTATATTTCTAATCACGTTGAAGCTACTGAGCAGTCCTCAACAATCCGAACAATATATATTTTTAATATAATTGTGGTCATTTTATTGTAATATTGGAATAGCTCATTTCACTTTTTGGGTGAATGAGCCAGAAATTCATTTGTCAAAAGTGAAAGCCTCATTGAAAAAAAATATATTTGATTTTTCACCGGTACAATTTAGGTTTACAGATAAGGTTTACCGAAGATAAATTAGTTTCCCTTTTATCCCCTGACATTAACTGTTTGATACACACAATTCGTCGCTTGAAATATAGCTGTTGCTAAATTGCAAGCAACAATAGTCAATTTCGTTCCCAGGCTCTCTTTCCTGGGAACGAGGTTAAATAATAGCTTCTAATTTAAACTCTACCGAAACGATTTCTCCTCTATCACTAAATAATGCAAGCAAGTCTGATCGGTTTGACCGGAATGACTTGAATTAAGACTGTGAACTAGATAATTTTTTTCTTCGCCGGTTTTTCTTGCTGTTTTCGCTTCTCAGTGGAATAACGACGGTTCGTATTCTTACTCATGCAAGAGAAGAATTAGTTCACAGTTAATATTAAAGTTTAATTGCGGCCCTAAAAGTTGTCGCCACGCATTACCACCTGCTTACCACCACGCGTCTCACTAGTGCCGCCAGCGGCAATGTAACGTTACATAAAAGTAACGCCATATCTTTACTATCGTGACTTTTTAACCTGTTTGAATACTGTTAATAATACCGCACTCTTTCGTTTTTATTCTTCCACGAGAAAAATGAAGACGGGGGGGGGGGGGGGGAGGGGAGGGAGGAAGAGAGGAGTAAGAGGAGAGCAAATTTGTAAAATAAACAAGTTATAATTCAACAAAAATACTTAACACGAAACCCCCTTAAATACATTCTTAGAATTCAATTAAACCCAATAAATAAATGACGCAAGGTCCCTCAAAATTCCTCTCTAAGAACCCGTCCACGCTACAAAGGAGAAATTTGAAAATGGAGCTTTATTTCTACGGTTAGGCCTACCGTCAAACAGAAATCTGGAGAAATTGTCTCCGAAAACGGCGCTTTTAGAAAACCCTTTAAGTGTAGACGGAAAACACTTTGAATACGGAGCTTTTTAAAAACGATGACGTAAAGATAAACATGCGATGACGAGAAAAATATCAAGGTGGCCACGTGGGTATAATTAGACCCTTGCGCGCATGCTCTATGGTGCACTCGAGAGTTTCAGTCGCCGGCGATTGTTGCGTTTTTAATTTTTTTCAGCATAGTGTGGACGGGGACATATAAAAAATATAACTTGCTAATTTTGCGCTTCACAATTCTTTTCGTCTCTTCCCCAGGCCACTTTTCTTCTCAAGGTTGGCCCGATTTGAATTGGAAAACGTCCCGGAGACGGGACTGCAAAAATAGACCATTGAAAGCTAAGGTCACCCTACATACCCCGCAGTTTGGCCAGAACGGGTTTTCGGTTCTCGTTTATTGCCTAGTGTCCTGTCATGCTAAAGGGTCTTAACGAAAACAAAACATAGTAAATGTACAAAACAGCTCCACGTGACTGCCACTCCCTGAGGTGATTGGCTGTGCGCATGCTTGTAGGTTCTGACCAAACAGGGGAGATGGGTAGTGTGACCAAAGCTTTTAACAGGTTTACATTGAGTTGACAAAAGTTTCGTATTAGGGTTTCATTTAGGCTGTACCATACAGGACAAGAGACCATTCTGCTACACATCCAGCCACTGGTCCTTGAAGATCAGTTGATGGTTTGCACCAGTCTCCCTCGTCACTGGCCACATTATTTGGTAGCTTTGGTGCGTCTGCTGACTTCATGTAATCGTCCTTGAAGCGTCCGTGAGAGAGCTCACGCTGGAAACTGGGTTCATCGTCACGTCGAGGGAATGTTTCGACTGATCTCTTTGTTACCTTCATGTAATCCTCCTTGAAACGACCGTAAGAAAGATCATTGGCGATGTTGGGTTGATCTCTCTGAGGCGACTCTCCTTCGTCGAACATCGTGTTGGCGTTTCTTGGAGAGTATTCGTTTTCAGACTGAAAATTGCAAAATAAACTTGTCAAACGAATGTACGCACATGGTCAAACAAAGATTGAAATTTGGTGAGTCCCTTTGAGTTTGCATAATCTACAATCTTTTTTCTTTTCTAGTTGTTAAAAATTATTAAAAACTGGTCTCTTTCCTGTTGGCTAATTGTGTTCTAGCTGAACTTATTTAGGCTGTGTACATGTAGGGTTTTTGCAAGGGAGGTAAGGATAATTTCTCTTTCAAAAAGAAATCACAACGTTTTTTTTTTGATGAGCTGGGAAGCTACGGTTGTATTTCAATTGTTCGAAATTGTTAGCTTTGTTATTTCTTACAATATGATGACAGATTTTTAGCCTTTTTCCGCACCAAGTATCTTCTTAACATCTTTTCGACATCAAGCAAGTCAACAGTTTGCGCAGCGTTTTTAAAATTGAGTTACACCCTCGTAAAGCAGTTTTTCATCGGCGGAATCGATCGACGTGACTCTGTGATTTTTCACACAGTCTACTCTATTTGTTTTTCCTGTTGCTTTCTTCTCTTTAATCATGAAGGTTTAGTGTTCTTTCTATTTTTAACGTTAATAGCCTGGCTTGCAAAGTACATCACCTTTTCATCCCTGATCGTCACTGTCCATTCTCCCTGCGGTTTTTCATCCCAGAATTCCACACTGGTGAAAGGCCATTTGACAAGACCGTCACTCGAGCTATCAAATGGTCTCTTGGCCAACAGACGGGAAGTGGTCCCCTGAGGGGAAACAAGGTCAATGACTATGTCCCCGCGACGGCGGTAGCTTAGCGATAAGACGAGTTGAACATGCTCCAACTTACTGATGTCGTCTTTGTCATTGTTTAGCTGTCAGTAACGAGAAATAACTTGTTTAGTCTAGGCCAAGAGAAGCGACAATCTCAGATAAAAGTATCCGCGCTTTACCAAGACAGGATGATCCTCTCTTGACTTTTCTTAGTATTGCAGGAACATTGTTGGTTAGCTATTGTGTTTGGTGTGGGTGTTGTTTATACAGTAGTTTCGACTAAGGCTGTTCTACAAGAGCGTACGCGACGATGCCGAAAGGCATGATGGGTAGTATCAGTTTGATTGTTGTTCAGCGAGATAGAACGAAAATCCAAATATACCGGCGTATTCATGTTTCTCCTCCCTTCACGTTGAAACCTTGTTAACTTCAATCAGCCAATATTAAACTGAATTTACCCATAACTTCTTTGGGCCTTATCGCGTACGCTTTTACGCATGACTGTATTCAGTGGATTACGCGACGCTAGGAAATTGCCGATAAAACTGCATGATGCGATTTCTTCAAGTTTTAGCTACTGGAACTTTCTAAATTGTATTCTCTAACGTCCTTTCGCACTATCTTAATGCAGGTAGCTGTTATTGCAGTTAAGTCTGCGGTCATAAACATGTTCTTTTGTCCGAAGAGGCACACAATACATAGCAGAACTGACCCTTAGACCCCGTGAACACTACGACAGAGAAATTTGAAAATGAACGTTTCATTCTGAAAGCGCATCAGATCTTTTCCGTCCACACTAAGCCGAAGGAATTTAAAAACGCAACAGTCGGCGGTCATTTCGGATTTGTGTTTGAGGAAAACTCAGTCAGGGATATCACATGATTGTCGTGACGCCATCGTTTTCGACGGAAAAGCTCCGTTTTCCACACGAAAAGGCCAAGCTTCCTCCGGTTTGAAGAGCGTTTCGAAAAGTGCCGTTTACGGATTAGTGTGGACGGTAGGCCTAAGCGCAGAAATAAAGCCTCGTTTTCAAATTCCTCCGTTAAGGCCTGTTCAAACGCACTCTACTTTGTATACCATACAAGATTCGACTTGTATACTCTACAAAGTCGAGTGCGTTTGAACACCTTGTATAGTGCCCACTATACACGATTCGACAAGTGTAATCGTGTATAGCGATGTTTGAAACTGGTCAAACTTCTACTCGACAACCACTCGACTTTTCCTTTGTTTCGCGATCACTGAAGCGATACTCTACAAAGTCGAGCTCGTTTGAACGCACCACTCGACTTGTAGAGCATTATACTCCGCCATGTTTTACGCCATTTCTATGGAAACGCGCGTGGAACTATGGGTAATCTTAACCACAATTCTCTGTTTCGTCATACTTGTAGAATGGTTGTATAGTCCGTGTATAGTACGTAAACACCTTACCCAACAACGCTATACAATGTCGATCATACAAAGTCGAGTGTTGTATAGTGCGTGTATAGTGCGTTTGAACAGGCCTTTAAGCCTCGTCTGTATGACGAACCACTGACAATAACCTCAGTTCCGTGAATAACAAACGCTGTGAATTCTCTTACAAAGAGCAAGCATCGTATACGTAAAGGAAACGAACAAATGTATAAATTAAAAAAATAATAATAACTTTTCATTAATTTTGTCACCTTCAAAGCCGTCTCTCTTCTGGAAGGTATCTCTGCGCTATCTCTTGTTAAGGCGCCTGGTACTTCATATGAAAGCTGTTGCGCAACACGCTTCCATTTCTTAGCTTTCTCTATCAGAGAAACCGCGTTTAAAACGCCAAATCCATAGGAACGACTGTAGAAATGTCCAGCGGCATTCTGAAAGGAAAAAAAAACCTGAGGTTAGTATATGGAGGGTCTTCGAGCCTGCAAAGCGAAGACAAGCGAAGGGAGGGGAAAGGAAGCAAAGCAAAGCAAAACAAAACATATAAAAACCCATATTAACTCACCTTGCTCCAAGATGCCCCATCAGGATCATTTTTCTTGGCAGTCTGAACAACCAAATGCTGCATATCTCGCCAAGTAAGCTCGGGGTTCGCTTCCAAAACCAGCGCAAAGATTCCTGCTGCCAGCGGAGCCGCACACGAGGTCCCAGAAAATTGCGTGACGCACTGATGATGCAAAGAGGTGGTAACCAGGTGGCTGTAGGGTTCCCGTTTGCCCGCGCCAGCGTCCCCTGTGTACACCACAGCCATTGTCGACGGACAATTCTCGTCGTAGCTCGTTCGAAATCCAGTAGGGCTGGCTGAGCCAATGGTTAAGGTGTAGATACTTGAAGCGTAGCCATCACAGTTACAGTCATCCAAAAAATTACCGCCATTTCCACTTGCCCACACATACAAAGTGCCTTTTCCTAGAGGGCAAGATCGAACGTTTATAGGTAGATGTTTATTCAGTTTAGGTTGCGGCAAATCAGATAGGCTCGATTCCCGCCATTCTCTTGGTAACAACGGCTGGTAATCGAGCCTACAAATCAGATAGCCAAGAAAAAAATAACCAGATACTATGATTTTCGACTAATGCCCGGTTAAGACGTCGAAACGCACCCTGGGTTGGTTTTCACTAGCGACGGAGTTGGACTCGTAATCAGAAGCGTAGAGCGATACAATCTAGTGAAAATCAAAACGATGGAATCGGAAGCAGAAAACCGATTCTGCTTATGACTCCGTCTCTTATGATTCAGTGAAAACTTGATTGTCGGAGTCGGAAGCAGAAGAGGAAGAAGACACCAATCATAATGCTCGATTTCCAGGCCTTGTGATTTGTTGACTCTTCCACTTCTGCTTCCGACTCCGACAATTTAGTTTTCACTGGATCACAGGCGACGGAGTCGTAAACGGAATGGGAAGAAATGGAAACGTTCTGATTCTTCCGACTCCGATTCCGTCGAGCTTATGACTCCGCTTACGTCTCCGATTTTCGATTTTCACTCTTACGACTCCGATTACGACTCCGACTCCCTTGTTAGTGGAAACCAGCCCGCCTTTAGTTCGGCTCGGCAGAAGCACGACGTCTGAACTGGGTATTCGTTTACGCGCATGAACGAAAGACGTACCTAACATGTGTTTCTCATCTGTTATTTTTAAGGTGTTTTTGGCCTTTTGTCCACAATAAAAAGGATGGAAAACAGTCATTTGTAATTAGCCCAATTTTGGAAGCTACATGGAAACTTTTAGCTTCGACGCTATTTAAAGTCTGTGTTCTCACCGACTTAGTGACGATTTCTATTAACGCTTTTCATCGGTTTAGTATTAGCGATGACGGTACATACGCATCAAAAGAAACGCTCGGCGCTAACGAAATCTTTTTTCTTGGCAAAATTTACCGTTGCCGTTGTGGTTTGTTTAAGCTTGAAGTTCCTAGCTAACATTGAAATACACCTGCAGCATAACTTGTCGTAGTTCAGGTGGTTCGGACAGAATATCATCTGTATCATCATCACTCAAACATGGTCGCTTGAAAAAAAAATTGTTCGCTTATTAATAGAGGTTTCAAAGTGCGAGTCGCCCTTCAAACTAAGTTCGAGAGTCATTTTGAACGCTTATTTTCCTACAGTGAACGTATTTAAGAAAAAGGATCCAGAAAAGCTGTTTAAATAGAGGAGAAAATTAAGACGCGAAATTAACTCAATGTGTCTCCGTGCCCAAAATTAAAATTCGAACTTAATTCTCTTTTTATAGAATAGCGTTTATAGAACAACTTCGTTGCTAATAGAAAACAGATAAAACATCGTAACAGGCAAAAACGTCCCTAAGATTGATTTAAATTTGCGAAGGACTCTTTTCTACCATTTCTCGAAATAATTACCATATGTTAGAGACAACATTGCCTGCAAAGAGCGTGTTCAGAATATAATTTAAATGCGTTTCGAGGAGATTTCCTACGAGTCCCACATAGCACTTCAAAAAAGACAATTTAAAGAACATGTGGTGTGTATTATTATCTACAGCGACTTAGTAAAATGTCATTAATAAAATACTTCTTACTTCCAAGTTTATGTGGGAATCTGTTTGTTTCCTAAGTGTCCGCCAAAAAAAAAATAAACATTCAATATTACATGATGCATTCCTCCCCTAGAGAAATTTGCTTTCGATATTAATAAATTTTAGCGACTGTTGCAAGATAAAGATAAAGAAATAATTGTACCGCGTCTTTATGCTTTCTGTGTAATTTTTTCGTGGAAAAACAGACACAAAAGTTAAATAGAAATTTAACCCGCTCTCGCTAATTGCATTGTTCCTGCAGGCTAGTGTTGTTCTAACAACTCACTGTTTATCATAATATTAACGTATGTGCATAATTCAGTTAGTTAACAAGTCAGTCTTAGAGAGTGTCAAGGAAAGCCGTAATTAATAAACAGAAGTATAAAAATACGGCCATCTGTTTTACTGCTCTAACAAGAGTATAAAAATAGATCTTTCAACGAGTCGCAGAAAGGAAAAACAGCGAAAGTTTATTAACTTTTAAATCCAACACACACACTAACACGTAAGCCTGAAACACATACCTTGTCTGCCGGTTTCGGCGCATCTTTTCATGGCTTTTTTGCCCAATTCCTCAGGCCTACCGAAGGTTTTTCCATCGTCTTTCGGTCCCCACGATGCACTGAATATATCGACGTAATCACAGTTAAAGCCCAGAGCCTTTGCTTCCACGGCGTCAGTAACTGGCCCATCTAACATTCTTATACCGCCGATTTTGGCGTTGTGGGCTACTCCGACTCCACATACCCCGTTATTTGCTTCTGCCGCTACCTCTCCAGAACATTTTGTGCCGTGAGCGTTTTCTGGTTTGGAGTCATCTGGACGCGGATCGGGATCATCGTCGTTCACATCCCAGCTCGCGCGGGGATCGTAGTTGCGTTTTAGGTCGGGGTGACCATGATCTAAGCCGTCATCAATGATTGTGACAACAACTCCGCGGCCGGTATAACCTTGTTTCACAGCCTCTAAAATACCCAGGTTCCCTCTGGTCTCGTCAGCTTTGAGGGAACCAAAATACCATTCATTATTCCACTCCGGATCGTTAAAATATCTTCTGTTTTCCTCGGCGCGCGCAAATCGGTCCAACGCTTCGAAGCCTCGTTTGTGCCTGAAGAGTAAAGTTAGTTGTTTGGCCCACTCGACCCGCGGGTGATCTAGCAATGGCTGGGTGTGATGCTCCGCGCTCCGCTTATGCCGGCTTGGCGTTTGCTCGTGGACAAACTTGAAATATCCAAGTAGATTACCTACCGTTCCGTGATTCTTAAATCCTGACGCTGCCGCGACTTCGTCCGCCACTGTTTCGTCGTGCGTGTCGAGTTGAACCGCCCAAGAGTTGGTGAAAATTTCGCCATTAGTTTCAACATCTTCAACTCTCTGATCACTGTGCACCGCTAAACACAAAAGTAACCCGAACAAAATAATGTGCAAAGTCATAGCGCGAAATTTCGCGTTGTTCTTCCCTCAGATCCGACTGTCAGCTGATGACGAAGAGTGAGGGTTAAACTGACTTTTAATAACTATGCAAAATTTCAAAACCATTAACCATGCTAACTGCTCATTTGCAAGCGATATTAACATTCGATCCAATCAAGCACGAGACGAGATGTCAGGAAGCTTCAGAACTTGCATGGCAACGGTGATTGAAGACGTCAGAGAGACAGAGCGACGAGGGAAAATGCTGCCCACTAACCTTATGCCAAAGAAATGAAATGAAGGATAATAGTATACGTACTTCTTCACAAAATGAATTTGCAATTTAGTCCCACAGCAGTAATTTATTCCTGTGAGCTCTGCTCTGATATAGAATTAATAAAAAATATGCAAAAAGACGCGTCTAAATTCCCCGATGAGTAACCCGTCTCCTCTCACAGGTGCTCAAGCGGTTTTTAACACGACAGAGAGCCAACGTGCGACCCGATGTTATACATTCATAAGATCCTGAGGTGACGTTTGAAGCATTTCTTCACTGATCGCAAGTTTTTTGTTCTCTGATGGAATTTTATGGTAATCGTTATCCTTCCGGTGGCAATGGTTTCTAACACTCTTCCTGTCCGGAAGTGTTAAGAGAAATCACTTCTCGCCGGGTTGGTAATCTTAAAAGCTGCTCCCTGAGCTATGAGCATCTGCAGTTCAAAACTAAACAGCGATGGCGAAATTGTCGAGAAGCGAGTCGGGAGTTTTGGATCATGAACAATGCCAAAAACGAAAACAGAAAACAAAACAAAGTGGGCATTTTATTAAGGAAACAAAATACTCCTAATGTATTTTGTAAGAGCTCCAATAATTCCCCTTACTCCCACCTCGTCAAGTTCGGGAGAATCTAACCGGGAGAAGACAAGATGTCTCTATCAAGATGTTCACACGATTTCTTTGTTATTTCATACTCGATTACGAGAACATAGGGAGCTAAGGCACTCGTAGTCTAATCAAGTTCTTGATTCTTATAATATTCCTACTGTAAAGGGAAAATAGATAGATAAAAACTACTGCTACAAAAGGGCTAAAGTGAGATCATTATTTCTTGTGTTTAGCACATAAAAAAGAAAACATTTGATTTCTATCTATTAGCTTCTGTGCGTTCTCTCTCTTTCTCTTGTGACAAGGAGCACGCACAATTACTGTAAAACACAAACAAAGTAGTAATTTAACTCCAAAGCGTGTTTGAAATTTTATACCTACTTCAAAAGCTGTTAAAACACGTTTATGAGGGCGGTTTAGATATCAGAGAGAGTTGGGATGTATAAGTTTTCATCCCTACGGATCAAAACTTTCACCTGCTTACACACGAGAAAAGTGAGGGATCGACTTTCGGCATTTGGGGTTGTTATGCATTGATCAGCTGCTTTATTTATCTTCTGGGGTTCGTAACTTAGATTAACATACTACCGAGTAGTTAAATTACATTTTTTAAACCTGATCTTGGGAATGGCCTGCACTTAGAAAACTAGTGAATATCGTTATGGCTGGGATAAAAGCTACAAGAACCGTAAAACTATACGGTTTACAATTCTTGCCTTTTTCCTGCCGGCAAATTTAATTGTAACACACGAGTAAGTCGTCGCAAGCAAAGGTCACAATTTTCCCCCTCTCTTTCACCGGTGTGAAACAAAGGGGAATAAGAGAACAGGTGATGAACAGGCTTACGCGCCTATGCAGCCACTTAGCGGCGATCTGTGTAAGAGTAACGTTGACATTATACGCTAAGTTCTGGTTGGAGAGGACGAAGAGTGAGAACATATGCTTCATCTTAAGTTATTTTAAGACGTTACCCAGTCCTTCCGCGGATGTTTCGTGGAGGATAGGCGTAAAGCCGTTTGGGCTGACCATCGTCCTAGCATTGCTATTTTTTGCAAATCCTCGTCCTAACATTGCTATTTTTTGACCCTCCTGCGATTTCCGAAATTTAGATTACCGTCGAACCTCTATTACCACCGTTTTCCTTGATACGCGACTTTCGAAATCAAAACACCCGCGGAAACGTTTCCAAAATTTCCGTCAGTCTTGCGTGTTATCGACAGATCGGATCGAAATCCACCAATCACAGCCACTAGTGTGACCTTCAGACCTTGTTTACGTCATGTTAGCGGGCTGTGATTGGTGGATTTCGATCCGATCTGTCGATATCATGTATGATTGACGGAAATTTTGGAAATGTTTCCGCGGGTGGTTTGATTTCGAAAGTCGCGTATCAAGGAAAACGGTGGTAAGGACCCCATCTCCCTTTTCCTGGACGGTGGCCGCTTAATAGAAGTTCGACTGTAATGTAAAATAGCTCGAGATGAATTACCTTCCCCGCTATGTCCCGGGAGTCGAGGGCAGTGGTTTCAATTGACTGGCGCACAAATCCTATATCGGTAGTAGTAGTAGATCTTTATTAAAACTCGGTTGAAAAATCTTCAGTTATAGCAATAATATTTTAATTACAATCATTTGCAAAAATTAAAATTACTATAAAAACTGGTTTACAAGATTGCCGAGTGGGAATCGAATGTTTCAAGTGCGCGGTTGATTTCCTTCTTAAACTGCCCAATTGATCTGATCGCCCCAATACTTTCAGGAAGAAAAATTCTACAGTAAGGCACGGCTATAGCCAAAGCTACGTTTCAAATAGTCAGTACGCGGCTTGGGTAAGTTTAACTTACGGAAAGAATCACGCAAGTCATAGTCTGTGTCGCTCACTGAATAATTCATGCAAGTACACTGGGGCTAACAACGGACTTTAAACATCATTATAGCTTTCTGCTTTCTTCTTCTTAATGAATAGCTGCTCACACTTCAATGTTTCCCTAGCTGCTCCGTTTTGCAATTTTTGTAGTTTCTTAGATAGATAAGAACTCAATCTATCCAAAAACGGGGGCACAGTAATCGAAATTAGGTTGGATTAAAGCGTTATATATTTGTACTGCAGTGGACTGAGAAATGAGGGATCTAATGCACTTCAGAACACCTATTGCCGAGGATATCTTTCTGCATAGTTCTCTGATGTGATTGGACCATGAAAGTCGGTCATCAATAATCAAACCTAATGATTAGGCATACTCAACCCTAATTGGTTGGCTACCTAATTGGATATTAATCTCACTACAACCACTATTGATTTTAATCACCGTTAAAACTGTCTCGCCCTCATCATCTCTTGGTTTAGTTATTGCGATCGGTTTTGGATAGAAGAAGAGTCACGTTTCATTCAGAACAGTTTCAGTAAACGAGTTTTACAAAGCGCCGCATCGAAACGTAGAAGAAGTTAAGGTCGACGGGGCGTTTCTTTAAACAATACGGAAAGCTCGGGAGTCAGAAAACCCCGGAATAATGTCTTTAAGTTTGCAGACTAGTATTTGAAAAATGATGAGCCCATCAGGATGTAAGGACAGCTAATATGCTAATATGGCGAGTATAAAACCGGCTTACACTATGTACAAATTTAAAAACTGAGGTTACATTTCCAAAGTTGCTTGAAAGTTCTCCAAATAAGTTCTCCTAAATTCTGCTTGCAAGAATTCCACTCGGCTCGATTAGCTTTTAAGTTTGGGTAAATTTGCTTAATTTTCTGATTCAATTATCTTCTTTGTAACCAAGAGTTTTTTTTTATTTCGGTAATTAAATGTGTGCTGATGTTGTTGAAGATAAAATTCCGTAATGAAGTGAAACAGACTGGAAATGAACTCTTCCCATTCCATCAAATCCTACATTCAATATCTAACTCAGTCACTGACTGAGAAGAGTACAAAAAACAAACGAAAACCGAGAAATATCCCACTGCACTTCCACATTTAATAAAAAAAAAGAAATAATAAAAATCAAAATGTAACTTGAGCTTTGAGGCGAAAAGTTTAATTTGTTGTTTATCAACATCACGATATTTTACATTCAGCATATTACGCATAAAAAATATGTTCCTTAAGGTATAATCTTTTCTGCAATGTTACTCAATGCATTTAAGTAAATAACTCCTACTAAGCTATCGATGCCCTACGTCTCTCATGCGGCAAGGAGGACTACGTGACTAACCTACTCTTCGATTATCATTGTACATTTTTACATAAACCGATCCGAAATTTTCAGTACAGTTTCTTTGGTTACAAATTTCTTTAACTGCCAAACAAAGGTTTTAATTTCACAGTGGACTATGCTTTTTGGTGTCTACATGTTCGATGTGTTTATTGCTTCGTCAAAATAGCAGTCGTTTCTCTGGCAATAAGCTTCTTCACTGCAAAACACTCCTCACTCTTGGACTAAATTCATACTTTTTAACGGCATTAACCAGTTTCTATTTTTAGCATCTACACGTTCATTTTTTAGTGGTTTAAGCAACCGGACACCAATTAGCCCGCAGGACAAAGCTAACTGTAAAAGATTTAATTAAACCCCAGCGAGTCGCAAAGCTGTCGCTTGTTGCATTGTTTATGTCGAATTACGTCGACTTTGGCTACACCTTTGCTTTGGTTAATGCGATAAAGAAAAAAAAACTACAAAAAGCTCATTCACAGCAGATCCTTGCAACTGGGGAATCGATAACTAGTTGACTAAAATAAGTAGGAAAAACCCGCGAGTTTACAGCTAGCGGTTCCACCAAATGTACTTTATTTCTAGACTGACAAGAAAGTCAGACATCTTCCTAGTATAAGTATAAACCGGTTTTACGAGATTGACTAGAAGACAAACCGGTTAAAAGGAGTAGTAAATCCCGGTCCGCTGCCGCAGCCCCCAGGGGGTCCCCTGTTGTTGTCATCCTCGTCATCAGGCGGTTGGAAGATGTTTGACCGTGCTTTCCGTTTGGCAGTATTCACCGCCTGACGCTCGCGCTCCTAACAACAAAGAGAGTTTGCATTATGAAGGTGTACGTTAAGCCGAGACCGTACTAACGGCAACCATTCACTCCCCTACAACGACCCCACCCTGGTTAGTCCGGATGTTGGACCCTGACTGTGCGCAGGACTGCGAGTAACTTCTCTTCCGAGAGAAAAATAGCCATGCGCACGAGGGCATTATTCCTCTCGTGCTCTTTTTCACGCCAGGCTCCCGCCAACACTGGACGGACTAAGAAACAGAGGCTTCTCGTATTCTCATTCGACTGCGCGAAAACCCAGGAGTCTTCGTTGATGTCCTTATTTACATATTGCCTCCTCTAGCATAGCACTTTGAGTACAGAAGCCTTCATGCTACTGTAGATATGAAGTGACTTAAAACCTTTTAAGAGTCTGTTAAAATTTAGTTATTGGAGAGATTTTTAGCTGACATAGCCTTGTCTATGTCTATTTTTAGCTGTTGGGTTTCATATTGAAGACGACATCGGCTTTCAGAAAATGTAAACCTCATTAGTACAACGGCCACTGTTTGTATAAGTTGTACAGAGTGGTTCTAAACCCTTTTGTGTGAACATTTAAATTAAAGCTGATGAGCAGTGGTTTCACGTCGCAATGTTTTTTAAACGAACTTACCTGCAAGTATAACAGGTTATCACGATTAACAATGTCTGCCAGTTCCGGTCGGATCTCTCCAGTCAGCTTATCCTGTGGAATATCTATATCACTTCTGCTCTCAATTGGGACGACTGTGGCACAAGAGCTTACTCGCTTGTAGATCAACACGTACGGAGTATCCTTGGGAAAGCGCTTAGACACATCAGCAAAGGTGCTGAATGCTGAGTAAGATACACGACTGTCATTGAAGAGAAACCACGTGTCCTGATCACTCGTTCTAGAAGTCGAACCAACGTCACTTTCTCCTCCTCCACCAATCAGATGCGCTGAGGAGCGCGCGTAACAGTAGTAATGTCCACTTTCGGATGAAGTGCCCGAGTGGACAATGACTGAACACAGAGAATAGACAATGTCTGCGGCAGATTTTTCATCATATGTCAAGGCAGTGTCTCTGCTTGCACTGTCTACGATGCTTTCATGTTCTTGTTTCGTTCTTTTAGATTTAAAGCATGACTGGCTGATGATGTCACTACTTTTGTCATCGCTACCATCGGGAACACAATCCCGCACCTCCCCTCCCCTGACATTTCCTCTGAGCTGCGAGCGCGGCAGCTTCAGAACAAGAGGGTAAGACACACTCTGTAATATCTTCGACCTTTGCTGTGTCCGTACATTGTAAGCGAACCTCTTGAGTGTCAACACAAGAAAGTTTGATGCCCTGGAAATGGTGACAGTCCGCTCCGCGTCCTGCAAACTGTTGCACTGATCACAATGGTATTGATTTGAACCTTCAAGAACTTCAGGCTCAAAAAAATACTCCAGTAACTGTGTGATGGATATGTGTGGGGTGTCGACCCTCAAGCCTGACTCGCGTAACTTTGTCGGCAGACTTGGCCCAGTTGTAAAAGACATTGAACTATCCGCGGAGGCAGCGCTGTGCGACGAAGCTGCAGCAACAGCGTCAGCATCTTCAGCAGGCTTTGATGTTAAACCAGATGCATTTATGCTATGAGTGACATCTCCCCCTTTGAGACTTCGATCAGAGCTAAGAGTGGAATTCACCGTCATTTCATCGTGCTCAACTGGTTGTTTATCAGACGACAGATTCTCATCCTGTACAGGCAAAATGCGACCTTGTAATTCACTGGCCTGCGGGAACGACAGTGGTAAGTCTGTGAACTCTTCCTCTCTACAAGAAGTGCTATTGCACCTGCGACAGCACAGGCACACCAACAGCTTTCCAGCAAAGGTGTCATCTATGAGCGTGGTTTTGGGCATTTCGTCATTGTTGCTATTGGTAAGGGATTTGTCTTCCTCGCTGATTCTGTCAAGAAGGAACTTAAGGAATTCTGAGCAATCTTGTTGAGTACCTGGGGCAAACCATGAAGGCCTTGCAACCTGAAGGAACTTTGAAGGCGCAAAGGCAGATCTCTGTTGGAAAAAGAAACCAACACGAGGTTAGTTTTAAGCCACAAAACAATCCTTTGTGTTTCACATGTTTCACAAATGTAAGATTTCATTGCTCCATTTTAACGTCAATTAGTGCAGTGTTTACTTGTAAACATTCTGAGAAACGTTTTGAGTAACACATGCCTGGAAAGATGAATAATGCTATGCACCGGATAAATCACTATCCAGTGGATAGTGCGGTTTGTTCTGTCAACTCTTATCCACTGGATAGCGATTTACCCGGGAACAATCGAGCCCTACTCTCTATTTCCATATGGCTTTCAATTCTTTTAAAAACATACAAAATACAGAAGGCAAAAGAACTGAAGCTTTACCTGTGTTAGAGAAAGGAAGGCAAACACTTCCTGCAATTGATGCAGCAGTGGTCGATGAGGGTATGTCTGATGCCCAAAAATAATATAACGGAATCTGTAAACACACAAATGTATATATATTGAACATCAATTTGTTCTTAAGGCAGGTTAATTCGTGTCAAAAGGGAAGGGTGAGTCTGGGATCCAAAACTTCTTAGACCAACAAATATGAGAAAATTGGTAACAATTGTTTGCATGGCCTACTGAAGATGAAGGTGGACAACAGAGTCAGAGATCTGGTGTTCAAATCTAGGTGAGTACAAAAATATTGAAACAAGAAAAGATCTATGGGGTTAGGCTTAGGGCAGGGCAGGAAAAAATTTGGAAATCCAGTTGCCCAGTGGGCCAGCACATTACAGTTGCCCCCACTAAAACATTACTTGCCTGATAGGTGCACAATGTTCATGCCATATCAACTACATCATCTACTACCTAAAGAAGTGCTTCTGCTACCTACCTGTCTATAATCAGTGATAGACTGTGACAAGACTACTGAGGCTCGTTTCACTTGCCCACTGGGCCCAAAAAAATTTCCATTTTCACTTGCCCAAGAGCAAAATTCACTCACCCCAGGCAACTGGAGCTGGCTTTTGAGAAATTGGGGGTAAAATTACAGTATTCAACTGAGAGAAACATCTTTTGATTTGAGTTATCGGGAGGTTCTAAAAAAAAGAGGGTCTGAGAAATCAGGATTCCACTGTATCAGTATAAGAAATTGTCAGACAACAACTGTTTAAACATTCTTTTAAGTTAAGATGAAAACTTACTCATCAAGCATATAGAGAGCCTGTAACACACTGTTCATATAACATGTATTGCCCAAGTTAACTAAACCAGTTTTTCCAGTCTCAGATTTCGGAGTAAAACCAGTGAGTGGAATGTGATAAGCCTGTGCAGACCATGCACTTTGAGCCAGCCACTTCCTGATCATCACTTCTGAAGGCTTAGGTAGATCCTAGTAAAATGTAAAGAAGGTTTGGCATGAAAAATAGATTGTCGCTGTAAAGGGCTCTGTTATGGAGTGAAATAGATGAAACAACACACTCATTTTCCTGTTCAAGCAAGTGTAATTTTCTTGTGGACCAGTTTTCTAAAACTACTCATTCTTATGCAAATTGGTGAATGGAAAGAAGGTGAACAGTCATTTTTTCCATTCGCTGAAGAAAAACATTATGACTATTCCAGATGAAATGTGGAACTTTTGTAAGAATTCACATCAGTGAGATACACAATACACAGGGTTCTCATTATTTCAGGAAGTAGAGGGCTAGTTCATGAAGTAGATGGCTGACACTGACTTGAGTGCCAAAGGGAGAAGCCTCTAAAGAGGTCTGGGCGTATACTTCCCCAGAATTTGAGAGGCTCTGAAATGCTTGCTATTTTACGCATTCTCTTGGAGGTATTTCCTAAAAAAAAATTCAAATTCGGAAAATCTCAAACAGCCTAGAATATTAAGGGATCACATTTTTTTTATTCGACCAGGATAGAGGACCCGCATGAAAACCAATTAAGGCTGATGTGGCTTCCTCTCTAAATATTATTTATACTTTATTATTTATTTACCCTAGAGCGCTAGGGTAACTGAAAACATGCACCATACCCTCACCCCATGCCCCTCTCAAGCTACAGCTTTGACTGTCCTGACACAAGGACAGTCAAGGTTTAGTCACTCTCCAAAAAGCATGTGTTTTTTCTAAATTACTCTTTACGAATTATGCACATGTATTATTTCATGAAAAGTAGGTGGCTAAGAAATTGAAGTAGAGGGTTACTTAGCCGGCGGCCAGAACTTAATGAGAACCCTGAATAAGTCATATTTGTGCCATCAATATTATTGTGGTTATAGAACTCAACAGGTTCTTAAAATAGGAAAAACAAATTACTAAACATTTCTTCTGGGCCAAAAAAGGGTTGTAATTATAAGGTGGTAAAATCAACAGGGAAGATCTAACTAAGTATTTGAACAGAACACATCTGAAGACGTTTCACTGAGAATTATCAAGTTCATTATTGTATTGAAGGGCCATTTGGCCACCACAATACCTGCAAACTATCAAGAACTGGTCCATACAACTCAGGGAAGCCTGTGTGTTGGTACATGAGGCAATGCATAAGTTCTGCAAGGGTCTGAAGTGTAGACTGTGAGGATGCACTGTTTTCCTTCTTTAGATTCTGTACAAGGCCAGGTACATGTTCAACAATCTAAAAAATAAACATGGAAGAAAGTCTTACAAAATAGAACCAGTTTGCTTTAGAGTATAGGAAAAAGACTAGAAATATAAAGTGACTAGAGTATTACAGCAGAGAAGAAAAGATGGAAAAGTAATTACCATATGTGTTAGCTGAGCACATAACCTAAACCTAAGTTTACGCCGAAACGTTCTCGCTACTTGTCTGTAGTCTGATGCACTCAACATGAAGTTTCCTTGCTACAGAAAGGAACTGATTTAGACATCAATATTATTGTAATTAATTTAAAGATAAACTGTCAGAGAAACCAACAGCATAGCGAGTTGCCTAATACACATCCAAAAAGATTTCTAACCACTAACCACTTTTCTTTGACTACTGAGCTTTATTAACAAAACTAAGTAACGTTGAACTTGTTTCTACCTCATGAAATGCTTGAGGAGAGTGTCGAAAGCTCAGTAGCATATGAGACAGGACAACCATAGTGCTCTCACGGACAACTGGAAATAACAAGCGGCTGAAAACCTAGAGAAAAAATAAACAGGTGAAAATTTAGAAAATTCAGAAAATTCAGAAATGATTTGAGAACAACACAGATTACCACTCCCTAGAGGACATTTTGCAAAAAAAATGAAACCCTAATATTCTTTGACATAATATGACAAATTAACTATTTTGCACTTTTAATTTTTGGCCCTCGGACTGAGATGTTTTTAAAATTTCAACAATTTGTTTGATGTCTAGGGCTGTGTTTGAGCCAGCTCAACTGCCTTTGGAGACAATTTGTCCCTCTGTTGCCTTTGCAAAGAGACAAGTAGACAATAGCAGGGGACAGAGCATAATTTATTACAGCATTAACGCTGCCTTTGTCTTTCTGCTGCCCAAGGAAAATTGCGAGGTTTTGAATTCAGAAGTCAAGCGTCATTTCCGTCATTGTCTAATACAAGCTGGATGGTGATGGAAGTTAGGCGGGCTTCGCGATGAAGGAGTTCGATTAGCAGGTAAAACTCTAATCTGCATTTGCCACTAGCGCGGCAGTTCAGAGCGTTGTGCCACCCCTCTAGATCACTGTTTGTCCGGATTGGTTGCTTCAATACACTCCACTCTCTTGTACTGTCTATCCACTGCTCCTGGATATATTCAATCAGACGTAGACATAGACTCTAGATCTAGGTGAACTGACATATTGGACGTAGGCGAATCGACTCTAGACGTAGGCGAACTGACAGTAGGCGAACCGACACATTATTTAGACCATAATTCTCATTTCCTCCTCAGGAAATTCATTTTAGATTTTTCTTCTGGTTCATCGATGATTTAATCCGTTTCACATTGAAAATAACTCAAGATTTTCTACTTGGCTTGGACATTGTTTCAAAGAAATATAGATTGGTCCACAAATGAAACGAGCTGTCAACACGTGCAAATTCCGCCAAAGCCAGTCACATGTGAATGATGCAAACTCATTCTACTTCCAAATATGGTAAAAGTGATCCTTACTTGATTATTCAGCTTTTACAAGATGGTAGAGTGTGCAATAATTTGGCAAATAATTGTATACATTATCTAGTAGAACGACAGGATTTCATAACAATCTTGCATAACAATATTGCAGAGTACTTCAAAAATACAGGCATACCAAAACCGTGGATGAAACTGTGTAGCGTGACAACATTCGACGCTCACAGCTCCTACGTATGTGACAGGTTTGGAATGTTGTTCAAGGAGCGAAGCACGAGACAATAGTGTCTTTAAAAGGAATTTATAAGGTGCTGATAAACAATTTTTATATGAAAATGTGAAATGCTAGCTGACAAAAAATTAAATACATTTATTTAGAAGAAATCGGCTCCACAAATACTTCTGATCGTGGGGGACATTTATGGCCCGGCCATTAAATTTTAATGGACAAGTCGTCGCTCAAGGGGGAGAATGTCGCAAGTTCACACTCTGGCTCAAACACTGCTAGAGTAACAATAAAACATGCTGTTCCAAACAAAATAGTATGCAGTGGAATACTGACTTTCAAACCCTCAGTTTTCTTTATAACCTCCGCATTATTCAAAGTAATTTTTTCCACCTTAGGCAAAAACATAAGGAACAACCTCTACTTGATTTTCCGACCTCCTAATTTTACAAGCTTATTTTCATCCTGCTAGGTTGCACCTAACAATTACCTGGCAATTATGGGAGCATATATTTATCATTATTAAATTCTCAACCTCGGATAATGCAAATCTAGCTTTGATCTCGGTTACCATCCATTATACCTGCGTTTGACCTTATATGGAAATGAATGCGGAAAATGTCGCTCAGAGATCATTTCGTTTTGGCGCCCGGAAGTCACATCACTTTCCAGTCGTTTCTTAGACTTAACTAAAATTTAGCAAAACCGAAGGTTGAGAATTTAATAAAACAATTATTCCATTCGCGCTTGTTGGATATGAGATTAGTTACAGCCAACTCGGCCCTACGGGCCTCGTTGGCTATTTACCATCTCATATCCAACGCGCGCTCATGGAATAATTGTTAATATCAACAAACTGTAACACTATCAAAATATAGTCATGATGCTCTCAATATCTGTCATCCGTAGGTAACATATCCGGCGGTATACATATGGCGGTATACGTAACTTTGTACGTGGGAAGAACAAGTGAAGTGAGAAAATGTTGACAGGGAGATTTAAAAATGTTAGGCTGTTTTGTTATCAATTTGTTGAATGATAAAACAATTATCCTGCTCAATCTCGCGGAATATCGTCTGATTTAAGATGACTCGGCCTACGGCCTCATCGGCTAAGTATCAGACGATATTCCGCACGATTTAGCAGGATAATTGTTAATTATATGCATTATGCTTGCAAACTTCACTCCAGCCTTCCTTGCTCCATGTACATCTAAGCTTAAGGGCCCATTTACAGATCATTTTAAGCCATTGATAAGGAAAATTTATTCCCACTTTAGCTGATTCAAAGTTATTTCATGTGTTTTAGCATTTTCATGATAAGTTACACCAACGATTATGTCATCAGGACATGCCCATGGTTATGTGACTTATAAAAAAAACAGAATTTTTTCACTGATTAATTGGTAAGTAATTAATTTGGTTTTGGTCTTACGAAACTCAATTAAATACCGCTCTAAATCTTCTAATTAGATGTATGTAATGAGGCTTGCAAATAGAAGCAAAATGCTTTTCAAGAAACAAGGTAATGACTGTTTTGAGAAGAAACAAACTTACCTGAGCAACTTCTTTCAGTGTCACAGAGATAAGAATTGAATGTTTTTTAGCACTTGCCAAGGCCTTCAGAAACCCAAGAATCCATTGGTCTACTTTTTTTGCGCCTGGCCACGAAAGCCAGTTGATCATACGACTCAGGGAAACAGCTAGACTTTCATCGGAAACAGACGGATTAACAGCCACAAGGTTTGTAGCAGAGTCAATGATATCAGTCGTAAAATACTGTACAACACAGGCAAGTGCCACTGAAGGATTGCGACCCACCCTGGAAACAATCTTGAAAATTTCAGTCAATACTGGAAAGAGCAGAGCTTGATTTTTTGTCCACATCTTATTAAGTAGAGCCCCAATGACAGCACCATTTTGAAAGCATGACTTCATTTCCTCTTTCGATGTTTTGGGAAGTTCAGTTTCACTCAACGCATTGATCAATGACAAGTTAAAATGAAGCAAATTCTCCCCAACTGGCCAACAGTGGCTATACTCGATTAAAAGCCGTGCCAGAGCCGCGCAGAAGTCTGTGTTTAAATTCTTTTCCACCCAGATATGAGCTCTGTGGCGCACAACTGTGTACAAAGAGAATACTTGTGGAGTGTGTTGTACGAGATCAAGTGACGTCCGCAAATAATCGATACAACTCACAGACAACTTTTCGCGTTCAGCGAGAAAAGACAGAAGAAATCCCTCAGTGAAATACTTTTGAAAAACGTCCTTTTGCCGCTTTGCCCACGTGGTAAGCAGAAGTCTTCCAGTTTCATTTAGAAACTGTGAGTTTTCTTGTGTCATCCATTGAGTCCCAATTTCAAAGATGGATCTGTTTTGATCCTCCGGTACATTGTTGCTAGTTTTTGAGACGAGCTGTTGAACCAAAGACTTCTTGATATTTTCAGGATGATTTGAAGCCACGATTCCTCTTAAAATCTGGTCCATGGTGGCAGCAAACACTACAAAAACTGCATTCGTGCACTGACGTTTTCACCGTTTTAATAGTTGTGCTGACAAGCACATGGGCATTTTGTTTGCGCATGCGCGAGATGAATGGAATAATTTGCGTTCGGCGCTCGTTCGGCGCCATTTCTTGTTTTTGAACGCGCTGCGGCGGGTTTTTAAACGGGTGATCTACGTTGCGAGAAAGATCTTGTCAAGAGAAATGAAAGATTGTAACAAGTTTACACACATTTCTAACACTGTGGATATTCACAGTGTCTGTCGGGACTTTAGATGAGGATATATTAATGATCAAATTGCGAACAGAGCGAGATAAAGGTCCAAAGAAGTGGAGTTTGGAATTTGATTTAACGAAGATCAAGATGTTTACTGGAGAAGACAAGCGATGAAGGTTAGTCTTGAGGTGTTGAAGCTTTATTGTTTTGAATCATGGGGTTGTATATTGAGAAGATCGTCAGATACGCGATCCTGTATGATAGGGAAATTTTGAGTTTGAGCTGATTTTCCCTCAACTTTGAAGTAAATTTTCAACATATTTCCGGCGGCCCCCAAGCTTTAAATTACTTCAAACAATATGTCTCTTCTTCTTCTCCTCAGCCGCTGGGGACTCTAGGCTTTAAAAAATGCGCAGTTTGCAGGATTAGAATTCTTTTACAACAGGTTTCGACAAATTTTTATTCGGGATGTTTTGGTAGTTTTTCTGAGTCGTGAATCACGAAGGTCTTTCGTCTTGTTGCTCTCCAAATCTGTTATGCAGGGTATGTAGTTGTCTATTTTTTACACTGTTAAAGTTTCGTTTTAATACACTTGGACTTTTGCTATTTTTCTCCCTGTTTTTTTGTAGGTATTTTTATAATCGCCTATTTTGTCTCCAAGGGCTAACTTGAGTAGAAACTTTGGTTAAAATTCTTTATTTCACTGGCCCCCAAGTCCCAAAGCACTTTCAGTGCATTGTTTGTTTACTTGTCGTTTGCTCTATCCAGTTTATTTCTCCTACAAAAATGCGTGGTGTTATTTTAAGAAGAAAAACTGGTACCGTTTCTGTCGAAATTTTCACATTTCATGTACATTTAGCTTTCGAACGGCACACGGGAACCGAATGACGTGAGCTTAAATGTGCAGCGTTTATTTTGTTAGAATTCCTCTGCCTTTCGAGCTGATTTTTTTTTGCAACAATGTAACAAAATGTACAAAATAGCTTCCAAAAGACTATTGTTTTGCTGTTATTTACCATGCTCTGAAGATTCAGAGAAAGACAGTTGTTCAAACAAAATTAGAACAACACGTTATAACTGTTTTTCTATTATTTGCTTTTCTATTATTTGCTGCACATGCAGGCATTGAAAAAATTGGGAGTTTCATTACAAACACAATAGACTGATGAAGCAGATAATGTCTTCTTTACAATTCTTGTCAATGTTTAGGGATTTGTAATGTACTAGCTCTTCTCCATGTTCTCTACAGTATGGTTATCAAATATTCATGTTGGAACGTAAATGCAGTTGTGATAACTAATCATCATCCTTTCACATACATGTAATTAATTACATGTATGTGAAAGCAATATAGCATATTTCATTCACAGGCTAACAGTGTACATGTAATACTAATATTAGTATTACATGTACACTGTTAGCCTGTGAATGAAATATGCTATATTGCTCAAAATAACTCTGCAGCATGACAGAAATATATTCCAGGTTGTGTAATCAGGTAAATCTAATTAAGAATGAAAATTAATAGTTATTCACCATTTCACAGATAAATTAAGATACAAAATGAAAATGTTGTAAATGGGATTAACAATTTCATTTCAAATTTTCGATGAAAGGGCAATTAAAGTAATTTACCTATATACACCTTCACTGTTAACTGTAGCACAAAATAAAATATTGTTGAATATCACTGGGTAGCAAGTCTTTCCAGTAACTCAACCCTCTAATAGAACTGGAAAAGTTCATTATTTTAGCATTTACAGTAGATGTGAAGATGAAGACAAGAGGATGGGGAGGGGTTTACTGTACTAAATAAAGCCCACAACTGTACTATTTCTGACTCCTAATGAAATCTTGTTTACATTATCTATTTCAGACCTTAACCTGCCACATTTGAGCCTTCAAGTGAGCCCCCTTGTCTTGCATAACCATCCTTCCATGAAGATATTGTGATGAATTTGCTATTATTTCCAGCTGAGTTTGTTGCAACAATGCTACTTTGAAGACCATGTGTGTGGCTTACAAAGAGACAAATCCTTGTTTGGTCGAAGCTTAAGACTAGCAACTTGACTGGTGGAACAATCAATACTGCATGAAATGTTGTTTGTTAATTGGCCTGTAATAAGAACCTACCTATCAGACCACATGCCAATTATCTTAGCAGAATAAATATGAAAACTTAAGTCAAAAAAATTGTATTAGTTTTTTGTTGTTGTTGTTTTTTTATTTTTTTTTTGTCTGCAGCTGAAATTATCAACAGCAAATTGATGTACATGTATGTTTTGTTGATATGTTTACCCATTGGAGGAGGGGGTAAAACTGGCCAGGAATTTCCTTCCATTTTGGAATAGTAATCTGCACTGCTAAGGCTGAAAAAATGAGAGAATCCTAGGAGCACAAAGCTCAGTCCAGAGGCAAAAAAAGCCCAACTTGTGAACTTTAAGGTATGCAGCTGAAAACGATGCTGTGTCATTTCACAGTACCCAAAACACATGGTGCTTCTTTTGAGGTATGGTTTGGTTTCACAAGAATGGGGCACTTAAATTTTAATAGCTTTGTTGAAACTTCCTTTTCAAGGTGTGTTTGTTTAGTGTTTGACTACTGCCAATTTGACTGTAGCCTCCATATCAAATGTTTAATACTTTCACAGATGAAACTAATCATTACAGTTAACTTGCTCACTGATGAAATCCTTAATTTTTCTTCCATCTCTAAAGCTCCCCATGGGTTTAAATACATATCTCTAGTTCTACTACATTATGATTTTTCTTAGCTGGACATTGAAGTTTTCTGTGCCGTGGGTATTAAATCGCCGTCGCTGGTCATGTCAATAAACTTGTGCGAAATTTTATTTTCCGATTGACACAAATTGCTCGAGGATTATTGCGTTAGTAGTTGAAGCGATAAAAAACGTTTATAGCGCACGAAAAGCCTCGAATATTTCAGTAGTTACTTAAGGCAGCTCTAGAATGATGAAATAACTTTTAATTACGTTTGTGCTGAACAGACCTTCCGCAACGCATCCTTCAGTTCACAAATATTCCTTGATCCGTGTTCTAACAATTCCAAAACAAGACTAGAAGCGGTTGTAAAAGCCTTGATCTTCTGAAACGGACTTGGTTGGAACTTTCTACAAGACTTCAAAAAACCATTTGGTTGATTTTCTGACGCTTTCACTCAAGTTACAAAGGGAAAAAAGAAAAAGACTACTTCCATTACCGACAAATTTGTCGCAACTATCGCCATTTTGCTTACACGCAAAGTAGGCGCATACCAGCGGTTACTCACATTAAAATACTTTTTGTGGAGCATGCGCAAACAAAATGCCTCTCTGCTGTGCTGACAATATACCCGGATGTGGCGCAGGCCTAAAGAGGTCTGGGGCATTGTCTGGGGCTGATACACCGGAAGTAACGGTGCAAATATCACACGAGAATCACACAAGGCTAAAGAAAAACAAAGATGGCGAGGGGGATGAAAATTACTTAGAAGAGGACAAAGTATGAGCTTACGCTGCTTGTGGTATTTAAAAATGATTTCAAATTACTCTCACCAAACGGCTCGTGCAATTTTAAGATTAATCATAACAATTACAATTTCCTCAAATGTGATTGGTGCATAAACTGCTGATACATGAGTCAATCATTTTAAGTCCTCTAAACTAAATCCCCCAACACAGAGTTGATTACTGAGTCACTACAGTAACCAATTCAAGCAAGTCACATTCTCTGGTGACTGTTTTCAACAACTTTTACAGCAATTTTTAAAGCTATTCTCCATATTTTTCATTTTCATACTTAAAAATGAGTATTAAAAGCCATTTGTCAAATCCATCTTTTACTTTTTGGGAAATTGTAATTGTTATGATTAATTGGTAAAAGAACATCGTGTCGTCCAATTCTGTCTGTTATCATACTCGTGATTTTCAAATCGGAATCCCGTTTCGCGGTCGTCCGATTTTGTTGATCACTCGTATGATCACAGACCAAATTAGGCTCCATTCAGTCCTATTACAAAATTTCAAATTAATGCATGGGTAATTATCTTAAAGTTGCGAGTGCAATTTGGAATCGGATGGACACTGTACTTGTAAGTGATTCTTGTAAGTACATTTTTCTTGAAAATTCCCCACCTACCCGAACGGCGCGTGGAACAACTTTTTAATCCATTTATAGTAATTTAAGTCAGTACACTTCAATCAATACAGTTCAATTCTATTTTAATAGAGTGAATCCAATATCTTGTTGCTGCTAATTTTCTGACATCCTCTTAATTTCTGAATATCAGTCCTGGCGCCAGAGAATCGGGCGGAACAAAGGCTCGCTGACTAAATAATAAACCATATCAAACTATCTGGAGGGCCCTTGAAAATACCCTCACAGTTATCTTCAATTTCCCGTTGTTCTTTCGACTCTCCACAGCAAAGCGTCCTTCAACATTCAACCTGTGATTTGTTTGTCAATAACTAAACAGATTAAAAAGACTGTGAGATTGTGAACAAAACCCAGTTCAAATTGAAAGGTTTGGGGCAATATTTACACTTCAACACCCTTGAAGCTGTTTGTGAAGCGCTTGGGTCGCGCCTAATTAGCCAATCAAATATCGAGCTCCGAAATTAAACTTTTCAATCAAGGTGTACGATTTCTATTATCACATAAATTAACAAACCCCCAAGATGGAACAAGGCTTGTGTAAGAACGTACTTTACTGTATTCTTATGATAAAAAGATTTATAGCGACGATGTTAATCCGGTGGCAAAGAACTAAGTTTGTTAATTTTGAGCTAATTTAGGGACGCCAAACAGCGATAATCCTTGTGTAAGATGCCTCGGGGCTGATATCTCGGCATATCGAGCGCACTGGGGCAGAACAATAACTGACAACATATCAAAAAACATGTCACATTTTCATCCACATAATGGTTATCTGTTCCCTGGGGACCCGGTAGCAAGCAAAGCAAACCGTCGATCCGCGTGTATGGAATTTCGGACGTTGGCTGGATTTGCTGTGGAAGCGAGGAAGCATGTTTAACATTCTTTTTACGAACCGTGTTGTTGTGAGGAACGACGAGAGTTGATTTATGGCACGGAGTGGAGGAGAGTGCAGACCTTTCTACTGCCGAGAATGGGTCTACGAAAAAATCCATGCTTGTTTGGAACGAAGAAAACAACAAGAGGACACCAAAACGAAGGGAGCTTTCATTCTAGGAGGGCCAGGTTCCGGCAAAACGACAATTTTGCGTGAACTTGTATCTCCAACCGCTAAGAAAGGCGTTCGGGTGGAACTTTCGAACAAAGTTGTCGCCTACCACTTTTGCCAAGCCCAGAATGCGCTCTCTGTATCTGTAGCGGACTTTATTTCAAGCCTTGCAAAGCAACTTGCTAAAGCAGAAGAGCTGAAAGCGTACGCTGCCAAATACAACGACCCCCAAATTCAAAATCATCTCAAAAGTGAACATTGTATTCGAAACCCCGATCGTTCCTTCAAAGAAGGAATTCTGCTTCCTTTAAATGCGCTGTCGCCACCGCAAGATATCTTTTTAGTTGTGCTGGACGCCATTGATGAGTCGTTCCTACATTCTTTCGATTCCGGTGTTGCATCTGGCAGTCGAACTGTTGCCGAATTGATGGCCACCCATCATGACTTGCTACCTCCTTGGTTGTTCCTTGTTGTAAGTGCAAGAAAACAGTCGAAAACCGTGACAAGGATGTTTACCGGATTCCGAAAGTTCACTTTAGACGATCTTCGGAAAGCACATGTTGTGAAAGACGTTCAACAGTACATTTTAAATCGGTTGGACGACGAACCCAGTTTGAGAAAACACTTGACTCGGGAAACGGCTGAAGCATTTAACCAGCTCCATATCAAGAGCAATGGTTGTCTTCTCTATCTGGAAAAACTGTTGGATGGGGTGGTGGATGAATTTTTCACCCTGGATGAGACCCAAGACATTCCAGGAACATTGTCTGGCCTTTACTTATGGCTTTGCAACAGGTTGTTCACAGAAGAACAAGTTGAAAAGATTCGCTCAGTACTGAATGTTGTGTTAGCTGCTCAAAGGCCGCTAACTGATTCTGAAATGTTTCAAGCAGTCTGGACTAAAGATACTGAACTGACAACCGAGGGCTTTTTGGAAACACTTGACCTCATGTCCCACCATTTTCTAACTGATAACGATGGTGCAAAGAGTATATCTCATCTATCTTTTGCAGAGTGGCTCTTGGATGCAAAGCATTGCACTGCGAAATTTCAATGCAATCCGGCAGATGGGCATGCAATGTTAGCCTTGCATTACACCCAACTCTCCCAAAGACAACAACTTGCACATCCTCACCAACTTGCATTTCATTTGAGTCGGGCATCTTTCAGGGAGTTTTTCACCCAAGATCACCTTGCACTGTGGCTTCTTTGGAGTGGAACACAAATCACAGACATCCAGCTTAATACAGATGCACTAAACCAAGAGGTTGCCCAACTTCTGCTCGATGCTGGTGCTAAAGTTAGTGAACTTGAGGAACAAGCTTCCCTGCTTCCTTTTGCACAGGAGACAGAAGATTCCATCAAGGTCTTACTAGAGAAAGGAACGTCCGTAGATCGTGTTGATAGTGCTGGTCGTACATTGTTATGCAATGCTGCATTTAATGGAAACGTTGATGTAGTACGGCTTCTAATTAAGCATGGCGCTAATGTGAACTTCTCAGACACTTCTGGACAGTCGCCATTAATGTTAGCATCAAGACAAGGACACAGTGAAATTGCGTATCTCCTTGTGAACTGTGGTGCGTCAGTAGATCATTGTGCTGATGATGGATGCACTGCATTAAGGGCGGCAGCCTCCGGAGGGCACTCTGATGTTGTCTCTGTTCTGCTGGATTACTCAGCCCAAGTAGACCTGGCTGATGACGATCAGCGAACTGCTATGCGGGGAGCTTCCTGGGGTGGCCACAGTGATGTTGTTTTGCAGCTACTTCAACGTGGAGCTGATCCAAATCTCACTGATAAAGAGGGACGGACAGCGCTCATAGCTGGTGCTTACATGGGTCACAAGAAAGTTGTGGAAATATTACTTGATCACAAAGCAGAAATCAATCATGCAGACAATGATGGCAGAACTGCTTTAGCAGTGACAGTTCTTTGTGTTTCAGCAAGTGAAAACCATGAAGCTGTTGTTGATCTTCTTCTAAAACGTGGAGCAGAGGTGGACCATCCTGATTTCGATGGCTTAACACCACTTTGTATTGCTGCTCTTGAGGGTTATTACAATGTTACCAAGTTGTTAATAGAAGCTGGGGCAGACACTGGCCATTGGGACAGAAATGGACGAACACCCCTATTTGCTGCAGCAGCTAATGGCCATTGCGACATTGTAGATTTGCTTCTTGCAACAGCAGAAGGTACGTATAGTTACCTGTCTTTCTGAAATGCTGAGGGTAAGTTTGTTTTGTACAGGAGAAAAATATCTCTTCATTGTGACATGAATCCGTCGGCAAAGTTCCTTATTCAAACTCAAAATTGTAGTGATTTAAACAGCTAACATGTCAGTAAATGCTAGTGATGTTTGCCTAGTGCCAGGTTTTTCAGCCAGGATTTGTAAAGTGGGCATTCAGAACTTTCAGTGGGGCCCAAAAGTGTCACTTGCTTACTGTATAACTACTTGAGCCAGGACAGGTTGAAGAAAACTGGCCAATGAAAACTTTAATTTAGAACAATGATGGGGATCTTTAGTGATAGCTCTCAACAAGTGGGTGTCTGGAGTTGGTGTACCTGGTGATCCATCTGGTTAAAAGTTGGCTGATTGTCATGTACATGTACAACAGGACATACTTTGTCTATTAAAAAATAGCTCAAAGAAAATATGCAAGCTGATTGGTTTAAAATCATGTTTCTATAGCTCAATAGAAGCATGTTACAGCTGTACATGTTTCTCTTTCTGAAGTTGATTATTTCCTCCTCCTCATGTGCCTGTCTAATGTATTAGTATTTATGGAGAAATTAAACTTTGATCTTGGCATGTCTTGTTTGTTTCAGATGGTAAGCCAGACCTGTCTGCTTGGGCGTCGCCCAAGTTTTCAATGTTCCGGGCTGATCACAGTGGTTGGAATCCATTGATGGTGGCTGCAAATCAAGGTAGCATTCTTAAGGACAATAACCCATAACACCTGTTATGCCCAAGTATGTTTCATAGGTCCTTGATGCTTCAGATGAATTTGCCTGTTGTTGGTGTAATTCACTCACAAAGCAACAAGTGTGTTACATCTGATGTGAAGGAGATTCAAAAATTGATGACAGTCCTTGTATTTCCTTAACTGAGAGATGTGGTCTACTTACAGTATATAGTAGCCTACTAAATTGATCTCTCTCTTTTATTTTCTTTTGGGTAAAGTTGCATTAAGTAAAACTCTACAATAAAGTACTGGGAGTATTGTAGCCCCCTCTGGATAGGATGTTGGTCTATCGCAGGTTCTCTTGCCTCGAGTGTCCCTGATATTGTGCAATAGTCATGGAGAGAGGCACTGCCCTGAACCGGAACTGCAAATTGTGAAGTGCAACATTCAAACATTAGCAGCCATGCCCAAACTCTGTCATGTTTTTCATAGTTGTTTAATCCATTTCTGTTTTAGCACGTAGCATGCCACTCAATTAGAATGTATGAAAAGGTAACGTTTATGGGCCTGTAGTAATTAAATATACGGTATATCATGGGTTACAGCCAGATAAACTGTAACTTAAGCAGGGTTCTCCAGAAGCTCTGGTGACCAGCGAAAATCGCCATTTACTTGACCGAGACACTACAGCTACTGAGAGAAAATATATGTACATTTTTGTGGTGGGCTCGGCAAGGAAAGCACTTTGAAATTCTTCTCCTTCTACTTCAAATTTTCGGGAGAACCTTGACTTAAGGAGATTTTGCTGAAAAAACATGTTACTTGGTGGTTAGAGAGGACAAAATTGTCAATCGGAAGCAAATGAAGGGATATTCGGTAAAGGCAAGAGTTTGTAGATTCATGTTACTAATTCTTATGACTGGTGTGTAGTAATTAAAATGTTCATTTTGATTTACAGGTCACAAAGATGCAGTAGTGTCACTCATAGAAGCAAGTCTTGATATCAATGCTCTAGATCCCGATGGAAGGTCTGCATTGATGTTAGCAGCACAAGAAGGCCATGTTGCTGCAGTGTCGGCGCTTATTGAGCATGGTGCACCTATCGAACAGGCTTCCTCTGATGGACGAACAGCGTTGCATTTTTCAGCAATTGAAGGACACGAGGCATGTGTCCAACATTTAGTCAGTCTTGGAGCAGATGTCAATCACCAGGACAGTCTTGGACGGACACCTCTCTTTGCTGTTTCCATCGAGGAGAATAAACAGATGGTCGAAGTTTTGTTAGATATTGGAGCTTTCGTTGACAGCAGAGACATGGAAGGACGGAATCCACTCCATGCCGTAGCATGGAAGGGATCTTATGAGTTGGTGGAGCTTTTCCTTGACAGAGGAGCAGAAATTAATCATGCAGATTCCGAAGGACGCACAGCTTTAATGTCAGCGGCATGGAAGGGCCATGTTTCTACTGTACAGTTGTTGATTCAAAAGGGTGCAAAGGTGGACAAGATGTCTCTGGAAGGTGCGACTGCTCTTTGTATTGCATCTCAGGAAGGACACGATGAAGTTGTGCAGATTCTGCTTGAACATGATGCTGACATGAATCATGCAGACAAGCTTGGAAGAACTCCAATGCAAGTTGCTTATGAAGCTGGTGAGTGTTCTTTTGCCTCTTGACATGGCTATTGAGTTAATTTGACCTTTGAAATTTAGATTCCTATTGCATGACCCATTACTGTAACACCATAACACCAGTACTGTGTTCGTTACATTGGCTTCCTGTTAAATTTCGTATTGATTTTAAAATACTTCTCCTCACTTTCAAAGCTATATATGGTCACGCACCTGGTTACTTGACTGACCTAATTGCTATTAAGGTACAGACACGCTATACTCTCCGTTCAGCTAGCAGTCTTACCTTAAATCATCCAAGTGTAAAACTGAAAAAGACTTTAGGGGATCGCGCTTTTTCATCGGCGGCCCCTACCTTATGGAACAGTCTGCCCCTTCATATCCGCCTTGTGGACAATTTTGAATGTTTTAAATCTGTACTTAAGACGCATCTTTTTAAATTAGCTTTTGACATGTGATGTTTAATTCTTATGGTCATTTTATTTTTTATTCTTTCCTGTTCTTAACAATATTTTTTTTTTAAGTATCAATTGTTTCGCGCTTTTGATCATATTTGCATGGAAAAGGCGCGTTATAAATTTTTAATTATTATTATTATTATTATTATTACTGTGGACATGGTAGTTCACTACTCCCAGGAAATAAGCTTTAGTTGGCGTGACTCTTTCACTGCTGTCCCCGTAAGTTTCCCTATCAAATGTCGTCAAAGGTCTTAAGATTAAATATTAACACATTTGATGACGTTTGATTGGGATATGAGAGGGGCTGCCCCAAGATCATGTGGCTTCGGACAGTGGAGAAAGAAATCAAGGAGATGGGGAGAAGTTGAGGAGGCATTAAGCTTATGGCAAGGGACCGGCAGATTTGGAGGGAGCCCGTTGCTGCCCTACATGCCACTTAGGCGTAAAGGTCGTGAGTGAGTGAGTGAATGGGATTTGGGGTAGCAGTGAAAGAAGAAGAAAGAAGGGTGGAGGTCATTGCTTTTAGGGGGCTGTGGAGGTTACAATTATTATTATCATTGTAACCTCTACAACCCATCTAAAAGAACAATGTCCACTCCCCTTCAATACCTTTCCAAAATAAGAAAATAGCCAACTTTATACCTCCCCAAAGTTCTTTGCACTTCATGGCCGAGAGTGCATCTTCTGAGGTTGAATTGTTGGCCAAAATGATTCCCTGGCTTTTAATTATTGGACTCCAGTGGTATAATTTCTTTCACAGTAATTCTTATTGCTGTGCTGAAGATCAGGAAAAAATTTTCTAGCTAGGATAGCTTCTGCAGTGTTAAAAAGTCATTGTTTACATCCAGGTCACACAAGAGTAACAAAAGTGTTGGAGGCTTTCAGTGTAATGAGATTGAATGATGGAAACTTCACCAGCACTTTGAAGAGGAAACTGTCATCAGCGCAATCAGAGAGCAGCAGCACAGTGTCAAACAGTAGCCTCGCAGAAAAGCCGCAAAGATCAGACAGTGTGTCATCCTCAAACAGCTCTGAATCTCCTGCTGTGTCAAGAAGAGAACTTGGAGTACCAGGTTCAACTAATCAACTTGGACCAAATGGAGAAATTTTAGAAGAAAGGCGCTACTCTGCCAGCTTCCGTGATTTGCACACTGTTCAGCCCATCAAGGAGCCATGGAGTTCAGCCTGTCCACCATACACATCAGAATTGGATGTCATGAAACCACCTCCATATACAGAAAGGCCTGTTAGAACATCCCTTGTTGAAGATGATGTTGTTGCAAGCAAGCCTTCTCCAACTGGTAAACACAAGCAGTTTTCCTTGCTTCATAAGATGAAGCAAAAAGGGAAAAGTGCTTTTACCTCTAGTGGTTCTCATGGCCATGACAAACGTGGAAAGGTAGCAGGCAAGGCCAAAGGTCAGGGTGAAAAGCGTGGGTTTTTCTCTGGTATCAAGCAGCTAGGTGTTAGTTCATCGTATGGTTCTAGTTCATCAAAATCCAGAGAAGGAAAAACTACTAACTCAAAAGGCTCAAATGAGTCGTTGGAGACAAAAATATAAGTTTTGATGACTTTGGAAAAGTTTGAGTTTCCTAGCTTGATCCTAGTTGCGAAGTATCCTTGTCTGTGTGATACATTGTTTATATAATGCATTAGATAACTAAGCAGTGATCTATTTGATCTCCCAGGGGGGACTCTCGTATGACAAGGCAGGGGATGCTCGTTGTAAAAATTTAAATTAAACCCCTAAAGGAGACCAATCTGGGCGTGGCTTCAGCTTTATTTGACCCCTAAAGATACCACTTCAAACTTAATAGGCTTGATTACCAGCCACTGTTCAGGAAAGGAGCCTGTGCTAGTAGACTGGATTTGAGAGACCATCAGAAATTGATCCTAAAAATGGAAATAAGGGTGTTTCTGTATTATTATTATTTCTTTGAGTGCACCCTAAAAGATACTTTTAGAGCTAAAACTACACACCCTAAATGACACCCTAAGTGAGAACAGAATCCTCCTCCCCCACCCCCGTAAGCAAGACGATGAGGATCCCCAGCCTTTAGATATGGGAGTCCCTCCTCAGGTTTGAACCCCCGCTATGTTCCATTTCTTAGCTCCTAGAAATACTGAGTTTTTAGGAACTTGTCTTTTTAAGGCTGATAGGCAGACTCCACAATGAGTTACTGCGGGAAAAATGTGATTTGAACAGCTTTCCATAATGTGGAATTTTCAATAGCAGTTTACTAACTATTTATTAACCGAGAGTGAGGTCTTTACGGGAAAATCTCGGACTGAGACCTTGCCGTATTGACCGAGCGATAAATACGGCAAGGCCGAGGTTTGAGATTTTCCCGTAAAGACTGAACGTTAGAGGTTAATAAGTAACTGTTGTTTATTATATGGCTTTTTGCTTGGCTTTTGCAGGCCCGTAATCGGCCCATGGGCATTACAGGAGAATGCCCTAGTATTAGCCAATCAGAGCACACATTAGATCGGCTACAAACCCAAGTCGTATAATAATGTATAATAATAATAATTGTTATTATTCAATTAAGCTATTTCCAAATTGCCTTTTGCTATTGAGTCAGAAAGACTCTGAATGAAACCATTGATATAAAAATGTGTCACTTATTTTCTTGAAAATTGAACTTATTTTCATACGAAAAGTTTCACTCAAAGTCCCTTTTTCCAGTGGTGTCAAAGTCAGATGTTTTAGATTATTTCAAGATCTATTGTCTCTTGAAAGTATTAATCTATTACCTATTTTTCATCAAAGAGAGTCCAGAATACTGGTAAGCTGCCTTTTTTGATAAGAATTGATTGAAAAAAATTGTCTTGTCGAACTTGTTCCATAGTTTTCTTTTTACGGAGACAACTAGATCAACTTAGCTTGATAATAGTTTACAGGAGATTCCACTACTGGCCTGATGGATTTATCCAAGTACACGCATGGCATGTCCAAGTGATAGGATGACAGTTGTTTTTAGATAATCTTGAATATTTTTGCCCATAACTCTCCTTAACACAAGGATAGCATCACCAAACTTGGCTAAATTTTGTATGACATTTGCAAAGAAGCATGATGGTATTTTAATCAAGAAAATGTTTTCTATTTATCGGACTGCAAGCTCCGGGTTTCCTACTGATTGGTTCAGTAAAACCACGATATGAATGAGTCCCAAGGGACAAATTTTTCTGCTCCGTACATTCTCCTGTTATGTAGCTTTAGCTGAGATGGTGAATACTGTTCTAATTATTGGGTCTTAGGAGTTCATTATATTTGGGTTTCACTGTAGAACTAAAGTTAATAAGAACCAAAAGCTAACCCAGTAGCTGATATAGTGGAACCTTGATACAACAAAGTGCCAGGGGACTGGCAAAATGTGTTTGCTATAAGAAGGTTCCGTTGTATCAAAGTTGTTTCCATACATTATAATATTGCTGGGGCAAGGAATATCGTTTGTTGTACTGAGGACTTGATTATATAGACAAGGTTCCACTGAATATTGTTCCACTTTTGGGAAATAATGCACAAGGATCACTAGCCCTGTTTTCTCAGACCCAATGATTGTTAGAAAATGTTCATTTCCATGCTATAAAATGTACCTGTTTCTTCTTTATTACCTCTGACCAATTCTTGTTAGGAATCCCGTGGTGCTAACTGTTGAGCTAGTATAGTTAGCTGTAGGATAGACATCTATTGGCTTGAATTCCAACAGCCCATGCTAGTAGCTTTGTAAATTCATCTGGTCATCAAAGGCTGTTGTCTCAAGACTAAATATACAGTCTTAAGTCTAATTTATATTTACTGGTCTGTTTCTTGTGAATAGGCCTAGGTAGTTCAAATTATATAACAATTATTCCATGAGCCTGAGTTGGATATGAAGTAATAAAATAACCAACAAGTGCGTAGCGCGAGTTGGTTATAATCACTTCATGTCCAACAAGGGCGAATGGAATAATTGTTTTAGTAAATTCTCAAACCAGGTTTTGTCGCCGATTTTTATTTCGGCCATTATAGAGGGCTGAAGTTGAAAACTTCGTGCAGAAAATTTTTAAACTTGGTGCACTATTTTCCACATGTTGTAAAACACCGGCTATTGGCTCATAGTCGGAGTTTTTAGCCAATCAAAAAGCTAGAAATGCAATAGTCGGAGCTGAGAATTTACTAATATGGAATATCTGTCGGTTGTTTAGAGTGCCGAACAGGCATGTATTTACCTATACAAGTTGTTGACTATTTTTGTACTCGGTTGCCAATAAGGAATTGAAAACGGCAGTAAATACTGTTCTTAATAACAAATGACAGCAATAACAGCAGGAAGCAAAAGCCTTTATTTAAAACATGGATGGTATATAGAATTTATCAATGAGGAAAATATCAAATATCAAAGCAGCAAAAGACTATATATATTTTTGCTGGTAAAGTTGGCTTTGTAATTTGCTCAGAAAATGGTGTTTTCAAATTAATTATTGATATTTTTTAGGAACATATGTTTGTATAAAATTGAGTTTCAAGACAAGGTAAAGCTGAAATAGTTTAGGTCTTGTGAGCCTATTTTTAAATTCATTCGAGGGAGGGTATTACCCCTCCTTAATACTAAAGATCATGAAGTCAATTTTTTGCAATGAAAATCCATTTATTGCATGCAGGTGATGTAGTATTAGGTAAATATAACATATAAAATCACATAAATACAAATTGAATACTGAATTTAAACATTTATTAGAACATAATTGCTTTGTCACATGATACATATTAGGTAGCTGTTTTGTCAGATGAGCATATTAAAATTAAAGTTTTCAGCTTGAAGTAGAAAAGTATTGTTGAATTTCAACAAAGCGCAGTATACCCTGTGGAAGCCTCTGTCATGTGACCTTGCCAACCATAAAAGAAGAAAAAGGACAAGCCAGAAATGGAAAGGTATGAAAAAAAATGAGCCAAATTGCCAATGTTGAGACTGGATTCTAAATGGGAATTTTAATGTTATTTGAGCGTTTTCAAAATTAAGAAGATTGGTATCGAAAACAGTGCTGGTTGGCAACTTTTCTTTCCTTTTTAATTTTTTGACTTCCCAACTGCTATTAAAACTAAGATTTGTCATTTATAGATAAAGCTCATTCTGGGACAGATGCAGGATTTTAGAGAATGGGGTTCAAGATACGAACCACCGAAGGCACCCCCCTGTAGGGGGGTGTCTGGGGCATCCTCCCCTGGAAGATTTTTAAAATTGAGGCCCTCGGAAATTAGATTTTCTGCACTCTGAGGCCAAGTCAGCGTATTATAATGTCTCGTATGTTTTTTACTTTAGGGTGTTCAACCGACCCCCCCCCCCCTCCCTGGGATCCGCCCCTGTCATTGGTTTAAAAAATGGCAGGGGCACTCTAAACCTTCAGCCAGGGGTGTGCCCTACCCTTCTTAAAACTAATGCCCGATTTCAGACAAAAAAATATAGGTGATTATCTTCTCATCCTGACTTTTTTTTTTGAGCGAAACTAAGTTATTTGTCGTGCGGTGTTGTATTAAATAAGGGACCACCGTATATTCGATCCAAAATCTCGTTTAAACACCCCCATTTTCTGATCTATTAATACAGTTGGGTTACCTGTGGCTTGCATTTTATACGTCTCAGTTTACTCACATACTGGTTACCAGTTGTTTACCGTATAAGGTATCGATTCTGTTTGATTGACAGAAGTCTACATCCACTGCCAAGAGAATCTTTCTTTCGGCGTCCACGTTCAAATGTCGCATTTGGCGATATAAACAGTAATCAGTCAAAGAAAATACATCTTGGAACCGTCAAAACTATATAGTAAGCACCGCTGATTTACATTTTTGTGAGCTTTTTCCTCTACTTCGTGACTGGCGTATCGTACTTCCAAAAATAACACCTTTAATCCTACAGCAACAGTTGTCTTCTAAGCTTCCGGTCTTATAAAGGTTCAAGTTCAAGTGTTTAGAACTGACGGGTTAGCTCTACAAAATTCTCTTGCTTATTTTCATTTCTCTATAAGCGACCACCAAAGACCCCGTCGTTCTTGCACTTCGAGCTAGTAGCGAGTTGTGTCCAAATCCTCTGCACGTCGTCTTCTTCCTTTTGGAAATAAATAAAGGGGGAAAATTTCTAAAGAAACTGTGGTGCTGCGTCGGTGGGGAGTATTACAAGATAATTTGGTTTTATCAACTGAGTCGTTTCGAGCATTAGCCCTTCGTCGGAGCGAAAATAACCTTATTTTAAACCACACCCAGAGGACAAATCATCTCTTGTTACGTGAAAGGCGTTAAAATGTTACGATTTTTTATTTATATCATAACGGCACTATTGGTCTTAAATATCTTGGAAAGTAGAAATGTTGGCGTGAAGTCAGTCGGTGTAAAAGTAGACATTTGAGAAAAATACACTTTAAATACTGGGAGGGAAATCCAGTCATTTGAAAAACGGGGCCGGGTTGTTCAAAGCCCGATTAAGCTAACCCAGGATTAGCGAGAATTTTGATTTCAGTTTTGCAACTTTACGGAAAGGATTTCTGTTTATATTGTTTGGCATTCTTTTTTTAATTTGAATAATCTCAAACTAAACAAAAAAATAGGAAGCGAAAAACATTTTTATACAAGAAAAATCAATGCTTCGGTTAACTTTTAATCCTGGGTTAGCGTTAACCGGCTTTCGAACAACGGAGTACGGACTAGCCTGAACCTCCTCTCGCTAAGTCTCTCTCCCGAGACTTAGCGAGAGGAGGAGACGGCTGAAATTCAGGCTAAGTACGGACACTCTCTTTCCACATTCCGTTTGGGGTTTAGGCAATCTAGGTAAGTGCGCATTTCTTTCGAATCTCTTTACGGTGGCTAATTCACATTATCAACTCAGTTGATAAAACCAAATATTATCTTTTTTCTTCATAGTTTCGTTCTTATAAGAAACAGCCGTTGCTATGGCCGTTGCCACGTAAAAAATTATATCACTGTGCACTTTCCTTAAATTTCACACTCATCTAGAGGAAAATTCGGCAAGTTCGTTACAAAATGTTGTTGACAAGAGTTTAAGGGTCTTAATGCACTTGTCATCGGCTTCCCCGAGGGGGGGGGACCCCGGGCTGATGTGGGGACTTTGCAAATTGTTCATTTCAAAGTTCTTGTATTTCCCCACCCCTGGGGGAATTTTTTCTTGCAAAGTCCCCACTATTTGGCAAAGCCAAGCACCCAACTGGCTTCCGAACTTTATTTTGGCTCTTTGGACAGTTAACAAACGCTGGGATTTTTTCTTGAATACTACCTAAGCTGCTCGCAGTCTGGTGAAAATTTCAACTTTTCTTCCCGTCCTGAATTAAATCTATCCGGACTGATGAAGAACAAGGGAAAACACACTATCATGATGGTTTATTAAACACAACGTTCTTTTGTTTTCGGAGTACTCTGAACGGTTACTGTGATACTTCAGAAATTAAGATTCTTGTGAATATTTAAAAAAATCAACTTTGTCTATCCTTAACAATTTGTATGCTGTTCTAAATTTGTCCTGATTAATGAGTAATGTATATGGTTCGAGAAACATTATTCAAAAAGTCATTAATAATTCATAAGCACAAGAGCCTATCAAAGGCGTCAAATTGATCACGTGCATGAACCTTTATACCTGGTAAAAATGAGAACGACTACCATGATCTTTATATAAAGATCACACGTAATCTTTATACAGCTATTTCAAAAAAGGTTGCTCTTTTGATCCATGATGCATGATCCATGTTTCATAGCCTGCAGTGCATTATGGCAGCAAGCTTAGTTTAAAATATGCCTGTTAAAATATACAAATTCATCATGCGTGGTCCTCAGCGACGTTGTCAACGTTGCTTAAGTTCCCAATTATTTATTCCCTCCTTGAAATTCCCGCTCACAATACGAATCTACGTTAATGCGCCGCGTGGTATGAAACATGGACCATGCATCACGCATCATGGATCACAGGAGCAACTTTTTTTGAAATAGCTGTATAAAGATCTCCGTGTGATCTTTATATAAAGATCTCAATCAATTGTTCTCAATGCACGCGTTTTCTCGGGTTTTCGAAGCCGCAGAAGAATTCGCATGCACGTGTTTTCTCGGGTTTTTGAAACAATAGAAAAATTCGCAGGTAGGTGTTATCGCGGATTTTTGAAGCTGTTCAAAACACTCGCAGCACGTGTTTTATCGGGTTTAAAAACACTCGGCTACGCCTCGTGTTTTTAAACCCGATAAAACACTGCTGCTCGTGTTTTAAACAGTACATAAAGAAATTATAAAATATCAATACTAGTGCACAATTAAAGCTTTTATTACTTAAATAAATTCATAAAAGGTAGCAAGGTCATTTTTTTCATTCAAACTCTGTATCACAGAGCAACAACATACACCTTAACACAACTCAAAGGGACGATTGTTAGATACAGCTCTAAAACTGTTGCCCTTTGAAAACAGAACAATTGAGAGAGACGATCCAAGTTGATTAAAGCGGTATAAAGCGATACCGCTTCTATTGTATCACCAACAAAAGACGACCTCTTGACCTTTAACAGTGGCCTCTATAAACAATAATATATACACAGGGGAGTTTTAAATTTGCCTTTGCCTATAAATACGTACAGATTTTTGACGGATGGTCTCTTTGATAGACAAAAAACAACGGATTTTTAAAACATGCGTTCTCCTTCTCCGCCATCTTGAACGAGCAAACAACCGATCGTTCCCAATCTCCTCTCAGTTGAACAGAAGCGAAGTCCCCACATTCTCCCCGAGAGTTGGGCATTAAAAAATCTAAGTCCCCACATTTCCCCCACCACAAGGGCAGAAATTCGTTGCAAAGTCCCCACAAAGTCCCCATATTCCCCCAGTCCCCCCCTCGGGGAAGCCGATGACAAGTGCATAAATTTCGTAGTTTCAAGAAATTGAATTTTTCATGAACATCGCACACGATCACACGCGAGCGTTCGTAAAAATTCTGATAGTAGCGGAACTGATCACCTTTCCCAAGACAAGACAAGTCAATAAACGATAGAAAATTGAATCGAACAGTTGATCTAATGTGCATTGTTACAGTTCCATTGCCTGTTTTACGTAATGCCAGCTGGCTGAAGTTTCGTTATGGAATACAGTGAAAAACGGATGTTGAACGTAAAAACATCCGACAAACATACCTCCTCTGAGCGATTACCCTGCGAGTAGAGTTGCTTTTGTCCTCGTAGACTAGTGAAGAAGCAGATCCCATGACAAGTTATTTTCTTGTTCGACAAGCTTCTCGAAAAAAGCGGTTGACGTGGGCGAACTCACTGAATATTCTGACAACACATGAGTGAAACTGCAAGACATGGACACTAAATGGGAAATCTGACCTTCCCTTCACCAAAGCCCACCTTAGTAACGCAATTGACCAATCATCACTGCAAAAAGTCGATCCCTCCCATTAATTTTCGCGCGATTTTATTGGCTACTTTACGTCACGTTGTGTAAATCACCGGACAGGTATCACGCAATAACCCCCGCCTGGGTCGATATTTGTCCTCCGATTACTTCCGTCCCAGCGAGAAAGAAGTTTCGACTTTTCATCGTTATTATTTTACAGGAAAAAAAAAACAAACTCGTTTCGTAGAGTCTGGTGATATTGACATTAAAAAGCTGGTCGCAAATGCTGTTCCAGAAAGTGCAAAAAGTTAACAAAACACGAGCGAACGAGTATAAGCTAAACTGCGCCGAGTTTCGAGGTTTGATGTAAGGGGCGTTGCGAGGGTTTACTCACATGATAGTTTATTAAGGTTTTGGTCCAATCACAGTCAATAAAGTTAATTAAGCCAATTAAATGTACTTGCTATCGTCAATCGCGCGCATTCACCATCACATCAACAGTGGCTATTTACGAGCAGTTTACGCGCGACATGAAAAATAATGGGAGGATTATAAAATAAATGAAACCTTTGACTTGCTAGTATGTACATTGTCCTCAAAATTTCACATTCTCTCAGCCGCGGACATCATCAGTCGACATACCAGCTGGCTGAGGGGGTTTGTATAATAAATAACACCCCATTTCTTGTAACTGGCAGGTTGATAATCCGCCAATAGACTTTGACGTCTTCAAGCATGCATGCATTTGCATCATTTCAACACGGTACGCCGAGGACAGTTTATCAACTGGGAGAAAATTGATTCGAGGATCATGGGTTCGTACTACGTCTATTTTTCTTTTCCTTATTTCCTTATACTTATACTTCCTTATACTTATTTCCTTATATCATTATACACAAGTTATATATGTCTTAGCTGTTGAAATAATTAAATCAATTTAATATATAACTCCCATCTCTATAATAATCCCCTGCTGAAAATAAAATAGCCCCTCTTTCCGATGCTTACTAGACTTTTAAAAACGCCATTTCAGTCATCAATCCGTGTGCTCCTGGCTGTGATTACTTTATACTTTAAAACTTGGAGCTGGTCAAGGGGAGCGAAGACTCTGGGTACGAGAGTGAGCCCTAGGAACTCATTCCCGACAAGATTTGCAGTGGCAGCTTAGAAGTAAAGTTACATGAAGTGTTCGATGGATTTCGTGGGAGTTTCAAAATATCAAAGATGGCGACCTCGTCTGCAACTTTTCCGTCCCTTCTTCCACGTGTCGCTGACGATCTTTGGTTCACTTTAGAGAAGAAATTAGACGATGACGCTGCTTTGACTAAAGAAGAAGAACAATACGCTGCCTCGGTGTGTTTTATTCTTTTTTCCTAGCTGTGCAGATCGATCGTAGCCTCGCAGATCGCGTTTGATTAAGCTTAAATTATTTCTTGACGACAAATTGTAAGCATTTTTAGCTCACAAGTCATGTAAAAGCAAGTGACGGGGTATTCTGTTCCGTTCACAATTTTCCCAACCATTTATTGGCAGCTTAAAAGATCTGTGTGTTATAGCGATATTTCTCGTTACGTCACCAATTGTTATTATTGTGGAAACCAGAGGTTTATTGGCTGTTGAAACAATGCATGCTATTGTTCAGTGGCTGGCAAATTTGAATATCAAAAGAAATATGACGTCAATGTTTGTAAACAAGAAATATCGCTATTGTAAAACATTTTTTTATGATAACTGCAGAAATTCTTGTGCGCTCATTGGCCAATTTTCATTGTCAATAAGCGGACAGACACATGAATTTATAATTTATGCGATGCGTCAACAATTGAGAAAAAAACAAAAAAACAATTGAGAGCGGACAATTTGAAAAATAATTGTTATCGTAAAAAACAAATTGACGTCAGTTTTTCTTGCACCTGTCCTATTATTGACAATGAATTTTGTCATAACATTATCAATCCACACGGCTATCGCTTCGTCAATCCACAGGTACTTTGACAGCGTTATGAAAAAATATATATATTGGACGGATGCATGAAATACTGACATCAGTTTGTTAATTAACATGGACAAAAGTGTTGAAAAAAGCTTGTACAGTTTATAGAGCGAAATTCTTTAAAGCTCACCAATGTAGGGGTAGCGAATAGTACCAAGAAAATCATGGGTCTTGGAAATCTTTGATCTCAGATCGAAATCTCAGAAGCCGTTGTGATGAGCCACAGAATCTTTGTTTCATACTCTAAAATCATTGAAGTCAGAATCTCAGATTTTCAAACAAATGTCTTGGCCTCTTAGCGAGTCTCGAATTTCAACATTTGTCATCCCTTTGTGTACTAAATGATATTTCTTTGGTAGCTGAAGAAGATCCTGGATAAGGGAAGTGACATTCTTCCAATTGGTACTACCAAAACCAAAGACAAACAAGAGGTAAGCTTAAATGGAACATTCCATTTTATATAATAAGTCAAATAATGCTGGTATTTTAATTGATGTCATAACTTAACAATTTTTTTTGTTTCTTTATCATATAAAATAGATTGATTGCATGCTGCCTTGCCTCTGTTCAGTGATAATCCTCAAATAACAAGCCTCTGTTCATTAAAAAGCCTTTTTACAATTTATTTTAGACTAATGTTTTTAATTTTTAGATAATCTTTTAGGTTTTCTTTGATATTGTAAAGTGCCTTTGAACATTAGGATACTTGCGCTGTATAAATCTTTTACTATTATTATTATTTTTATTGTTATTATTATTATTACCATCGTTATTATCATTAATAAACCACAGAAGACATCATACATGGTAAGAACATCAGTGACACACTTGCCCAAGAGCTCATGTGCCACTTTTTTGTTCTTTCCACATTTATTTCTTTTATCTGTGATCTATTACTGAACAGATGCACAGCAACATGGGATCTCTTTGTTAAATGAAAAATTCTCCTTCGAAATAACCTACTAACAGGCAAATATATCGACCACTGAAACTCATTGATTATGAGTCAAGAAAATAAACTACTTTTTGTTTGTCATTGACTGTTTTTCAAAAAACTAATAGAAAGTGATAATCACACACCAAGAATTCTGGTTATTTTCATTGATTTCCATGGATGATGAATAATGGATTGTACCAGGAGCCCATTACCCACACTGGCTTGCATGTGATAAATTATGGCCCATTATTTCCAGTGGCGGATCCAGACCTTGAGCTAAGGGGGGGGGGGGGGGGCGGTCTTGATTTACTTGCCATGGCGGCCATTTTCCCTTCAGTCATTTCTTCTTTTTTACCCAAAATAAGGGGGGGGGGGCCTCGAGCCCCCCGGGCCCCTCCCCTAGATCCATCACTGATTTCCAAAGATGTTGTCAGAGTGTTTATTAGAAGCCGGGTCCTGGGCACTGGCATCCGTCTACTTCGAAAAGAGTATCCAGCTACTTAAATTATGAAATAGAAAAAATCAACAGGGAAAAAAAGTCTCTATGAAATGTTAACTTTTCCCTGTAAATTGAAACTTTTTTTTGAACCCCCCTTACAGGCTCAGGCGTTCAGCTCGGGTGTGTATAAGGGGGCCCACCTACTCTGTCATAAGAACCCTCCTACTTCAAAACTTAATAATGACACCCCTGATTTTTAGAAATGTTATCTTTTATTCCAGTATTAGTCAACTGAGTTGAAGTTGCCATAAAAGACGTAAAAGAGTTGTAGCTCTTATGAAAATATATCTAAAAATTTCCTGAAAAATAATTTCCTCTTTATACTAACACCAAAGTGGTATTAGTATTGGTTGACTAGCATAGGACGATACAGCGAGTTTAATCAAATGTTGCAGTTGTGATTAATATGTTCTCCATATAAACCAAGGTAAAGGTAAAGTCTGCATACGAGCCTAGTGGCCCATCAGGCCGGAGCTTATCCCGGTTTCAGTAGCATGAAGCGACTAGGAGTATTTCTACTCCCCCCTGGATGGGATGCTAGTCCATCGCAGGGTTACCCCCAGCATTAAATTCGCCGGTACCCATTTATACACCTGGGCCAGGTTGTTCGAAAGCCAGTTAACGCTAACCCAGGATTAAAAGTTAACCGAAGCATTAATTTTTCTTGTATAAAAATGTTTTTCGCTTCCTGTTTTTTGTTTAGTTTGAGATTATTCAAATTCAAAAGAGAAGGCCAAACAATATAAACAGAAAACCTCTCCGAAAAGTTGCTGAACTGCAATTAAAATTCTCGCTAACCCTGGGTTAGCTTAATCGGGCTTTGAACAACCCGGCCCTGGGTGGAGAGAGGCACTGTGAGAGTGAAGTGTCTTGACTAAGAACACAACACAATGTCCCCGGCCAGGGCTCGAACCCGGAGCGCTTGCTCCGGAGTCGAGCGCAGTAACCATGAGGCCACCACGCATAAGCTTAGGCCACCAAACATAAGCTTATTTTCTATTTTTAATTTTGAGCCTTTTAATGTTTAGTTAAGTTTTGAGTGAAATTAAACATAATACATGGAAATTAGTTATCCCACTCAACATTGCAATTTTATGGATTTCAGACATATTGTGGTTGTACTGTGATTATTAATTTTCATTAATATTGTTATATCAGGCTAACTGTGAATGTATACCTTTGAGGACCACTTGGATCATGGCACATCAAAGGAACCAACAAGTCCTTTGTTCAGAGTGAAATATATTATTAGTTCCTTGGATGCACTGTGATCCATCAAGAGATTTGACCATAAATTGTGATCCGGATTTTAAGGAATGCATCCCTGGGCAATATGAAGTGCTATTTAGATTATTTTGTCTCCCTGGGGTGTAGTTGACAGTGTAAACAGGGCTTTTCTCCAGCAGTGCCTGGCAACTTACTTTGCCTCTGGGTGACTATGAAATCTCTAGTTCCTTTTTTACAAATAGTTAGTGCTGGGAACCCTGGATTTCAAAAGTTTAGTGTTTTGGGCTCCCAGGATTTTTTTCTTAGAGTACAGTCTGGTGTAAAGAGAACAAAAAATTGGAAACTGCAAATTTTGCCATGTAGTTGTATTTATCTTAGAAAATAAGTGAATTATAGACTAAGGTAATTTTCAGTTTGGGAATAATTCAGCCCCCTCCTCTCAACACAGTTTTTGCAAAAATCCTTGATAGAGACTTGATGAAGATGACGATGAGATTGAGGATGATGATGATGATTCAGGTGAGGAACTTGAAGATGAAACCGATGAGTATGAAAGCCCTGGCACTCCTGATGTGGAGTCTGTGGAAGGAGAGGTAACTATATGCAGTGGTATTTAAAACAATTTAGTTTCTCATTACTGTTACAATCTGTAAGAATATAACTTGTTTGAAAAAACAAGGAGGAGAGTTAATTTTGAACTTTTTTGGGGCATCAAGGGGCAGTGTACATATACATGTATACAATGAATGTACATGTGCCCACACATATAAGCAAAAACCTTATGGTCTAACATTTGTTTTACAACAAATCTTGGTTTCTCTTGCTCTGGGTAAAATTTTGTTTTGCGGGCAATATTCTGATAAAACATGAAATGCATAGACAAGTAAAAAGCAAGCGATATAATCTCCCAATGTTTTGGCAACTTCATGATGCCATTATCAAGGGTACAAATGAGAATAAAATTAACAAATGCGCGATCAAGAGTTACAACTGATTTACATAGCGGAAGTGGCTACACAAATACTTTAACACGGATAGAATCTGTTTGCACATTCAAACTCGGTGAAATGATTAGTGAAAATAATAAAAACCATTGTGAAAGTAATATGGCATTAGTTGAGATATTGATGATGATGGTCCAACATAGGTTTGGGATGGCTGAAATTTTCATGGTTGGATGTGAGAAAAAATAGTTCTTCAATAGAGGAATATGCTCATATTGACAGGCTAGTTTTAAAATTGAGAGTGGAATAGATGAAAAACAGAAAAATAACACTTTATGGAATTAACCCAGAGAACTGTCACTCTAGCCAGGTGGGATCGAGATAAACATTCTGAGAGGGGTGGGATGGTGATATTGAGCCAAAAATAGTGACGGGAAACAGGATTGCCTTTGCTGGACCTTAGATAATGTAATTCTCCTTCTAATGACTTGGCAATAATATTAATCATGTTCACTGCGTTTCTTTGTTGCTGCTCCTAGGTGGACATGGAGTCAAGTCTGATTTAGATCACGATACAATATGTCCGGTTTGAAAGCAAGGAAGAAAACAGTTTACAGAAGATGCCATCATGCCTTGCACAGGCTGAAAATAGATGAAATGAAGAGGGACCACATCCAAGAAGAGTCCTGCAGCCTACATTTTTCACATTATCATCTATTGGGCACTAACTGATAGCATATGGCTAATAATAATTGTTAATAATTAATACATAGTCGTTGCTTCTACAGACCCCTTGAGTTCTTGTCTTACTTCAAGGAAGCATTGTGTGGTCAATTTTTACATCCTGTCAACCTTAGGCCTTGTGTTGAATGATTTTTCTGGACATTATTAAATTATATACTTTCTTGTGGAAATTGTAACAGGGAGTAAGATCAAACTGTCTTAAAAAAAGCCATCATCCCCAATACAGAATTGACACCACCTTATTTATTGTATGAACAGTAAACTTCAATGTGGTGAAATAGCGAGTTTCTATACATTTGGAAAAGTAATTTCAGCTGCAGGGTTAGAACACAATCATTCTTCTTTTGAATGCCCGACTACACCACGCCTGCCCCCTTTCTAGAAGCATTTGGATCAATGCAAGACCTAACTTCCCCCTGCAGATCTGCCCCGATCACAATCTTAAATTGCATACAGTTTGTACCTTTTACTTACCAGTAATCAGCAAACATTCTGGCTTCTTAACTTTCCCCATCCATAAAAAGAGAAATCCATAATGACTTCATGGTTACCACAGAAATCATTTTTCAAAATTCCCCGATAAAAATACAATTTCCCTGACCATAAAAATACTTGATGTCAGATCATGTTGGTGCTTCTTGCCTCAACTTACAGCTGTCCTTTGCACTTGTTCATCATTAAGAGTGACAAGTTTTCAACAAATTATCCCCCTTTGTCAAGTAAAAATATCACTGAGATCACAGTGACCCCAAGAGTTTCTTCCAGCCTTCAATGGTATTAACTCAGCCGTTTTAATTATTTCAATTTTCCCCTACGTTTCTTTAAACCAACTTTAAGGAATTATTTTTTCCCTGACCACTTCCTTACCTGTTGGAACCCTGAACATGTTCTCCTTGACATACATTGAAGTAAAAGAAAAACCAGTGCTGAAGAAGTCAAGTTTATAGATTGCACAGCTTTTTGGACATATTTTGCCTTTTCATGCAGTTGTAGTAATTTGTGAACAACTTTCCGAGGCAGCAACTGTTCCTTTATTATTTGCTTCCCGCACACCAGTTTCAAGGGTTGATTTTGGCTGGCTTGATCATTCATCACTTATTGCTCCTCTATATATCGGCCTTTCACCATCCCACCTTCACAAGTTCAATAATCGTAAGTTCAATAATAATTTATTGAACTTGTGAAGAATGTATTGTAGTAATTATTATCATAAGTTCAGTTGGAACTTTCAAGTATCTTGTACTACATTGTAATCCAGATTTCACAAACCTTCAATATCTAAGGCTACCCCATAACTCAAACCAAGGCATTTCTGGATCTACCTTGTATTTCACTCCAACATTTTAACGATAATAGCAGAAATCCTTGTGACCTCATTGGCTAATTTTCATCGTTAATAAGCAGACTGACACATTTCTAATTTGTGCAAATGCATTAATGAGCGAGAGCGGGAAATTCAACAATTACTGTTGATTGTAAAAACCAAATTGACATTAGTTTTTCAGTGTCTGTCCTGTTATTGACAATGAATTTAGTCATAATATTGTTAAAGTAAGTCTGCGGATCCACTTGGCTATCACCTCATGGATCCACAGCTACTTTGACAATGTTTTGATGAAATTATGATCAATAACAGGACTGACACATAATAAACCGACATCAATTACCCATGTTATGTTGTTTAACTCCCACTTTCTTAGACCAAACTTCACTTTTCTGCAAGGTTCTAGAATTTTTAGTACTCTGAAGAGGCTCAAAATGGCCAGTGGTGTGTCAATGTGAAAAAGCAATTTTGTGAAACCTGTATTCAGCAGACACCCTTGGGACACACTCACTAGTGTCCACTCCCTAAACAGGTTGTAATATATTGAGCAATAGCACAGCGTAAAACCAATGACTGCTCATAGCAGAATATCCAATCAGTCAAAGCATCAATCTGGAATAATCTACTTAGCTGAACAATATTAAAGGAGTCTGAGCTGAGCTTGTAGAAACAAAAGCCCTTAAAGTGCCCGCTTATTGAAGGTTTTGTCCAAAAAATGGCTTAAAGTGCCTATAACCCCCAAAATGTTTTCCGCTTAAAAAACCTGTGTTTTTGTGAGTAAAATGGTGAAAAATCATTGTTTTTGCTTGAAAACTCGATATTTTATGCGCTGTCAAAGTCACAGAAACTCACCAAAAAATTCGCACGACCAAGCTTGTGAGGAGCCTGGGTTGATGTATAGATTCATTTACATAGCATTAACTCTTTAGCATGCAAAACAGTTTGTGACGTCAACCCAGGAATAGACCCATGCTCCTCACAAGCTCGGTTGTGCAAATTTTTTTCGGCGATTTTCTGTGACTTTTAGGCGCATAAAAAAGAGTTTTCAAGCAAAAACAATGATTTTTTTTCACCATTTTACTCACAGAAACACAAAAGATTTTTTTAAGCAGAAAACATTTTCGGGGTTATACGCACTTTGGTGTCCAATTAACTTAACACAGGTTTTTTGTCTGCTCAATTCAGTTCTCACCAAGATGAGCATCCGTGCTTAAAAGAACAACAAATCAACCTACAGTTTTCAATAAATTCAACTTACAAACTTCAGTCAAGCCACAGTTATCAAGTCACTATTCAAGTGCACTTCAACAATGGTGTTGAAGTGGAAAAAATTTCAGCTAGATTACTTTCAAATGATAGCTAGAAGTTTTGGATCCAAAACATTGTCAACATTATTTCTTGTTCCTTAGTCTATTGACCTCAGAGCTAACAGACTAAAAAATACAAGTGAATTTATGAAAGAGCATATATTTGAAACACGATTGACCATCGCAGTTATGCACACAACTTAAGCAGCTGACATCAGACTTCATGGGAGAAAACTACACATGTATATACACTTCTCCTAAGAGGCTTTTCAAAACCAATAACTTAAGTAACACAAAAGTAAGATAATTAAAAATCTACATTAAGCCTGAAAAAAAATTTGCACTAGAATTTAAGAATCTATAAAATCCTTTACCAGGTTACATTTTCAAGTTAAAACTCGAAAAAGGAGTTGAATTTGAAATAAATCAAGTTTACGAGTTAGGCGGGAAACAGATAGCATTCGTCATATTCCTTTCAAATTATAAACTTGCCCAAGAATCAATATAAAAAACACGAATGTTGTTTTTCCAATCTCTATAGAGAAATCGTTACTTTTCATCAGAGGAATCTAACGGTAATTACGCCGTCGACACCGCCAATGGCACTAACGGTTTACCGTTTTGGCGCCTAATTAGAAATTCACTATTAACGTCTTAATGTACGATCATTCTTGTTGATATAGGACTTTTTTAAGATTTGGTGGCTCCTAAAGGAGCCGTTGTATGATGAGATATTAAGAATATCTAGTATTCTTGGCTCTGCGAGGAGGTCTTCCCGCCTTTTTTCTCGGTCTTCTTGGGCAACAAAACAGCTTGGATGTTCGGCAAAACGCCGCCCTGAGCGATCGTAACTCCGGCAAGAAGCTTGTTCAATTCTTCGTCGTTGCGAACAGCGAGCTGCAGATGGCGAGGAATGATTCTTGATTTCTTGTTGTCGCGTGCAGCATTGCCCGCCAATTCCAAGATCTCGGCGGACAGGTATTCAAGAACAGCGGCGAGGTAGACGGGTGCTCCAGCGCCAACTCGCTCAGCGTAGTTGCCTTTGCGAAGGAGTCGGTGTATTCTGCCGACAGGGAATTGCAGACCAGCTCGGGATGAGCGACTCTTCGATTTGGTTCCCTTTGCTTTGCCTTTTCCGCGTCCAGACATGATTTTTCTGCTCACACTAACGTCGTAAAAACTGTAGCAAGTAATGTCTTCTGTGTAGGAATTTTCGTTTTTATAGCAGTGCCAAGGATCGAAATGCACCAATCAGATTCCTTGTTTTATCTTCCGTTCGACCAATGGCAACATTTGCATGCTTTCTCAGAGGTTCGCACTAATTATGCAGCTATCAGACGCATAATTTGGGCAAAAGTACCCGCAAAAAGTTCGATTGTGAAAGAATTTGGAGGTAACCTTAACCTCGTCTGCGTTCGCAAGCTACACGCGTACGTCCGATCAATGTGTCTGTATCTTTTGTTTGCTACTTGATACACGTTCGTATTTCATTGGAAGCAAGATCGTTATTGCTTTAGCGCCTAAATCTTTTCAATTTCGTTAAGGTCATGAATACGTGCAAAGGTCTCGATATTATATTATAAATATTAATATTTGAGTTTATTTTGGCCAGTGCGAAGTATAAATTAAAATCTCAGCAGATCAGTCGTTTCTTTTTATCAGGACTGCCTTTGATTAAGCGCAACAGATTTGTCAATTATGTGCCACTATTTACATCAGGCCCCAGTTGTTCGAAGGCCGGATAACGCTATCCACCGAAAAAACCGCAATCAGCGTATTCAGTTGATAATCACCGTAGGATCGAAAACACCCTTTGAACAGCAACGGGCTTCCGCTGCACTTTACAACCAACAGAGCATTGATTTTCGACCCAAGACAAGGAGCAGACAGATAGATCATCGGGTCGAATGTAGGAAATCGACGTGGCGAAAGTTTTCAGCTAGCCAAGCAAGCGCTAGCGGAGGAGCGCCGGTTTTCAGGCCTTGAACACTCCTACCCTACCCCCCTCCCCCCCCGCCCCTACTTTGGCCCGCTACCGTTCCAACCGATTACTGTACATGTCTGACCAAAAAACGACCTCTTTAATGTTTTTCAAATTTTTCTAGTCCTGCTTTAAAAATGCGTAGATACGATTCATTTATTGCCGCTTCCGTAAAAGCTACAATATTAGTGGGGGAGGGGGAATTTTCATCTACAAGTGCTTTTCAAAACACTTTTGCTTGCGTTTGTAATTTCGATCACAAATGACCACAGGAGAGTAACAAAATACGTATATGGGTTGAAAGGAAGCATTGAAAACATGCGTTGGTTTAGTTTAAATTCTTCAAACGCCGAGTGGTTTTTCCGCATTCTGGCAGGGACAGCAAGCTTCCCGCCGTCCCGCACGCTGGGTACACAGCTTGCTTTCCCTTCTGGAAAGGATGCTTGGCTAAACCCTGCAAAATGTTTCTCCACATTTTTTTAATGAGCCCTCTTTCTTTCATTGACTGCGGGCTCATGCTTCTGTTACAGCTACAGCTACTAGCGACGTCTCTCGTAAACTGAAATCAAGCTTCAAATATTGGTTTCTTGTTCGAAAATGACACAATCAAGAGAAAATGGTCATGATCTGTTAACGATTCCTCGTTTGTCAGTTTCGTTTTGTTTTATTTCCCTCTTTCATTTTCCAACCTCAGTCATTCCCTCATGGAAGTCAGCGGAATAGCTTCAGGACTGGACGAGTAAAATTCGTGTAGCGCTCGACAGGTAAATCATATTTGTTGTGTTTTGAGTATTTCTCCATTATGATGTAGTTTAATACTTGATGATTGCAAATCTGAAATTATGGAGTAAAAGAAAATGGCTTGTACTGTGTGCAGTCTAAAACACCAAATGGATTTTTCTATAGTCCTTTAACGTTGTAATCAGGTAGAAATTTGAATGATCGGTAAGTTGTGATAAGCAACTGGCATAAATCATAAAAAGTCTCGACACTTTACCCTCGCTGCTTCAATAATTATGACTTTCATTTACAACTGAACATAGCTTGTAATAAATACATAGCACAGTAATGGATGAGAAGCAAAACTTCTTTGAACTTTAAAAGTTAACAAAACTTTTCCACCCAAAAGTCTTAATGTTAAACTAAAGGACACAAAAGCGACAAATGTACAAAACTCACTTTTCACATCATCTATGGTCCAGTTTCCTCGTAAGTGCAGGATTAATTTATTATAAAAAACATGACGAATTCACAATTGCGAAAATTATCGCCACTGAGTAACAATTCTTCTGGATTGAGACAAGAGTTTCTGATTAGGTAATTCATTTAAATGTATTTTCTTCGCTGACTGAAAGAAAATTTGAAAAAAGGCTAATAGATATATATTTCGTAAACTTTTTCAGTTACCGGAAGTCTGTCTACAGAATTCCGAGAAGATTGTTCTCCCACTTCCGTTTTGCACTCCGTAGATGTCATATTTATATTGAATATAAACTGGACCTTACTTGATGCTAAAAATAACACAAATTAAGATTTTTTTTATTATTTCTTAAGCCGGAGTGAAGTTTATGGTAGAAAATAGAACAACTTCCGATTTTCCCGATGTATGACGTGGGAAAAGGAGCGTCAGGGAAAACCCCTAACAACATGTCTAGTTTTTATTATTTTTGACCGGCAGCTGGTTATTAGACTGGACTTCATTGGGTTGCCAAGGACACATCGACAACGTCCTTCTCATTGCAGGTTGCTCCGGCATTGCATGTTGAAATCTCTTGGAAATGTCCACTGCGCATTCAGCTCGGAAGCTACCTGATCCAAATGCGAAGAAGCAGAGAGTGAGATTTATTAGTTCCAAAGTGCAACCAGTGTACAGACCTAGGCGATCGCGATGTGAAACTGTGAACACAACTGCTCGTAAAACGGGTGGTAGAAAAGAGGAATTCAGTGAAGATTTGATGGCACCTACACCGAGAAAGGTGACTGTCCACTGTACAAAACTCCCAGTCGCTGAAGTGAGACCGCCACGTTCTCGAACTCAGGCAGTTAAACACGATGCTCCGATTTTAGGCGATTCCCCTCAGCCACAAGTCACATCACTGAGAAAAAAAATTCTCGATTGCCAAAAGCAAGCACAAAGCGACTGGAAACCACGGCATCCTCGGACACAAAACCCAGGGAGTGAAATAATTGCAAAACTTGCTCGAGTTCCAGTCACAGCTGAAGTTCCTAAAGAACGTTCACGTATTCAAAGGGAACGACCAACCAAATCCTCAAGTACTCCTGTACAGAATGGAACTTCTTCGTGCGAAGTTGCCGCGAGAAGTTTAAAACCAACGTGCGTTCCTCCCCGAAGTAGCTACCCAAGGAAGACAGGCTCAAGGGCTCCGTGTCCACGACCAACAAGAGAGAGACCTGTTTCTAGTTGCGCTGCTCCTGCAAATAGGTATGATGAGTACATATAATACAAAATGCCGATAGGCCCGCAATACATACACGTGTATATTCCGCCGAACAGTCTTCCAATCAACATTCGAGATCAACATTGACACGAAGATTAATTCAATGAAAGTCTTCATCTTTTAAGTGATAACTATGCTCTGAGAAGTCTGCGTTATCCTCAAGGCCGTAGTTTGGACAGTCGCAAGTAGTAATGTGACGACTCAGGGACTTACAAACGAGTTGATATATCTTATTAGACGTTTTGGTGTGTAGTATCGCTGTATATTTTTACGAGTTGTGCGGTATTTTGACGAGCCCGTAGGGCGAGTCAAAATACAAACAACGAGTAAAAATATACAGCGATACTACACACCAAAACGTCTAATAAGAGATTTATTATCCAACGATTTCTTTTCTCAAAATTCTGACTTGCCAAGGTTTTGAACTTCACGCGGCCGGGAGGAATGAGACGAGTACAAATATCTGTTATTTGTACTCGTTTCGCGCGATATTTGTACTCTAGGAAGCAAAGTTGGATAATAATTCAAGTTATTTTCACATTTATTTCTTCTACTCTTCTAGAAGCAGGCAAGTATCTACGCGGGATCTTAACGCTCTGAACGCCCCACTTTTGAGATTTTTCAAAGCGAAGGTTTGTTTACCTCAGGAGGAAATCAATCGGAACTCGCAAGTTGTCAATAGTCTTCTTTCGACGATTCTGGAGAAAATACGCGAAGAAGATGAGATATTCTCACTGAAGCAATTAAATACAGGTAAGTTTAAGAGTTCCATAAAACCATTTAGCTACTAAACTAAAAAAAATATGAGTTTTTCTCTGACTAACGATATGCCCTGGAGGTCAATAACTAGTTGTGTTTATTTGGAATTCAGTAAGAGTAATATCGCAGTGTCTGACTATCAAAGAGCTTTTATAAGTTCTGATAGTTTGTCTAAAACGTTTACCCCTTATCATAGAATATAAAATAAAACAGAGATAACAATTTTTGTGTCTTGGTGAGTCCCGTCAAGACAAAAAAAAATACACATTGACTTTGTAGTTCTGTTGGTCACATGGACAATAGCGACAAAACATAGATTTTTTAGAGGAACTACTTATTCTCCGATGGAAATTCCCACTGAGGTGAACTTTTCAAATCCCTGCGAATTGGCCATGGATTAATTAGTGAACCGAGGAATGTAAAAATTCTTTCGTTATCAAGTAATACACAATCCAATTTTATTCTGCATTGTCTACTCCAGGAAGCTACTACGAGAAGCTCAGAGTTTCAAGTCCCGAAGAATTTGATGTCATGCTTGTGTTTGAAGCGCACCTGATCAGACGTTTCTTCAAGGTCAAAGAATTTTGCCGAGATCGTCCGGGTTTCGTAAAACTTGTGTTTAACGATTGCGTCCCTGGAGGAAGAACACGCTGGGGGAATTTCCTCTCCAGAGATGGAAAATTTCTGTCACCTGAAAAACTAGTGAGACACTTCTACGAGTTGATACGGCGTGTTGTAAAGAGGTCGCCACAGCGAGGACGCATTTCGGAAATGAAACAAAATGGCCCAGCTGTTACGTTGACAATTGATGGAAATATCGACCTCGATCTTGTGCTCAGTGTTGAGGTTTTAGAATGGCCGAGTTGCGCAAAAGGATGGGGTTCAACAAACAGGGCTTGGCCTACAACAAGTGACGTGGAGCAAATTAAGATGAAAGATCCCAAATTCCATTTAGTGGCGAAACCTTGTCCAGATAAGAAGGGAAAGTCGACAGATTCGCATTTATACTGGAGAATTTCATTCTCAGAGGCAGAAAAAACGCTCTTGAAGTCGGCGTCATCTGACAAGAAATATTACAGGATCACTAAGGCAATCCACCTGGCCAAGAAATCGAGTTTGAAACCGCTAACATCATTTCATTTAAAGAATCTTTTCCTCCACAACCGTAGCGAACGACCCCGGGCAAAACATGACGATAGTAATTTGGGAGAGAGCGTGGTGGGGTTTTTTCAAAGTTTGATCAATCGTTTGGAACGAAATTCTCTACGACACTTTTTTGTAAGCCGTTTAAGTCTACTTTCAGAGATGTCAGAAGCAGAGAGAATGGAAGTTGCCCGTAAACTGACAGATTATCTCAAGGAACTTGTACAAAATCCAAAAGCCTTCCTGGAAAAGCTACATTTTTGTCAACTGTGAACTTGGTAGACTTTCTCAATCAAAGCTCTATGCCTCACCTCACCTATCCTATTCGTGCTCTGTTGCGCCGCATCAGGCCGCAATGCTCTATGCGGTTAGCAGTTAAAGGTAGTCCAGGTTCGAAGCGATCTTGTACCTCCCGCAGTTCGCACTAAAGTTTTGAGTGTCATAGAAATTTTTCACTTTCCGAGCTCGGCTTTCGCAGCGGGTACATACAATCTGAAGAAGCGAAATAACGGTCAAAGAGCGACTTTGGAAAATAATATATGAGCTCTGAGGAAAAAGGTCTGATGCAGGTGTTAAAACTATTTTATTTCAGTAAATGAGTAATTTTGCTAATAACCTTTTGGTGTCTACATAAAAGTGTCCTTATTTAGTTTAAATCTAGGTCGTTCTCCTTCCCTTCCATCTGTTGTAGCTTCAGGGAACCTTACACTGCAAACCAATCGAGTCTTTATAACCAAGACAGCATGAAAAATCAGAGATAACGAGAGAGTAGTGCAAAAGGGTATGAAAAGGCTCTTACAAATACCTGACAGTTTTTTTTCACTACCCTTTTCTATTCTTCAACTCATGAAGTCCCAACACATTTATGTACCTCCGGGCCGAAAAAGGTATCACTTTCAGACAAAACTTCCCCATACAATCTCTTATCCCCCCCGGGGTTTCCAATGGCCTCGTCAGTCTGCCTGAGAGCTTTCGTCATCTAACAAAATACTGTCATTCCCGTTAAGGACTTTCTTTGGATGAGTTTTCGAACAGAAACGGCTGTCGCTTCTTCAAGCAAATCACAAAAAAACTCTCTGTTTGAGATTGATGGTATAAAATACACAATAAACAAAGCAATTCTAAATGTTTCTGTCAAAAAGTACTTTTAATCAGTGCTGAAAAGCATCTCACCTGCAGCTAGAAAGACAACTCTATTATTTAAGAAATTAATCTTAATCATTTCGAGTAGTGATAACACAAGGTTATTAGAATGGTTTTCTAAACTTCACAAGCAGGAGGAACTCCTATTTTGATGGAACCCCTAAAAGGTACCAGAATGTTTTGGGTGCAGTTCGAATTCACTTGCACCCCCGGTTTTTCCAGTGCTAAGTTACTGGTGTAACTCTAACAATGGTAATTTGAATATTGTAAGGGCAGTACACTTGAACTGCAATGCACGAGGATCTAAATAACTGTTTCTAAGGAGCACTGGACTTTCCAAGTATTCAACGGAGCATATGGAATAGAAAGATCCTGGGAAACTCTATAGTTATGATTAAAATAACGTTATGTCAGTTGTCAATGAAGCAACATTTAGCTAAATAATATTACACTACAAAATCTATCCATTTAAGAGTTCACATATATCTAAAAGACTTTCTACTTATACCCGTCTTTCTTTGAGCAATGAACAGCAAGGTTCTTTCTAGGATGGCTCTTAAATCTTCAATCCTATCCTTACTCTCCTAAATCAGGAATTTTTTTGCAATCCCTTCAAGTCTTTATTCACCTCACTTATTGTTTTACATGACGAATATAATATTATTTTGTAATCAGTGCTTTCAATAAGATTTGAAGTAGGTGGCTACCTCGGAACAGCACTCGCCGGAGTAATATGAGAATTCCAGGAGAATATCTCTCTGAAAATTTTACCCGCCGACTTTCAACAGAATACCCGCCGGAGCTCCAGCGGGTGCTGGGTCCTATTCAAAGCACATGATGTGCTTCACTGCTAGTTTGGAGAACAAATAAGTAAATCAAGACAATATACTCGATTGATGATTTTCAGTATTCTCGCCTCCTGCCATTCTATTGATATATAAAGGAGAAATTATTTTTTATCAGTTTCGGGAATTAAAGCTCTACATGTATACACTCAAAATATTGGAGGTCTGTTTCAAGACAGTGAGTTTGCATTGGTTGCATCTCACTTATTTGACAGCTCACAATACTATGAAAACTGTAAGGATTCATACCTAGAGTTTGCTTCATTTTGGCACACCCATCATGTTTTGGATAAAATTTGTTTTAAGTTTAATACTAAACTACAATCAGAATTCAATCTTTCTGTCCTATATCATGTTAAACATCTGAAGGACTTATTGATTTTTTTTGCCCTTGTGTATACATCCACCCCAGTCTAATCCACTGCACGCTGCCGACACAATAAGGTAGAGAACCACCTGGAAAATGAAATTGATGTCAGTTACTTCAATATCTGAAACTTTTTTAGCAGGAGACACAGGAGTATGCATGGGTACCAGTGTCTCGTCGTGGCAACCAGCCAAATTTTGGGATAACCTGGAATGGGCTTGTGTGACACTCAGGAGAATAGTGAGTGATACCGCTCCTCATGGTGGGGTGTTGTAAGCAATGTACTTTAGCCTTGTGGACAGACTTCAATCTGATAGGATTGTCTGAGACACTTGCTTAGAAACAAAAATGATAAAGTATGTTTTAAAACAATTCAAATTTCATAGGCTAGTAACAGACTACATAAAAAAGCATGTGAAAATAATGCACTTACTATGATAACAATGACGAGTATAATGGTAATTTTGACGTTTTTCCACCACATGGCTCTGGCTAGGCCTTTGCTAGATTTCTTGAAAGTGAGGGACTGAGAAGTCAGAAAGAGCAACAGATTACATATTTATCAGTAACTACCACCAAAGACAATGCAAGACTCAAATGATGACTTATTCTGTTCTAAACTCCTACTCAACTTAGGTAGGTTTAATTCCTGTGAGAGTAAGATGTACAGATGTTGTGTGTATCATGCAATGACATTCATTCTATGCTACGATCATCCACCATATTCAGGGGGGTCCAGGAATTCTGAAAAGGAGGGGGGGTTGTACACCTTAATGATAATGTGCGATGCCATTGGTGTGGATGGGGGTGTGTGCTTCTAGGGGGTCTGGGGACATGCCCCCCTCCCCGCTTGGAAAATGTTTAGGATTTTACCCTCTAAAATACCATTTCCAGCATTCCTGACACTTAAAAAATGTTTGTAAAAGCATGATATAAAATCTGGAGTTTCCTTTTAATAAACCTGAAAACCAAAAATAATAAAATAATGCAGTCGTAAAATGTACCCTATCTTTTCCTAATTTGACAATCAGTCAATTGTTGAAAGTGAAACAACTACATAAAAAACAATTTTAGTCTATTTTTCCTATGATGAGTCAAACAAATAACCAACAAAAAAAATGCAAGTCAAAGGGGGTTTTGAAACCCCCTCAAAGGGCTCAACCCCTCCCTTGGATGCACTTCTGATACTATGACACTACAGTGAAAGAATGTACAACTTAACTGAAAACTTACAGTGGTATTTAGGTCTTCTGCTTTGTCAATCAAGAGTTCTAAACGTTCTCCTCTTTGTGCAATGGTGTCTGTTGTAAAAAAAGATAATCAAGTTTAATCGTAATTTCCTACACACACATCAGCTAGTTTTTACAGAGTTGTGCATGCAAAATTAAACAGTTTTATCAAAACGATTTTCTGTAGTTTTCCAGTCTCAATGCATTAAGAAACACAAATGAAAATGATTGGGATCAGTGCCTTGAAATAATGGCACCTTTTTTAAAGACCAAACAATCAAGCACTTACCAATATTTTTCACCATGATTCCTTTGAGTTCATCTAGTTCTCCTTGTACCTTAGACAAGTTATCTGATTGATTTCCAGTGTCTGAAAAGCGTTTCTGTTTGAACGACATGAGAAGAGTCAGTGCTTGACCATTAGACTTCTATGACAGGTTCCTGGAGACTTAAGAACTGGGATTTACATAATATTGTTGATTCAGGGACTGAGGAGACCATTTTAATATGGTAAGGCTAAAAAATCTGGCTAAGACACGCAAGCATTAGGGGTCGCTGTTCCACAATTTATCATGCATTTGTGTGTAATTAACCCAAGCAGAAGACGTGGTAGGGCTAAAGTCCTACCAGCCCCCTCCACCCTCTTTGTCCTTGTGTTTTTGACAAGCAGCTAGGAAAAAGAAATGTTTAAAACCCAAGAAAGATTCTGTCTGTAGCAAATTCTTGAAGACCAGTTGAAAGCAGTGTAAATATTAAATACATGTTTTGTGGCAGATTTTTGTGAAATGTTAGGAAAAGACGTAGTAAGTAAATTCTTAGAGGTGGAATTCTGACCAAAAGACAATGGCTAAATAACCAGCATGTTATTTTGATTCTGTGACTAATCCACTGTAATCGAGATTTGCAGACTATACGTACCATTTCAGCTGACAAAACCCTTGAAAATTCACTGTTCATCGCATAAGGCAGAGCTGTCTGAGCGCGGCCATGATATGAACTTTGAAAACTGTCAATTGAAAATACAACTGATTATCTATTCAATTTTGAATCTTAAAATTTTAAACATCTTAAAATTGTTATGAATTAATGTAAGTTGAGCACATGAATAAAAGTGTGTGTTAAAGCAAGATTTACAAAAACAACACAAAAATAATAAACTATTATTAAATAATAATAAAAATTATATAAAGAATAGCCTCCATTTGGAGCGAAAATATCCTCAGATATTTGTCTGTGGACATTATCTATCCCAAGAAGCGAGCAGTGAGCTTCCAGGAACAGATAATGTTCAAGGACAAAGATCTGAGCATATTTTCATGCCAAACGAAGGCTATTGTGTTTATTATCCTTCAGATCTTTTTTGCAACATGCACAGTTTTGAAAATTGGAGAATATCACTAAGATATTCACCGGTTTTGGCTGGGCATATTTGGTGACCCATTTATACCAATCATGTGGGAGCAAAAATATTTGATGGCTTATAATAAAAAAATGATAATTATACTCTTGTAACTTACCGTTTCTTAATCTCTGTTAGGTACATAAAAGCTTTTGACCTTTCAAAATCCTTTAAAGAAAAGAAAAGGAAAAGAAACAACAACTTTTTTTAAAATAAATGGTTACTATATATTTTATTTTGAAATAATTTCAAAGTTCTTGTTAAATCTAACTCTTTACAAAAGCATAAAAATCAGATTTGAACTATGTTTATGGTCTTACATCATCTGTAATGCAGAGGTAGACAATCCTGTCTTCAGATATGTAATGAAACAAGTAGCTGCAAAATTGAGAAGGTATTGGTAAGAGCTTTTGCTTAGGACAATCACTACTGAAAGAAACTTAACTACATGTAGATGCGGTCATTAATTAAAATTAACATTCTATGCTGGGAAACATTCAAAAAGAGGTTCAAGGCCTCTACTTTTGAAAGGATGGCTCATTAGCTAGCAAGCTAGGAGCATTTTGTCGTGATTATCTTCAAAAACCTGGACACCTGGGAGGGCCAATTTATACAGCATGGTTTTTGTTTACACCTGTTGTTTACAAAATGCCAGTGTTACAAATAGCTTCATCTAAATCAAAGCTGCATCTTAGCTTTTTATCATCTCGGCAAAGTTATGCATGCTTACATACGGCATAAATCAGTGATAAGCATAAGCAATGAGATAATATATATTATTATCTGCAAAAGTTGTACCATGATGTGTTAATTAATCCCACAACCCTCCAAGTTAACTTATATCACTTTGTGACCATTTGGCCACTAAATGTTTATTTTTGGTCACAAGAGAAAAATTTGGTTGCCAAAGTATAAAAATTAATTACTTAATCAATATCAATTAACTAATTAATTTATTAATTAATTACTAATAACTGATTATTTTTAAGAAGATTACGACATTTTTTAATCTAAAAGACATGTTTCGATGTTACGAACATCATCGTCAGTTACATAATGTTTGAAAAACCGTTGGACTATATAACAACTAGGCGAAACATACATAATTAATTATGATTAAGTGACAAAAATAGATTACATATTTGAGTGAGTTACAAGGTAAGAAGAATACAAAGCCTAAAGTGTAAGTGTCAGGTTGATGTGATGAACTTGTTGGTTTAAATTAGGCTGAAAGCCTAATTTAAACCAACAAGTATGTATGTTTATGTTAATTATGTATGTTTCGCCTAGTTGTTATATAGTCCAACGGTTTTTCAAACATTATGTAACTGACGATGATTAAAAAATGTCGTAATCTTCTTAAAAATAACGATTTGCTTTCTGCTGTCTCAACCATTTGGTTCTAATAACTGTTAATATGCAATCCCTGAGCTACTTTAAAGTGCCACTGTGACGAACATTGCATCCTTCAAATCTGGGCCATTTTAAGGCATAAACAAGTAGTCTGTACAAGAGCGAAAATGCTGTTTAATGTTTTCGAATATCTCTTTTCGTTCCAGAGATATTCAAGTTTTTAAAATATGCAAATTAGCCAAGTGATGACATCACACACCCAACCGCATTTTGATCAAATGTGATAAACAAGGATATCTCAGTCAATTTGTATAATAAATGTTTGAACTTTTACAGCAAGATTCTACTAGAAGTGCTCCGCAATATGAGCATAACAATTTTGTTACCATGGCAACATACTAGGTTCCAGACCTCCACAATAATAAAGGCTTTTCTGACCACTTTTAGGGTTCTATATTGATATTTGCCAATGGTGCCTCATCTGCATAATCCAGCAAGCATATAAAGCCATTAGGTTGAGTTCAAAAACTCATTAATAATTCATAAGCACATGAGCCTATCAGAGACGTCAAATTGACCACGTGCATGAACCTTTATACCTGGTAAAAATGAGAACGACTACCATGATCTTTATATAAAGATCACACGTGATCTTTATATAAAGATCTCAATCAATTGTTCTCAATGCACGCGTTTTCTCGGGTTTTCGAAGCCGCAGAAGAATTCGCATGCACGTGTTTTCTCGGGTTTTTGAAACAATAGAAAAATTCGCAGGTAGGTGTTATCGCGGATTTTTGAAGCTATTTTTGAAGCTGTTCAAAACACTCGCAGCACGTGTTTTATCGGGTTTAAAAACACTCGGCTACGCCTCGTGTTTTTAAACCCGATAAAACACTGCTGCTCGTGTTTTAAACAGTACTTCATAGCCTTGTTTAATGTTTTCCAAGCTTAAAATCACGAAAATATTGATATCAGGCTAGAAGGGACTGGAAAAGAGTTGGTTTCCATGGGAACAAAAATTGATATAGCTGTAGATGTGTTGCATTTAGAACTATCAGCCTACCAAGTTTCAATGGTTTCTGCTGCAAATTGACCGAGATAGCGCTATTTATATACCTCATGTAATATTTGGTTAGGTGTATGACATCATCAGTAATCTCATTTGCATACTTTACTCATTTTTCAAACTTAAATATCTCCTGAACCAATGTAGATATTTGCAAACGGTAAAACGGCGTTTATAATCTTTCGTAGAATTCTATGTGATTAACCTAATAAATCAAGGGGTAAAAATTTGATCATAGTAGCACTTTAATAAAACGTGTTTCAGATAATAAATTTTTATAATATTGGTGATGATTGTAGTAAATCACAGTAATTTCATTTTAAAGATTTAACAGGTCTTTCTGAACTCTGCTAAGCATGATAGGTAAAGTGACTCACTCAACTAACTAAAGGTAGAAAAAAGCCGGTGAGAACAGACAAGAACAGTAATGAGATCTTCCGTCAATCGACCGATCATTCACACATAGTGAGCTAGTTGTGAAATATACGCCCTAAAAGTTGCTAGTATGTGCGATATACCACCATTTTCCCCACGAATATTTTTTTGCGAATTTTAATTTGCATTTACATCTAGCAAAACACAAGTGTACATGGCACATTTTATACCCAGCAGCAACTAGATGATGGAAAGTGTTATCAAATGTATCTATTAAACAACGGTTGAAAATAACCCTTCTGCACGTCTGGGACAAGTAAATTTTCCTCTTGGGTAAGAACCATATTTCCTCGAATAATAGCCAGAAGCGATTATCTCTTTTTTCACACCAAAAGGGGGCAATTATTTGAGGGAAGGCGATAATTTCATATATTTCTCACAGGAGGTAGTGCGCTAAATACTTTGTTTTATTATACCATTAAATCAAAAAGCTAATCACATCAAAAAAAACCGAACATGGGTTTTTTAAGTGTTTCAAATTTGTTTCAATAATTATCAATGTTCAATGTCAACATCTTTGGCATCTGAGTCTGAATCATCACTGATTACTTTTACTGGATCAGACTCCATTTCAGCTTCAATGTCCAACACCATGTATACAAAGTACAATGGACTCCAGTGATTGGGGAAAAGCTTGTGTGCAAGAAGGACAAGAGAGAAGACGCAAAAGTATTTGACGACTTTGTGGTCGGTTTATATAAAGATGGAAAAGACAGCAGTGGCGGCTCTAGTGTTCTAGTTGGGCAAGTACCTATTAAAATATCCCATCTCATTTGCACTCTCTTTGAATGCAGAAGCTAGTGTTTCCAAAGTGTCTGTGCTAGGCTACACACAATCTACAACAGAATCGAAAGTGAATAGCATAGCCAGTAAGAGAATGGCATTCAAGATAGAAGAGGGTTGTACAGGGGAGGTCTCTGGCATGGTTCATTAACAGAAAAAATAGAGGATCATGGGTCATGGATATAAAAATAAGCACGCAAGATACTCTTTTTAATAACCTGTTCTTACACTAGAAAGAGTACTTGAAGAAAGCATGTCTCAAAATCACGAACATCGAGTCACACAAAACCCTCACAGAATAATTTCCATAATTCATGTTTCACCAAAAATGTAGCCTGTAAGAAAGCTCTTCGTGTGGCAAGAATAAAGGAGAGGAAAGGGGAAGAAGAGCCAACACGCACCGCTTTGAATTTTGAATTGATGCATCCACATTTGGACACATAATACTGATTTGCTGAGATTAATACGTTAGCATGGTGATGTTATCCAACTTTGATTGGTTTTTCTTTAGAAAAGGAAAATGATACCCGCAGTGATGAATTTCAGAGCCACTTGTGCCAAAATTTCAGAATATTATAAATTCATTTGAATATGAAGGTCGAGCAATGCAATGTGGTGGTGACCTCCCAACAATGTTCTTGCTGTCTCACCCACGGGACTCAGGAAAAGTCTAATTTTCCAACTCCTTGATATTGAAACTCAAATAGAGTGCCGTGTTTATTGTCTGATCTTTAGAGAGCATTATCGAGGACGAGATTTCAGAAGCCAGAAACATGGGGTTTCCAGCTGCATCAAATTCTGGTTTTAGGTAGGAGGAATCAAGGTTGATGTAATTTCAGCTAGTTTTTGATTCAGCCATGCTCGAGTAATGAATGCTGAATGTCCTGAAAGACAATTCACTCCTCTAAAGTTTGGCAGCAGTTGTGGACAACATTTACATCCACATCTGGTGCCGCGTGTTCAATGACTGATTTTTGACAACTCGCTCCGCGTCGCATCAGCACGGTTTCCTAGGAGCGTCATTCAGAATTCTAAGTAATGCGGGCAGGCTCTTCTACCCTTTTTCCTTTCCTACTTTCTTTCTCTGCTAAGAGCCTGTTCGCAGGCTACAGAAAATAAAATCAGCATCACAAGAATACCCCTGTAAAACCCTAATAGAATGCGATTAGGTTGAAACTGAAACTCAATAGAAACACAGGAAATGTATTATATTTCTTAAATTATGAAAAGCATGCATTACCACATACCTCCCCTGGGTATAAGTAAGTTTGGAATTCTCTGGGGGAATTCGACTCAAAATTTGTTCTGTGACCTCTGCAAAATTGCCAGCACAAGAAGCAAACTTGGCCAGAACTGTTGTTCCTCTAGCTACAACGCTGTAGAGGATCGGCATGTTTCCTCCCTAAAAACAAAAATTATAACATTTTAAATAATTTAGCTTAATTATCAGAGTTCTGTTATCATGCATAAATCACTATCTACATGTACCGGGTAATGTGTTAACGCTTATTTACAAGATAGTGACTCACCTGGTGGATAGAGTTGTCTTTCCTTTAAACCACAGGATCCTGTGTCTACTAAATCTCGTTTGCAGCGTATTTTGTCGAGTTCCTTTGTCGCTGAAGAAGAAATGAGCTCTAATAAGCTGAAGTCCTACAGTCATCAAACATGGCCTGACTTGCAACATGCTTGTAGAGACATGTGTAACACCCCAATTAATGTTATCAAACTAACTTAAAATATAATTTAAGAAAATAAGAATGCGTCTTTCAGTTAATGCACGTCTAACCTTTTGTTTTCTCTCTAAAAATTGAGCTTTTCTTTCTTGGAATCACTTCTATCTACGCCATTTACCAACTGAAATGACGTCATTGTCTTTTATGAGAAGAACCTGGGAATGAAGTAATGCCGCTGTCCCATTTGATCGCGTTAACAAACCAACATGGCGGCCTGCGAGGAAGAAACGGGAACGGCAGAAAAAGTACGCCGGTTACAAGTGGTAGGTGGGGATGGTTCTGAAATCATTACGTGAAATTTCTAACGGTAGTTATCTCTGGGCTTTTGTCATGGATGACATCCTGTGTATGGGCGATCGTTTTCTCGTTGCAGATGCGGACTGGTAGTGAACTAGACGATGAAACATGTGCGACGTTTGTTCTGCACGAGGAGGATCACACTCTTGGAAACTCGCTGAGATATATCATCATGAAAAAGTATGACACTTTAATTGGAGAGTTTGGGAGTGGGGGTGGGGAGAGACTTATTAGGCTCCGCACCCCATTATCACCTTGTTACTAACAGCTCTGCCCCTTGACCAATAAATTAAATTGCACGAATAAAATTTGAGTGGTAAATTGCTTGATTAATTGATGACAAGTATCAGTTTGCAAACAACAACACATACATGCATTCTGGTGTTAACAATGTCATCTCAGACGACTTCTTCATCTCCAAAAAAGCTGCTAAAAGGTGGAGAAAGCCGAAATCAAGTGGTCCTTCTGATTTTTGTAGGATGTGTACTTGTTCTTTTGCTATTTGCGTGGGGAATCTTGGCAAGATGTCTTACATATCTGCACATATCTGCAGAGAATTTATTCCGAAGGTGTTACACGGTGTGGAACTCCTCAACAAGAATGAGCATGACGCAATTATTTAGCTGAGAAACTTCATTCTATAACAATTTTGCATCCAATCTTCATTCTATAACAATTTGTATCCAAAAGGTCTTCCACTGTCTTTGGAAAGCAAGCTTGTATTTCGCTTCGCAAATCAGCAAGAGCACGTTTGTTGACAAAACAACGGAAGGAAGTTCAAGGAATCCTCTTCCATCTCTTGTATTTGTTCTTCCATGATGCTTTTGGGTGGGGAAACAACCTGAACAACAGCGTTCCCACCATTTGCATTTCTTTTGCCGTTGCGTAGAGTTGGTATATAAGATTCTATTTTAGAAACAACTGCTACATTATGAATCGTGGCACATGTCAGTACATGATGACAACTGCTGCAAGCCGCAAACTGTGCCTGGATGGAATCACGATTGGCCATTGTCAAGGAGATGACACTTTTGTTGCCTTTCAACCAATGAGAATTTTCTGTTTCTGGAGAAAGTTTGAATTGACTTTTTTCCAAAATGTCTACAGCCCCTCTATTTATCTTGGACCCTACCCAGTCAAGTCAAGAGCATCTTTTTTATTATTGTTTCTTCCTGTACACCCTGGAAGATACTTTGACAACTAAAAATATTGGCATTTTGTCATGAACACCCTAAGCGAGTCCAGAAGTTTTGATTTATACCCCGAAGCGAGACGATAAGCATCCTCTACCTTTTCATGTAGGAGTCCCCCCTCCTCCCAAGAAGCTGAATTTGATTGCCTTTCTCAAAATTAATTTTGATGTTTGTTTTTATTTGTTGAAGTCCCGATGTTGTATTCTGTGGGTATAGTATTCCTCATCCATCAGAGAACAAAATCAATCTTCGGATCCAAACAAATGGTAAGTATGAGATGCTATCATAGGTAGGGTAAACATTGAAAGTTCTGCCAGTGCAGGTATTTCATTCAGGGTGAAATAGTATTTTAGGTTTATCTGTTTTTTTGTTTCAAGCTGAAACAGCATCATCGACCATCTTCATTAACCTTTCAAAACTGTGTAACTTGGAATATGTTTTTTCACCAGATTTAAAACATAGTTGATTTTGATTTTTTGAGGTACTCCTGCTATAGATGTCTTGAGAAGAGGTTTATCAGAACTCACTGCAATGTGCGAACACATGTTGGCTACATTTGAGGTTGGACAAAAAAATTAAACATTCAATTACCATGTATTAACCAAGCAAGAGGACTGCACTGGGAGAATATTGCCAAGGACAATATCCTCCTAGTATGGTCTTAAACTAATGAGAGCGAATATAATTATTATGGCTCCTGTTAACATTTTATAATCATGTCTATAACAGAGTTCTTGTGATTGGTTCTCTGGGTACCTATGATCCTGTAGGTGTCTAATTACAGGTATACAGTGGCAAATTTTGTAATTATTGGATACCTCTAATTGGATACCTACGTCATTTGCACTTAAATTAAGCCTGCTTTAATGGCTTCCCTCTTAATGTTTCCCACAGTTTTTACAATTTTTGGAAAGCATGTATTGTACTCCACTCAGTCCAGTTACTATTACTAATATGTTGTTTGACAGTCAGCTGGGGCTTAACAATGCCCTAATAATTGTTAAAATTAGCCAGCTAGCACAAAAAAATAACCATCTACTTCATGATCTTGGCCAGCTACTCTGCTGGGCTATTCTTACAATTCCGGAGAAAAAGATTGCAAAATCAGCCACGCACTCCTATAATAAAGCTTTGTACTTCAAAACTTTCTGACAACCCAGCTTAATGCCTGTGGACTTATTCAGCCCTGACTCATACTACTAATCAATCACAGTGCATGCTATACCTCAAGAAACTGTAGCCATATCTTGAAATAAATTATTACATTGTTTGAGTGTCTGTGGATTTAGCACTACTGCACTAATATTGTGAACACTTGAAATTAAGAATGTTTATTGCAAATTGATCACTGAACGAAAACTCCTATTGGTTAGCTGCTGTTTACAAAGCACAGCCAAGGAGTTGAACTCAGGATGCATCAGTTGAGTCACAGGATAGAGGATTATTTTAGACCACAACCTTCAGGACCATAAACAACTCAGCCACACTACCCATGTGTTTAAAAGTTAATTTGGCATGTATATGTAGATGGGATTTGGCCTTTAGGAGTACATTTGTACACAAGTATTCCTTCTTTAGTTTTTATCATTATATAAAAATATAATGATCAATGATGAAAAACATAATCAACTGAAGTGGACTGGACAGTTGATAGGCAGCAGCTATCAGCTGGCAACTGTTATCTTGATGAAATCACGTTTTTAGTACAAAGAACAAATGATAAAACAAAAACCAGGGCCGGTTAATGCTAATCCAGGATTAAAAGTGTTAATTTTTCTAGTATAAAAATGTTTTTTCGCTTCCTATTTTTGGTTTAGTGTGAGATTATTCAAATTCAAACAAGAAGGCGAAACAAAATAAACAAAAAACCTCTCTGAAAAGTTGCAAAGCTGAAATCAAAATTCTCACTAACCCTGGGTTAGCTTAATCGGGCTTTGAGCAACCTGACCCAGATATGGCATTGTTGAGTGAGGAAATATCCTTACCCACCTCGAGGAAAGACACTGAAAGGGGATTTCAAACCCAAACTTGAATTCAAGTTTGAGGGAGAAACTTTAAGTAACAACTAAGGAGTTACTGGAGGTGATTATGAGGAATTTTGTTGAAACGTTTTGATTTCTCTTATTCTACCACAGACTGCAGTTGAAGAATATAAAGAAGCTCAACAAAACGGTGATTTTGACATGTCAGCGGGTGATGAGTGATAGAGTCAATTCTGGATTAACGTGAAAACTTATCACCAGATATAGGTCCAAAGGAAAGTGTAAAGCTTGGCAAGTCTCATCCTTACCCAGGAGAGATTGGCTTGAGACAGAATCATCTTTGAAGCTACTGAGTTTGAGAGTACTTAGTGCAAGCGGAAATTCAACTGGAGTTTTTATTTTCTTTCAGTGTTGGTAACTTTTCTAAAGTTGATAAGAACTGCAACAACACAGCAGTTCTTTTTTATGGTATTTGATAAGCAGTGGCGGGCTGTTTTGTTGCCAGCTTTGTCCAGGACGAAACTGTCCAACTTTACATAAAAATTAAGGTTGACATGTTTTAACACAAGGGTAGCAGGAGTAATAAGTTTGAAAGTGTTTTGAAAAATAGCATCCAAAAATAGATATATAAATAAATAAAGGAGAACAAATGAGCTACATCTTACTGTATTTTTTTCACATGGGTACATTTGAATTTAGTCCTTCTCATATGATTAAGACACGTCCTATGGCTTTGGTGTCAAATTCCCATGTTTGATCCAGTCACATGTTTAAGCCTGTACTTACTAGTAGCCAATTTAGATTTTTCACTCTTGAGATGTTAAACACTTGATTAAACCCCCTTTAAATTGTTTGAGACAGTGATAAAATGTATCAGAGAAAGTGGGATTCTGATTAGAACAGTGGGAGTTACAAGATCTTTTGCATTTGAGGTGGCAGGAGCTTGCGTGTACCATTTCCTGTTGAAACTGGTTGTGAAGTGCACTGAATATTGGTATGTATTTGTCCAAACTCAGTGAACCAATCGAAAGAGATGGTGCTTTAGAATTTGGTTTCTGCTATTGTTTTCCCTTGCTGAGAGACTAAAAACTGTAGAAATGAGTATGTGATGCTTTCTGTTCTCAATATATATTATTGGTATAGCCTGTGTTACAGGCACAAACAGGAAAGCGGTAGGGGTGATGAAAAACTCTCCCCTCTCCTTCCATCCACAGTCTCCCGAGTGGCAACTCATCAGAGGTAAAGACCTGTCCATCGAGACCCTTGCATTTTTAACAAAAGTTGTGTTTCAAAATGTGAGACCTTAAACAATAATCGTACTAAAAACCGCACTCACACCACTCCCCAGGGGGAGTCCTATATGAAAAGGATGGGGATGCTTGTTGTCTTTCTTAGGGGTATAAATCAAGGATATTCTGGTCTTTAAAGTGTTCATGATGAAATGCCACTAGTTTAATAGCCTACTTGTAGCCATACCCACGTAGGCTACTGGTTTTAGCTGTTAAACTGTCTTATATGGTGCCCTCAAAGAAATAATAATTAAAAGATGCTCTTTTGGTGCTCAATTTTTGCTGGTTGCTTAAGTCCCGTCTACTAGGGCGGACTCTCTTTCTGAACAGTGACTGGTAATCAAGCCCATTGCATATTAAGTGGTATCTTTTAGGGGTCAAATAAAGCTTAAGCCACACCCAGATTGGTCCCCGTTAGCGGTTTGGTTCAAATTGTCCAGTGAGCATCCTCAACCTTTTCATATCAGGGTCCTCCCCTGGGGCCACTCCATCTCAACACAATGAACTTCGTAAGCTTCTACTTATTTTTATGAGCAAAAATGTACTTTAAATTTAACACCACAGGATTTTTTCATGCAAATGAATATATGAAATATCATATATTTGAACTGCAGAGAAAGATATGCAGACATAGTTGACCATCACAGTTATACACACAACTTTAAGCTGCTGTGCAATTTAAGCCTGAAAAAAAAATTCAGGCCTGAACGGGATTCAAACCATGACCTCTGCGATACCGGTGCAGTGCTCTACCAACTGAGCTATCAAGCCAACTGAGAGCTGGTCACATTGTTAGTTTTCAGTGAACTACTCATACATTAATTTTAAATTTGTTCAGCTCCTATATATATTACATCTCCATTGAAACTTTCAAATAAAACTTGGGTACTCTGTGGTACCACATGGGTAGTTTATTCCCAGTCTTTACCCAACTCGTTCCCAGGCCATTTTGTGCGCGCCTTGCAGAAATGTCACAAGCTCGTCACAAGCGAAACAATTTTGGAAACGGTAACAGCAACCATGGGACGGTCAAAGAATCTTATTTTGGTCTTTCTAGCCATAATTTTGACGGCAGTGCTGTTAAGGAGACTGTTAGGTGTTTACGGCCTTGTAGTTCCTCTTCTTTATATGTTTTTTGACGTGAACTGGAGTCTTCGTGTCACATGGATTGTTTTGAAGAAGGTTGTTTTCAGTAGAAGATCAAACCATAGCTTCCTTGATGTCTCTGAGTCAACCTTCATTGTTCTTCCGTCAGATATGGATCTAAACCTTCACATGAATAACGCTAGGTGAGTCTCAACGATTAAGATGAGCTGATTTCCAGGAGAAAGACGTGGAAAATTGCTTCTAAAATTTTCACTCATGAATATATAATATGTCATGGCATGCACTAAAACGTTAATTTCTTGAATGGAAACTAAATGACATGACAATCAGGCCTGGTTTGTTCGAAAGGTGGATAATGCTATCCATCGGATAAATAACTATATATCAAGTGGATAGTGTGGGTTGTTTTGTTAACACTTATCCACTGGATAGCGATTTATCCAGTGGATTAGGTGTTATCCAGCCTTTGAACAACTGGGGCTAGGCTGCTCTGGTTTTGACCTGGCCCCAGTTGTTCAAAGGCTGGATAACACTATCCACCTGGCCCCAGTTGTTCAAAGGCTGGATAACGCTATCCATCGGATAAATCGCTATCCAGCGGAGAAGTGTTAACAAAACAAACCACGCTATCCACTGGATAGTGATTTATCCGGTGGATAGCGTTATACACCTTTCGAACAACCGGGGCCAGATAAATCACTATCCAGTGGATAGCGTGGTATGTTTTGTTAACACTTATCCACTGGATAGTGATTTATCCGGTGGATAGCGTTATCCAGCCTTTGAACAACTAGGGCCTGGTGTGTCCACAGTAACAAGGAATCATTAAATATAAAACATAATTTTGAGACTGCAGTAACATAAGTTGATAATTCCCCCTACAATAATGCAATAACAGACAACACCAATAAAACAGAGATCCTTTTGTTGGCTGAGGGAGTTTATTCGAAAACCAAACAATCCGAAACCATGAAAGGTGCAAAATAGGTGAAGAAAGCTCTCTGGTCTCCAAACCCCCAAAGCAATCTCAAACAAACAATAAACAAAGACAGAAGCTGACATGAAGACAAAAAGGACGATCTAACCTAAAACGCACTATGCATGCAATAAGCTAACTGTTGCTTGGAAGACATTAGACATTTCTAAATACACATTTCTAAGTACACTTGAGTACTTTGCCAGGGACACCTAAATGAATTAAGATGTGTAATAAATTGAATAGGAAGACATCTTTCAGAGGTTTGGTAATCACTGCTTATGGCTAGCTCCAGCGCTGCAGAAAACGACCACAGTATTTGCACAAATACAGCAATGCCTGCTATCTCTGGCCAGTCTTGGACCCAGAATTTGAAAGCGTACAAGAACATGCTATATACAAGCATGGCTAATCCATCATTTTAGTTTGATCTCACATGTTCCTTTCCAGGCACATTTCATATTTCTTTGTGACAGGAAACAGTGTAATTTCCCTGGTTGCTTTATTATAATACATTGTAATTAAGAAAGTTATTCTTTTTGTTGGTCACTCATAGGTACCTCCGTGAATGTGACTTTGGGAGAATAAAGTTTTGGATCTCAAGTGGGATGATGCATGTGATGAGAAGAAGCAATTGTGGTGTGACGATAGCTGCCTCCACTATACGTTATCGTAGATCATTGGAACTTTTTCAAAAAGTAATTCTAAGAACTAGAGTCTTGGCCTGGGATGAAAGTGCATTTTACTTAGAGCAGAGATTTGTCACAGAAGATGGCTTTGTTTACGCTATTGTTCTGACAAAGAATACAGTGATTCAGGCAAATAAAAAGGAAAGATTTGTTTCACCAGGTGAACTGGTGCAGCTGTTAAGTGGATGGAATATGCAGAGTCCTACTTCATCACATGACTTGCATCTCTGGATGCAATACAACAGCGCATCAAGTGCGATGATGAAAAATGCTTCATAATTAACTGCTATTGAAAGTAACCTTGGGTTTATATTCTAGTGGAAACGCTTGCAATATTACACATGATTGATGATGTTGTATTAAGTTGAACTTATTTATCTTTGTGCCAGAGGGGACAAAGGGCATTCCAGTTTAGTTCAGTGGCTTGCTACATGTAATTTCGGATCATGTGTACTAAAGGCATCTGCGGTTGAGTGTCAATCAATACCCTCAATCAACCCTTGACCGACATCATGATTGATACTTGGTCAACACTAGACCTACACTAGATCGAAATCTTGATTGACACTGATTGACAGTGGCTTGATACTTGGCTGAGTGTCGACTGGCTTATATGTATCAATCAACACTCAATGGCATGTCTGCTAAAATTAGTTGACTCTCCACTGACTGTTGACTGAGACATTGATCTAGTGTTGACTGAGTATCGATTGAGATCTTAAATTGAGCGTGGATCTCGATCTCAATCAAGTGTCAATCAACACTCAACTGCGAATGCCTTTAGCACACATGATCTCTAGATCCGTGGCCTTCTTCTTGACTACAGCTACAGTATACCAGAAATCATTGTCTCCCTCTATTGCTATTTATTTTTTTAAACCACAGAAGGGTTTAGATAACATTTGTCTCAATTGCCATAAGAAAAAGAAAGATTTCACACAAATCACATATTCAGTCAAACCAATAAGTCAACCAATGGTTTACTAAAACTATTTTAAAACTCCTTACATGGATTTTTTAACATATTCAAATATCCTTTGAAAGGATTAGTTTGGATTTCCAAATTTTGGACACTTTCATTTTGATAGAAATTTAAATTGTCAATACATTTTTCAAAAGTTTTATATTTATTTAATATATTTGTTGACAATCACCTTTAAATTAGACAACTAATTTTATTCAACTCTATAGTGTAAATAACTATAAATAAAAATAAAATGACTTGAAATGTATCTATGGGGATCAAGGATTTGTCTCAATCAGCTGGTTTGTTAAATCAATCATCAAAGAAAGTTAAGAGAGATTGACCACACCACATAAACCACACACAACCCACAATTCCTCGATTCACTTAGATGAAGAGCTATGACTCGAAATGTCAGCTTTCAAATCTCTTCACAGTGGCCAATTCCCACTATCAACCCAGTTGATAAAACTAAATTATCTTGTAATACTCGCGACCGACGCAGTACCACAGTTTCTTTAGAAACTTACCCCCTTTATTTAAGAGAGATGGGTTATGTCGAATCACAGCAACAGACCTGCCAACCCTCAAGAGTGAAAAATCAGGAGTCAGACTCAAATAACCTGAAGATTATGCAAAAATGGGAGATTTTTTAAAGAAAAGGTCACAAGAAATCTTTTTTAATCCTCATGAACATCTTTTCCTGCTTCACACACTGTCATGTCACAAGGCGACCCAGACCCACTTATTGGCATAATAGATGTAAAATTTAAAGTGATAGGTAAAAACAAACTTTTACAAACAACATTAAATAATTTTTTCCAGTCAATAACTTTCCCCAGAAAAAAACAGGCGTCTTCAGGGCCGGGTTGTTCGGAAGCCAGTTATTACGCTAACCCAGGATTAAAAGTTACTGAATAATTCATTTTTTTGGATAAAAATGTTTTTCATTGCTTATGTTCTGTAACGTGTGGCGATTATTCAAACCAAAAACTGCAGGATTGAAGCAAATATATAAACAGAAAACCTCACCCCAAAGATACAAAACTGAAATCAAAATTCTCGTTTTCTGGGTTATCGGGACTTCTTGAGCAACCCGGCCCCGGTCTTCATCAGGTGACCATTAAAAATGACAAAAAAACATGCAAAAAAACAACAACAACAACAACAAAAAACAGGAGACCCCTGACCAACCCAGGACTGCTGGCATATCTTCAGCAATCATGATTCTGTAGCCAGCATCACAGACAGTCTACATGGACTATATCAAGGATTTTGTGACATGTCCAGCTACACTGCAGGCTACCGGAATGCCTACAGTATTCTGGACAACTCTTCAGTTTAGGTGCAAAAACTCTCTGAACAGTTTTAAATTTGATAGAGTAGCAGTAGAAAAGCATGTTCTTAAAAAGCTAGTTAGTGTGGAAATAAAACAGAGGATGGCAGCCTTGCTAATTGCTTACAGGCGGTTTCCTGTGCAAATAACATGTTGAGGACAAAATACTAACAGTGGAGCTGCTAGAGGAATGGGGAGTACTTAAAAAGTGATAAAGGTCATCTTTGAAAATCTACCAGCCTGAATTCTCAGAATTTGTACATATAAACTTTCAGAAACTTTGACTCAACCGTTCAATTCACCATTGAAGTTTGGTGTAATGCCTATCTTATGGAAATCTGCTAATATCACCCCTGTTGTGATAACAGGGAACTTGTACTGGAAAACTCTATCTCTATTTCTCTGCTACCCATTTCTGCTAAGTGTTTGGAGCGTACGCGTATAGTGCATAATGCTATCTATTTACATGCGAGTTTCTCCCTACTTAAGCGAATGGCAGTGGAAAGCCCGGGGGGGGGGGTACTCCCTATAATGGCCTTCACGGGGAGGCTCCGCCCGAAAGGGGTACCTTTTTCAGGCTTCAGGTATATAGAAGGGTAGGGATTTCACAAGTTGAGGTATATAAAAGGGTAGGGAAATCGGTCATTTAGGTATTTACAAGGGCCTTTAATTAAAGTATTTCGAATAGACGCACTTATGGCTGTATCAGTTTATTTATTAAGCACTACATGAAATGCCATCAAGAAGGGCTTAGAAATAGGGTGCAGTGTTCTAAAGTAGGTATGTGAAAGGGGTACCTTTTCTCAATAAAAGGTATATAAAAGGGGTACCTTTTCTGACAAAATAGTATATAAAAGGGTATGGGGTTGGACCTCGGGGCGGAGCCTCCCCGTATTAAGGTGGAATGGTACCCTAAAAGGGACCAAAAAGTTAGTTTAAATATGGTGAAAAAAGGTCAATTGTGTGCGATTGCACTCGGGAAGAGAAAATCAATTTTAAAGGTTCCACTCAAAATGGTTGCTATGGCAACCAGCCACAGCCTTTTGAGGTAGTGTTTCATAGTATTGACGCCAACACTTCCTGCTCTTTCACAAAACAAAATTTGACTGTCAAACAGGCATATCGTGCAAGTTTATGTTTTGTTCTGTGCAATGAACCTAAGTTTTGACAGTTAATTCTTGTTTTTTCAGTGCTTTTAACCGGCTTTATTTGGAAATAACCTTATTTTACACCACACTCAGTGGACAAATCATCTCATGTCACGTGACAGGCGTTAAAATGTTATGATGTTTTGGTTTATTGCATCACAACACTATTGGTCTTTGATTAGCCCAAGTTTCAGAAAGTCTACTTAAATACTCTGCAAAGTAGAAATGTTGGCGTGAAGTCAGTCGATGCAAAAGTAGACATTTGAGAAAAATGCACTTTAAGTTTCTTACGCGAAGAATTAATCATTTAACAAGCCAAAAATAGAAGAGGGGGCTTCAGATTGGATCTCGGGAGAGAGGGTGTAATGGTTGTTCTATTTTGTAAAAAGTTACTGCAGTTAATTGTAGGAAATATTCGTTAAAACTAATCTGCATTTTTGGTCACGGTCTTATAGTAGACAACCGTTGCTATGGCCGTTGCTACGTAAAAAAATTATACCTCTGTGTACTTTCCTCAAATTTCACACTCATCTACAGGAAAATTCGGCAAGATTGTTTGAAAGTGATTTTGAGAAGTGTTCAAGGGTCTTAAATCTTCTATTTTCATGAAATTGAATTTTTCATGAGCATCGCCGTATTTTAGAGTATCATACCACCTTAAACTTTGTTAAGTACCCCCCCCGCTCCCCGGAGTGGAAGGTCATGCGAGACTCAATTGGTCCTTACCCACAATCAATACGGCCTTTCTGGATTTCTCTTAAGCCTTTGATAAGGTCGGTCAGCCAGTTTTACTGCAAAAGCTTTGTGGCTTCGGGATCTCTGGCTGTCTTACAGCAAAGAGTGGCCTTGGACGGTGTCTCGTCATCTTGGCCAGGAGTCTCTTCTGGCGTTCCCCAAGTCTCTCTTTTAGGTCCACTGTTCTTTGTCATATTTATATATGATCTCCTAGAGGCTATACTTCCTGGAAATACCATCGCGGCCCTCTAAACATGTGGCTGTAAAAGTTTAAGGATCCTTGACTCTGCCTCAGCTCAAAACAGGTCTCAGGAGAATTTGGATAGCCTTCATCTATGGAGCTTATGCAATTTTATGGATTTTAGCGCAAAGAAATGTAAAATGAAGAGAATTACGAAGAGGAAACAGCCTTTAATTTCAAATTTCTCTTTAGATAACTCAGTTTTGGAGGAAGGCAATGAACTCCGTCGGAGATCTAGGAATAACCACTAAATATTCCGAAATGCTACTGAAGGACAACTTCATACGTTTACTAAAACAATTATATTTTTTTGTTTTCTTGTCAAAAATAAATTATTAGATCATCAGAAAATAAAGACAAAATTAGCAGATTAGAAATTAAGACAAACCCTGACCAACCCACCCCTCCGGTCAACTCTACCACTGATGACTGTCCCATGACTCATTTCGTACAGCATCCTGTCCGCTCCATCACGTGACGTAAGGAAGCAAAGGTGAAACGTAGTTAGTTTTGCTCAAGTTGGCCTTGTTTCAAAAAATATATGTGATTGACTTGTTTTATCTACGATTTGGTGTGCAGGAAGGGAGAATGTCCAGCAAGTCAACGTTTTTAAAAGTTGTATTACTTGGCGATGGTGGTGTGGGAAAATCATCGCTGATGAACCGATTCGTGAGTGGTAAGTTCGACAGCCAGTCGTTTCACACAATCGGTGTGGAGTTCCTAAACAAGGACGTTTCTGTCGAAGGACAATCGTACACCTTACAGATTTGGGATACAGCTGGTCAGGAAAGATTTAAGAGCCTAAGGACACCATTTTATCGAGGATCGGACTTGTGTTTGCTGGTCTACGCCGTGGACGATGTTCAAAGCTTCAAGAACTTGGCAATGTGGCGGAAAGAATTTCTGTATTATGCGGACGTTCGGGAAAAGGACAACTTTCCTTTCATTCTTTTGGGAAATAAGATCGACGTTAACGAGAGAGTTGTATCACAAGAAGAAGCACATCACTTTTGCAAGGAAATCGGTGGAATACCTTACTACGAAACCAGCGCCAAAGATGCCACGAATGTTGATGTTGCCTTCAATGCAGCTGTAAAGAGACTCGACGAATTAGAGCAAAGCAAAGTCAAAAGTGATTTCTCTGCTACTGAAGGCGTAAATTTAGCTAAAGTTCCTAAGAAAGAGGATTCAAGTTGCTGCGAATAATCGGTGACATTTAATATATATTTAAATTTTGTTTTTCTTAGCCTTTTTCTTGTGAGGAGAGAGAGAGTGATTGGGGTGGGGGGGGGGGGGGGGGGTTCATGTTGTGGTCTTGTACCACCGATGGAAATTTCATTTTGTGGTTGTCATATAATTAATTTTAGATACTGTTACAAGAAACGATGGCTCTGCTAGGTTATCACATTACTGATTTCATCATGAAAAGAGAGTTATTAGTAGGCAGGAGGGGCAAAAATCCCACGAAGATGAAATAACTGAAAATATGAGCAAAACTACCAAAAGCAAACCAAAATTGAACAAGCCAAAATGGGTATAATGAAGCAGTTACAGAAACAAGCAAAATCTGCAAAATTTATTGAGAATTAGCCTTAAACAGGCTTTCATAAGTGTCATGCAGACTTACCTTGAGTACTGTTCAGATAAACTGGAGTGCAAGTAAACTGCAGACATGCAGACCCACACTCTTGTAAGCTTCAGTAGGTAGAGGTAAAGTCTGCATACGAGCCAAGTGGCCCATCAGGCCAGAGCTTACCCCGGTTTCCGTAGCATGAAACGACTAGGAATATTTCTACTCCCTGGATAGGATGCCAGTCCATCATAGAGTTACCCCCAGCATTAAATTTGCCGGTACCCATTTATACACCTGAGTGGAGAGAGGCACTGTGAGAATAAAGTGTCTTGCCTAAGAACACAACACAATGTCCCAGGCCAGGGCTCGAACCCGGACCGCTCGCTCCGGAGTCAAATAATAGCACTTCAATAGCACTTAGCCATGATGATGGTTATAAGCTTGCATCAAAGTTTACATCGTCTGGAGGCAAATGGTAATGCTGTCCAGTAAGCAATCAGATTATAAAAGGAGGGAGAATATCTGGGATTAAGATAAAGCTTTTGGGAGGCGCGGTGGTCTCATGGTTAGTGCGCTTGACTCCGAAGCGAGCGGTCCGGGTCCGAGCCCTGGCCGGGGACAGTGTGTTGTGTTCTTGGGCAAGACACTTTACTCTCACAGTGCCTCTCTCCACCCAGGTGTATAAATGGGTACCTGCTATTCGGTTGGGAAAACCTAACAAAATTGCAGGGAAGTGACCTGCGATGGACTAGCATCCCGTCCAGGGGAAGTAGAAATACTTCTAGCCGCTTAATGCTACAGAAACCGGGATAAGCTCCGGCAGCTATGAGCCAGCCTTGGCTCCAAGGCTTCACTTAAGATAAAGCTAGTTTGGAAGTGGAGAAATAATCAACCAAGGGGAATTTTAATTAATATACCATGAAATTCAAGGTTAGAGACTGTAGGAGAAACCGTAAACTGAAAACCCCTCAACTCCAGATAAAAAGAGACTAGGAGAGTAACATGATTTGGCAGCTTGATACAGCTCAACCCTTTCATTTTCCCGCAATTTGAGAGGTGCTTGGCTACGAATGAACTTACTTTTCTATTGATTTTCAAACTATGAATAAGGCAAGGGAATCACTTGTTTCTCAACTGAATTATTAACTATTTATTAACCGAGAGTGAGGTTTTTATGGGAAAATCCCAAACTGATTCATTGCCATATTGACTGAACTATAGTGAGGTCAATAAGGCAAGGCTGATGTTTGAGTTTTTTCCCTTTGGGGTTAATATGTTGTTTATTATATGGCTTTTTTCTTTGGTTTTTGTGGGCCCATAATCATCCCGTGGGCATTTCAGGAGAGTAATGGTGTAGAATTAGTCAATCAGAGCATGCATTATATTGGCTACAAAAAAGCCATATAATAGCTAATATTTACCGACCTTAACCAATATTAATATTTATATTTGGTGGACTACTCGGAGAGCCCACTTCACCAAGAAACATACCATTATTATATATGTAGCATTTAAGAAATAGAAAACATGTGCTGTTTTTCTATCGAGTTATAGAAAAACAAGTGGAAGTTTGGGAGAACGAGAAATGCTGTGGGAACACGAGCCACAGGCGAGTGTTTTCACAGCTTTTTCGAGTTCTCCCAAACTTTCACGAGTGTTTCTATAACTCGATAGGAACATGGAGAACATGTTTTCTATTTCTTTTAGAAAATACCGCGACAAAGAAAAAGAAAAACAACTTGTTTACTTCGATCATGAAAATGTAAATTCTCTTTGTTCGCGCCATCATTACGTCAACAGCTCATGCTAGTTCAGTGTTTCTATATAGAAACACGGTTTTAAACCAATCAGTGTGCATATTTGCTTTGGGTTATTTTCTAATATTAGATGTTGTACGACTGTGAGTTTCAGTTTCAAAATACTGCAGCTGGAGAAGTTGCTCTAGGTTGGATGAAACTTTTCTGGTTGCAGTTCAAAGTAAACTGTTTACCAAGATCATTTCAAATGAACTTTCCCTGTGAATGAGCAATAAAATAAGCCATAAAATGTTATATAATTATTACCAGAAATGTTAGTTGTTTATTATTATAGTATTATTATTATTGTTATTATGTAGAGAAAATGTCTGAATGGTTTTTTCTTAGAATGAAATATTGTTCAGAGACATATCTGTAGGTTGATGTTTGATAACAGAAGTCAACATAATAACTTATTGACAGTAATTTGGCAGTAATTGACAAAAGTAACAATGGAATGTGTTGTTTTATAATGTTGGTAATATTTTCAATGAAGTTACATGTGGATGGAAAATACAAGTAGTAAATTTTGTTCATTTGTATTAGTTTGCATCTCTTGTCTTGCTCCTTTGAGATTTTGGGGGTTGGTTGTTTATAGTTTAACTTAAAAGTTGATCTTCATCCCTGGGGGAACTCCCTTAAGGCCTGTTTACACAGACGATTTTTGTCATGGCAACTCGATGCAATTTTTGTCACGCTCGTTGGAACCTTAAAGGAGACTGATTTGGGTGTGGCTCAAGCTTTATTTGACCCTTAAAAGATACAACTTTACAGTGCGACTACTCTAACCAAGGCCACCCGACAAAATTTTCTACAAATTTAACAAATGAAAATCGAGAAGGTTAACAATAGTTTTCTAACAAATTATCCAAAATCACCACAAATCTGTTGCCTTTGGGATGTACAGCCTTACAAGTTAATTTGTTGGAAAACTATTGTTAACCTCTGCAATTTTTATTTGATAAATTTGTGGAACTTTTTGTCGGTCGGCCTTGGTTGGAGTAGTCGCACTGTAAACAGAATGAACTCAATAACCAGCTACTGTTCAGTAAAGGAGCCTGCACTAGTAGACCATACTAAAGAGAGCGACAGAAATTGGCTTTAAAACGGAAATGAGAAATTTCTTCATGTGCACCCTAAAAGGATGGAAGTAGATGACTGCAGGTGGTATAAAGTGGGTTCTAGTGCGCCACCAACCCATTGAAACACCTGTGGCTGGAATATGAACTTTTAATATTGTATTTCTACATTTCTTTATCAATTTTTGTGCAAGGTACCTAGGGTGGTTTTCACCAGTGCAGATATAAGCATAAGAAACATTTGCAGAAACAGAAAGGAAAATCTCCGAACATTTTTGTGTGTCTATGTTGCAGGTCAAAATGAAATTCAGGTTAAAATGATTTCAACCTAGTTTGATTCTCAATTTCCTTTGTCTTCTAACCCTAATTATTCATGATCCATGAATAATTAGGGTTATGACGGGAGATGTGGATTATAATTCTGCTCCAGAAAATATCTCTTGTCCCCACCCCCGTCCACTTCATCTCCAGTCTTTCCTATGAAATGTTTAGCTTTTGAGACCCCCTACCCCGTCAGAATTTCTTGAACTCTAGAACAAGTTGACTGGGTCCAAAAGATAGCACCTCTCACAGTGTTCTGTGATGGGGGGATTTGTATATGATGTAGTTAATCAAAGCTTTTTAAAATTTCTCAGGGTGGTGGTTTCAACTCTGATATAGTGTCAAGGGTTCGTTGACTGTAGGGCTAGGATTCTAAAGTTTCTTTTCGGGTGAAGAAAAAATGTGCTGTTTCAGTGGGAAGGAAACATGGGAGAACCCAGTTCTTGTAGGGTATGAACTGCAAGGAAAATAGGAGATATTGTCCTTCTTTCAGAATGTTTACATTGCTCTTACCCAGCTACCTTTTCGGTGAAAATTTGACCACTTCTCCACATGATTATTGTACAAAAGTAAAGGAAACTGAATAACATTTGTTTTATGAATATGTAAGTTTTATTGTTGTCTAAAGTAAAATTCTTGCACTCTGATACAGACCAAAAGTCTGTTTATTTAGCAATGTATTTACATTGAGGTGAAGTAATGACGAGAGAAAATAAAGTTATCTATTTTTAAAAAAACACCTGACAGTTGAACACTATGTTCACAACATTATCATTTAAGGCTAAAACTAACTTCACTCTGTGAAAAGCACTAAATTCACCAAACCCTTAGGGTTATTGAAAATTATATAAAATGATTAATAACCAAACAATCAGTCAATCAATGGTGACTCATCTTTACGTAGATCCCCAGGTTAGGAGAAAATGAGATAAATGTTTTAATCAAACAAGTTTGTAAGCCTGAAAGGTGTTGACCATAACACTACTGCTCAAGTAGAAAAAGAACTGAAAGAAGAACAGTGCACAATCAACTGCATGTCTTTTTCCCCCACTTGTTTTTACTCCTCATTCCATAATCTGTGAATGTAAAACACTGCTTATAGTCCTGAGGTTAGATAGGTTTTATTAGTGCTTTTCACTGAAGTGATGTATTCCATATCAATATATTTACAGTTGATGGTTAAAACAACTAAAGGTAAAGTTACTTCCAAGTAAAAACTAAATTACAATGATTACTGACAGGTTACCATCACAGGCATGATTTGAAGTTACTTGCAACCATACCAAGATCACAGAATACTCAGCATGAACCAATTGATTTCATAAAACTGAACATCAAAATATCATGGCTGCCTAACAAAGGAATAGGTTTGAAATGGACAAATGATTACCACATGAGTGACATTTGCCTTAAATTCCTTTTGAAATTGTCCAAATCCTTAATGGTGTCACAGTCATTTATTCTATACAAACATAATTTCCAGCCAGAAATGAATGTAAGCTGACAGTGCTCACTTACAAACAAGCTTAGTGAAAACATCTGCATGTGATTAAAATGGCACAATCATGGTAGTTTTTGGCAATTATGTATGTTTTTGTGAATTATGAGCTCTTAACTTCATATTGGCCGAGCAACTATCCATCATCGAAATCAAAGCAATTGTAACAAATGAAGATGATTTTCAACATTATAAATGACACAACAAATTTATAAAATTTGAAAATCAGGCCAATGTTTTTCAAGTTTACCCAAATGTAAAAAAAATTAACCTTCTACAATTTTGCCCGTCCATGCTCCTTTTTGGCTTTCTTGTGTTTCATTTAACAAGATCTTTAACAGAACTTTGAAAGTTGTTATTGGGAAACTTCAGGTCTTCAGTTTATTCTCTTCACTTTCGTCAGTGCTGAAATTGCCCAAAACTCCATGACCTAGCTCTTTTAATTCTTTCCTAATCTAGTCCTCCTAATCATCACAGACTGGGTGAATATAATTTTAGAGAACTGTGATCTATTCCTTGTCAAAGAACCCCTACTCAATATCAACTCATTGAAGAAGCTGAGAAATCAAATTTATATTTTAGACACTAACAAATTATAACGATTTCAGAAAATAATTACAATTAACGTTTTTATAAGTTTATAAAGTTGCAATTTAAACAAAAATATGACATTATTATTTTTTACTTAACTAAAAGCAACTGCCATTCTGACCAGCTACAAAGCTGTCAGTGATTTACTTGAGCATGAGATGTGGGTTTTCAGGGAAATATCCATACCCTCTCAAGGAAATTTCACTTAACATTTCACATGAAAGGTTTCAAAAGCCAAAGTCTTCTTTAACAATAGAAGGAAGCTTAACCTGAATTTGCAGACAGGTTCTTGATGGTGCAGTTGGAGTCTAAAACTGCAAACCTTACTAGAGAGGATTATGGATATTTGCCTAGAACAACACTTTACATGACAGATTATTGACCAAGCATAAGGTCAAGAGAGCTGGATAGCAGGCAAATTATTCTTTGTTTGTTATAGACTGAGGTGGCCTTATGTCCCAACTGGGAAGATGAGCATGGGTGACCGTGAGTGAGTGATGGACTGAGAGGTAATTTGACCACAATCACATAGAACGAAAACAGGATTAACATCACAGCCATCTTGACC
>OZ026603.1:8739925-8749925 GCA_964020085.1 Micromussa lordhowensis
ATTATTCATCAACTGTTCATTGTGATATTATTAATTTGCCCTTCATAGGGTAAAATTGTTGACCAATGTTCTGTATCATCATTTAGACAGATAAGCTTAATTTTTGAATCCGTGGTAGATAAGTTTTAATATGTTGTAAGAGCTGACAGCTTCATCCGTCCAATCTGAAAACAAACGAAACTCATTGGAACCTAAATCTTTACACCAGAGCAGAGACCTCTCTGCCCTTTTTGATAAAATAAAAGTTTAACTCAAGACATGCCATCAAAATTATTCATCAACCGCTCATTGCGATATCGTTAATTTGCCCTTCATAGGGTAAAATTGTTTACCAATGTTCTGTATCATCATTTAGAAAGGTAAGCATAATTTTGAATTTACAACTTAAGTTATATTTAAAAGAACTAACAACAAACCTTCTGGCCAGTTTTCATACACATGCTGAGTTATAAAATATGCTGTGTCACTTGGTGAAAATAAAAATTCATGTGTCTTCCCAGAAACTAGAATCAACCGTAGACAAATCTGAAAGACAAGGAGAACCAAGAAACATTGCTCAAAACCTTGTTTGTCAATTTGTCATAACTTCATCTGTATATATGTACAGTTTACTCAAAAGTCAGCTGAAAGATGTCCAGACACTTACATGTAAATTAAATAATATCAACAGTAACTACTAAATGTTGCCCCTTTCCCCATTTCATGGCTGGCAGACACCACAAACCCACCTCAATATTAGTAATTTAACCATCTTTATCATTTTTCATAGTCATATAGTATGATCTTGACGTTGTTGATTCTAGTGTTACGCAGGATGTTTGTCAGTAAGCATGTCATGTGCACCACGAGTCTCTAAGTACCTCAGTGGATAGTGCATGCCTGGGATAGTGCGTTAGAGTTCATGGATCTAAACCCCATAAGGGACTCAAAGTGTTTCTTTGATCATGCTCATGAAATGACGAATACAGGAGGAGAAGATAACAATGTGAAATACACTGAAAGTTTCAAGAATAATCATGCCTGTGGACTATGAAATCCAAGCATACTGATTATGCAACTCAAGTCTCTTCAACTGGTTACAGTGTGGACACTGTAACCAGACCAGATCTGGCAGATGTATATCAGACATACAGCTGGCTACTGCTTTGTTTTGGGTCTTTCTGCATGGACCCTTTAGAGATCTTGCCAGATGTATATCATGCCATCGGTTATAATTGTTGTATTAGCAGTAGTTTTAATAATTTCATTGATTTATGTATTTTTCTCTCTCGAAGATAATTGGCTAAATAGAGCTACTTTGATAATGTGAGTTGAAATAAAGTGTATGTATGTAGCTAGCTATTGCTTTGTTTTGTATGGAAAGCCATAGTGGACAAAAGTGGTCGAGATTATTTTTAAGATCCAGACTTTAGGATGACAAGCCAAGATGTCATTCCATCAAGCGAGATGCAAATCGACCCTTTGAGAATTGATATTGATCTCGTGAGATTTCTTCTCGTGGGTCGAGAATTTTTGGTCGGTCGAGAACTTCTGACCGGTCGAGAATTTTCTGGGTAGCTGAGAATTCTTTTCTCAGTTGAGAATTTTTTTGCTAGTCGAGAATTTTGTTGTCGGTCGAGAATAATACATTGGTCAGCGGTCTCTACGAGTCAAATTTTGTCACGTGGTACTAAACAAGGAAAATGGCGGATATTTTGGTTCTCATAGTTTGTATGGCACTCTTGCCACTGTTAAAATTTAAACAGACTGAAGCGCACGAAGATTTGGAGAATTTCTTATCTTTGCAAGACTGCGTAACGCGAGTAGAGAGTGCAGGTTGTGAAAATCCTCGGTTTGTGGAGTATCTACACGATCGTTTGGAGGGGCACGTTCAAACCGTGTTCCCCATTTCTTTGGTTCTGGATAGTTTGCAAGGCCAGGAGGCGTTGAAAGACATGCTTCAAAATCTCCTTGAATATCTTTGGAGACTGCTTCAAGATTTAAAGAACAAAATCGCAAGTTCAAGTGTGGACTCATGCACTGTGTTTCGGCGGGAGCCGTCTCAAACCCTAACTTCTGATGGACGCCCTAGGTACGTGATCACAAGCGGGAACACATCAAGACTCTTAGAAACACAGGCATGCAGTGGACGGCCATAGCAAGATGTCTTGGTGTAAGTTCAAAAACCCTTTACAGAAGAAGGCTTGAATATGGATTACAAGACTCATTTAGTGACATCACAAGCGAAGAGTTAGAGTGGAATATAAGAGATATTCTAAAGTTGACGCCCTTTTCAGGAGAGTCCTACATACGGGGAGCCTTGCGCGGTCGTGGCATTTTCATTCAAAGATGGAGGATTAGAGAAGTTTTACAAACTGTTGACCCTGTTGGGCGCGCTATAAGGAGAAGATCATCCATTCAGCGTCGGCTTTATAACGTCAAAAAACCCAACCACTTGTGGCACCTGGACTCCAACCACAAGCTCATTCACTGGCGATTTGTTTTCCAGGGCTGTATTGATGGATTTAGTAGAGCTATTGTGTATTTGAAATGCTTTACTAATAATCTTGCAAATACAGTTTTGCAATGCTATATTTATGGTACACAGAAATTTGGGCTTCCTTTTCGTGTTAGAGGTGACAGGGGTGTAGAAAATGTGGACGTTGTTCGCTTTATGATTCAGAGCAGAGGGCTTAACAGAGGAAGTTTCACTGCTGGACGTAGTGTCCATAACCAGAGAATTGAACGTCTATGGGCAGAAGTAAACAGAGTGGTATCTGCCTTTTATGGCGACCTCTTTGTTTTTATGGAAGAGGATGGCATTCTTGATTCACACAGTGAGCAGCATATATTTGCTCTTCATTATGTTTATCTCCCAGCCATACGGGCTTCTTTAGACGAATTTATCTTGCAATGGAACCACCATGGTTTGCGAACAATGCATAGTGCTTCTCCTCTGGCACTCTGGCATTCGGAAATTGTTCACACTGGTGTTGATGATTTCAATGTAGGTGATGTGTCCTTGTTTGGCATTGATCCTGATGGTCCAGTTGGTGAACTTGAAACAGATAACAATGTTGTTGTACCAGAAAGTACCATTCAGTTAACAGAATACCAGCTCAATGAGATCAGCCAACTTGTCCCAGATCCTCTTGTTGATGATGGTAATTACAAAATATGGTATTACATGTACCTTACCATATGAAATTATCTGAGAGAACATTATTCACCCTAATGAGTCTTGTTGGAACTAACAGATGGCTTCTTATAGACAGTGTTATATAGAGGAGAGATGTAAGGGACCCAAAACTTCCTTGAATAGTAGTTGTGATACATAGTTGTAATTTAGTGTGTAATTTAGTGTGTGAAGTGAAGCCTTGGAGCCAAGGCTGGCTCATAGCTGCCGGAGCTTATCCCGGTTTCTGTAGCATTAAGCGGCTAGAAGTATTTCTACTTCCCCTGGACGGGATGCTAGTCCATCGCAGGTCACTTCCCCGCAATTTTGTTAGGTTTCCCCAACAAATGGCAGGTACCCATTTATACACCTGGGTGGAGAGAGGCACTGTGAGAGTAAAGTGTCTTGCCCAAGAACACAACACACTGTCCCCGGCCAGGGCTCGAACCCGGACCGCTCGCTCCGGAGTCGAGCGCACTAACCATGAGGCCACCGCGCCTCCCTGTGTACAACACACTAAATTACAACTTGAACTCAACTTCTAACTTAGACTTTTAAGCACAAAACTCAAAATGTAACATCCCCTGCTAGATTCTAAATTGTTGGCATTAGGTAGGTTGTAATTTTTGCGTTAGGAGTTACAAAAAAAGACTGCATTGTTGCCTGACTGCTTTCTGTTTTACTTTTAAGACAATCACCGAGGATGTATGCCATCTTGTCTGTTAAATATCTAATATTTAAAACATTGGGTTGTAAAAGAGAGTTGCTGTTGGGATTAAGAAGATTGAACTCATATAAAGCTTCCTACACCCCTTTTCCCATTTTCTGAGTGTCATTCTGTCACTTGTCCTGAGAGCATCACTATCAATAGCCTGCGTTGCAGACGAAACTAAACCCCGGTATAGTATACAGACTATACCGGGGTTTAGTTTCATCTGCAACGCAGGCTACACTATCAATGGCAAATTTATAATTATAATTTCCTTGTGGTGCAAATAATGTCCATTGTGACCAATGTATCGCAAAAGCTCATTAATGATGTGTTGTTTCACAAAATATCCATACCAACCTCAAGTTCACTGGAAATTTCTCTGTTAGGTGGGGCTGGGGTTATTGAAGGCCAAAGATGATGCTATGGTGGAACTTCAAGAGAAGTTGGAGATCAAATAGAAAGACCTTCTCTTCAGGGAGGTCTGAGTATTCTGTAAACACACAATGTTCTTGTGATCTCTACTGTGCTTTCTATGCCAAAAAGATATAAAACATATCATTGTTCCAAGGACATGTGATTTTGCAACCTTGTTCCCATCCTCTGGGGAGTCAGCCACAAAATTTTAAGTACCTTGAGTATTTTGCCGAGTTATTGCATGTTAACTTTCCAAAGGTTTCTGTTAGAATGCACAGATAGTAATAACAGACTGTTATATGAAGCAATGAATAGAGATAATTCCCATGATCAAAGGATGATACTGAAGGACTGAAAGTACTGGCTGTTCATGCTCTTGTGGTATGCATTGATGAACTCACATAGCCATCAGTTTAGAGAAGCCACTCATGTGGTTGGTGTCCTATTCTTCCATTGCCTTGGTCTACTTCATCAAAATAATAGTGTAATCAATTTTGATGAACAAACAAAAAAGGACCATCCCATACACATACAGGTTCATGCATCTATCATTAGCTCTTATTATTCAACGAGGAGGTCAGTACTCATGACCGAGGTCAAGATTCTCCCATACAGACCAACTAAGCTCGGTTAATAAGATGTTTATTATATGGCAAACAAGAACGATTTAATTCATTTAATGTAACTGGTTTGTGGGTAACTGACATTTTGCTGGCAAACGGTGATGAGCTGAACTTAATTCTGACAAAGTTTGCTCGTCCTCTATCCTTTTTTCTCATCAGGCTTTTTGGCACTTCCATAAATAAATATTGTTAGAAGAAACTAGTCAATAGTTTTGCATTTTAGTTTGCAACTTTTTATCCGCAAAATGTAACTGGTTTAGATGCCGGTCTAGACCATCTAGACCACTTTCAATATCGATTTCAGCCAATCAAATTTGTGAATTCGGTTGTTCCCAGTCCTTGTGAGACACAACCATGTAATTAAAAGAAATACTGAAGACTGACAAAAAACTAAAGAGAATATAGCATCTTATCGTCAAGTTGAAATCACATAATTTTGTAGTAGTTGTAAACCAGGACCTTAGAAGAGGTTATTTTCCCATTTCATCCCTAAACTCAAAACAACAGCTCTCCTTACTCTTCACACACTTATTTTCTGTTTGGGAGCTCAGACATTCTTGTGTTACACTGGCAAGACTTTAGTGTAGAAGTGAGCAAATGGATGCCTTTAGGTGACAAGTAAATTCTAACAACTGAAACTGACCATTTTTTATTAATAACAATCATATATAACAATACTACTGAAATTCACTAAGGGATGGACCATTATGTCTCAGAGTGCAATTTTTCCAAGCAGGATGTCTTCCAACTTCAGGTGGTACAATTTTTTTTGCACATGTTCAATGTATGTATGTGTTGGGGGTTGGCTCACTGTGCAAATTACTATTATTTTCCCCTGTTTTTGCTATGCCGGAATATTTTGTGGCTATTGCCTAACCCATCTCACTCAGAAATAAAATGTTCCATCCCTAAAGTTCAGGTAGTTCTTAATACAATTTTCATACTGTTAATAGAATCTGATGCCCTGGTTTGACAATCAAGATAACCCTGAAACTTAGCAGCATTTCTTTTCAAACTGACTGCAATTTTAAAACAAGTCTACTTTTGTGATAACAGCAACATGACTTGTAACCATAACAACTTATTAAAGAACATTTAAACAACAAGCTTGTTTGTTATATAGCTGGCATTTTCCCACTACAGCGTGCCCATTCATTGGCTAGTTTATGGTCACATGACATCTAACAATGAAACTGTTTCCCGCCAAATGCCATGAGCGGGCAACATTGCAAAAACTATGACATCAAACTGTTACCTGCAAAATGTTGACTGCTGTTGCACGTGATCAGAGCGTGCAGCTGAAGGTGGCCTGATGTTGTTGCCAGAATATCAGCACGTTTTTCAAAATTCTTTTTTGCTATATAACAAGTCACTTAATGACTGGTCCCTTGGGGAACAGTGAATTTTGTTTGCCTTGAATCTATTAAGTGTTAAATATTCTCTTTCGTGAAAGTTTACCCATGAAATTAAACTTAAATACATGTTTGAAAAGAATGATCTTACTTCTTTTTTTGTTTTAACAGTAACAAGACTTTTAACCAGAACAACTTATTAAATAACTAACATCTAAACAAGCCTGTGTATATCCAAATGATTTTGCGAAATTTCACCCATGAAATTTAACTTTCATTCATGTTTCACTGAAAAAGCTTGATGACCAGCGCCAAATACGTTACGGACTTCGCTGTCCACTGATGTCGTCGTCTGAGGGGCTGTTCCCCTGCTTAAAGAAGAGCCTTGTTGGTCAATTGCTGCGGATAAATCGCCGATTCTACCGAGAATTTGCCTAAGCATATTCCCCGCTGAAATGCCATCACTGGACGCCATGTTGTTTATACCACGCGATACGTTATGGCGCGAAAACGCCCGCTACCGACAAAAACTCTCGGCAACTGAAAAACCCTCAATCGAGCAAAAACTGTTCGACCGGTAAAAAATTCTCGACCGCCAAAACAAATTCTCGACCGACAAAAAAATTCTTGACCGACAAAAAAATTCTCGACCGACAAAAAAATTCTCGACTGGTAAAAAAATTCTCGACCGACAAAAAAATTTCTCCACTGGCCAGAAGTTCTCGACCGACCAAAAAAATTCTCGACCCATGAGAAGAAATCTCGCAAGATCAATATCAATTCTCAAAGGGTCGGTTTGCATCTCGCTTGATGGAATGACATCTTGGCTTGTCATCCTAAAATCTGGATCTTAAAAATAATCTCGACCACTTTTGTCCACTATGGCTTTCCATAGTTTTGGCTCTTTGTGCATGGACATTTCACAGATCTGGATAGGGCTACAGATGCATATCACGTTATCAGATGTAGAATTGGTTTCAATCTCTGACAAAGCTGTCACAAGCCACGGGAGATATTTCCTTCACAAAGGATATTATTTATTTCAAAATTAACTGACAGCCTTGTCAGTACAAGCTGAAAATGAGCCTCAACTACAAAAGGTGTTTACATGTAACACTACATGTACCCAATGCTTTCATAAATTTTTGTCTGTATTCTAATAAAAATTTGCCGTCTTGATTCTTTGCCTGAGAAAGCTAATTTTGATGGAAAACAATCGAAATCAGCTAAAAAATGTTTAGATGCAGCACACAGCTTAAACTTAAAGATTTTTAAAGACAATAATCAATATTGACCACAAACACATTGGGGATAACTTGTTACCATTATCTGTGATCAAGAAATCAATAAAACATGGCTCATTAGCCAATCGGCACTCAATTCTAACACAACAATGGGCCAATTTGACCACATAATTCCATTGAGGATTGTGGAAAAAATTTGTGTTACTCTGTAGCAACTCAGAGAAGAAACACTGCAATTTGAAATCAGAAGTGTGAGTTGTTTAATGTGTGTCTGTTATCACCTGACTGTACAACAAGAATTGCTAAGTAACAGGACCATGAAAATTTCTAGAAGAAAGCACCAATTGTGAATTGAGTTAGAAACAAATAAAAAAAATAAACATGGAAAGGATTTAATTTCTTTATTACAGATAGATTTTCTGTGTCAACAACGTTAAAACCGTCTCCATGATTCAACAAGTCAGTCAAAAATAACATTTCCTTTAACACGTCTTTTGGGGATAAAAACGGCTGATCGTTGTTTTTGTTTACGAACACAAACACGGCAAAACATTGCGTATTCGAGATTATATTAATAAATTTTGCAGTTGCGATCTTATATTTCCCACCGTCATCATGAGAAATGGCGTCCATTTGAATAGTAACGTGATGTCTATCGACCATACTGTCGGTATCAAACGTTGTCAAGAATACAGCAAGAAGCAATCATAAAAAATGAGAACCAATGTATAATTCTACGATTTACGAAAACTATTTATAGCAGTTTGGAATAACTCGCTTACCTCGCCAGAAGCTTTACTTTCGAACAAAAAGGTTGAAACGTGCCACGAAAATCAAGTTTCTACAAGCTATTTCATGACCCTACTGAACAGACAAAACCAAAGCAAGCAGACTGAAATGTCGAATCTGACGCACGATCTCGCAAGTCTTTGACAAACAGCGGGATTTCGATCTATTATTCCCCATGAAAGAGTATCCCTCTCTGAAACAAAGTTTAAAACTTCTTCCAATGACCGATTTTCCCGTCACAGTCGATGAAGCGGCCCTATCGTCCATTCGCGAACTTCCTAGAACCGTTTCCTAACTTCGCACATGTGGGCATGATATTATGAAAGGATGGAAGGTTAAAACAACTTTGTGAGGTTAGAGACAAATTTGTGTTATCAAGATCTCGTTTAAAGACCAAAAGTGTTCAGACTTCGTAACTAAAATATGATTTATTATAAGCTTAATCCTATAATTCCAATCTCCGCGAAGCAACTTGTAAACATCCAGTGTCAGGCTGCGATCACAAGGGTACAGTTCAGAATTGAAAACCCCCGAGTTCTATCACACTGAACTAAATCTCTTTAGTTGTACGACAAAAAACACAGCCGAAACTAGATAAGAGTAACATTAAAACTACAATTAAGAAAGGCAGAGCGCTGAAAATTCTCACCTTGTCTTCTGGTATCGCTCTATGTCTTGCAGTAACACTGTCACCCATACTGGGTAACCAGTGTCAAGAATGCTTCAAAGTCGTGACCAAGACGGTCCTTGGATTCGGTGAAAAGCCCGAGGAAATGATCTTTATAACTTTCCTACAGGAATGAGAGTAACATAGGAACTTTGTTCGTGATTTACATGTCTTCTTTAACCCGATAGATCTCTCTCAGACACCGTAGGCACTTCGTACGAAAAAATATTCCTTTTGTGTGCTGCAAGGATGTCTGGGAAATTCAAATGACGTCAGAAGTGTCACGAGCCTTGAGAACACAATCAATGACAATGGCGTCTATAAAGGCACAGGCCTTCAGAGTGCTGCAGTCAACTTTGCCACCATGTGATTTATAGGTACGAAAAAAACTCTTTACTAAAGTACCCGATCCGACTCCTCCATTGCTGCTGACTCCCCGCAAGGCCGCAACGACTTCCTGTAAATTGTGTCGGTGCATTACAAGATAAAATTTGGTTTTATCAACTGAATTGATAATTTGAATTGGGCACCGTAAAGAGATTCCAAAGCTGACGTTTCGAGCGTTAGCCCTTCGTCGGAGCGAGTCGAGGAATTGTGGGCTGTGTGTGGTTTATATAAAGAAAGAGGTAGCTATGCTATTGCTTCCAATTGGTACATGGTAACGTGAAAAACAACAGAATAAATTAGTCGAAAGCGTTCGTTGACACCGTGAGGATTAAAGAGTGTCGATTTGAAAAATAAATTTTTGTTTTAGAGTTTTGCGGCTTTCCGTTCCGTGCTTCCTTGATTTAAGGAAATGCCGCAGCTAGACTGGCATATGTTGCTTAGAGTGATTGGGGCGGCTCGCGACCGGTTTAGATGCGTTTTTGTCGTCTTTCTCTACGTCACGAAGGTCCAAGACTTATATTTTGATTGGTCATTATAACCACTGTGTTTGCTCTGAACCCCCTTCGCAGAATTTTTTAAACTTTGCAAAAAGTTGCATCTTATCTTGCTTACTACAATTCGATGACATAAAATGGGGTCACCGAGCTCGTTTTTGGGT
>OZ026603.1:8757425-8787425 GCA_964020085.1 Micromussa lordhowensis
TATTGCCACAACTTACTTCAGCAAGCTCTATACATGTGCTCTCTTCATCACAATGAAAAACAATTTCTATACGTGTTTACCAAGTTGATAGCGTTCAGATTTCTGAACTTTTGCCACGTGATTTCAAGCATTCATTTAGTATACACAAAAGTACTGATTATTAGATGTTACCTTAAATGTTTTTTTTTTCATTTGATCAGGTGTTCCCGAAGAGTACACATCAGTTGAAGGTGCTCCTCAAGAGAGATCAGAACAGGAATCTTCCATTTATGAACTGATTTGGTCGGCAGGAGGCCATAACAATCCTGATGCAGGGGAAACTGACTGTGAAAGTGATGATTCTTTAGATGGACTGGTTGATGATCTGCCAGAAGAAGTGGGAAAGGTACATCATGAATAGTCAATATTGTAGAAGCTATTCAACCACTGTCAGTGTTTTGATTTGTGAAATCACTGCCAAGCATTGTGGTTACAACATAAATTATAGTTTTTTTTAGCCCGATACTGTGGGTTTTGGAAAATAAAAATTTGGTCAGAAGGGAGACTTGTATTTTGTCCAAACTGCACCATTATAGTAATCACATATGGCTATAGCTTTATTTTATGCTGGGTTCTTAGTGAGAGACTGAGATTACTATTGCAGTGACAATTATGATGTTGTTGATTCTCTTGAAATCGTTTCCAAACTTCATCTCTATTTCTTAGTATGCCGGTCGCAATACCTGTAAATACATTTCAGTGCAGCAAGAGGGATTTTTATGTTGGATTGTCAATTGGAGTCATAGCTTACTTTTTTATTCCCTTCCTTCAGCAAACCGATTCATTGAGCCATGTGTCTCTGTAAAGAGTTGAACAGAACAGGAAAAAATATAGCTGAAGCTGTTGAGGGCCAGAAGAACAGCTACATGTATATTACTCCTTTCTTTTTCACTGGCCTTGATAAAGCTGAATTTAGTTTCTAGCATTGCAAAATGTTTTTTACCATTGTTGTGCCTAAAAGCAGTTCCTTACTGGTAGCTTGTTGAGTATTTTTCATTTTCAGTTTTTGGAAGAAGGTATCCATAAGGATTATTGATTAAACAATGACACACATGACACTGAAATCGATTTTCATGGAATTTCATTTGGGCTAAGACATCTCAAGATCATTCACAGTGAAATACATGTACAATTTCTTGTGGGTCATAAATAATAAAGTTAAAATAATGTTAAAGTTCTTTCTTGCCTGATCACACTGGTCTCTATTGTTAACTTTTATTAGTTATTTCCTTTGGCTGGTTTCTGGAGTTACTGCATGTAAAATATTACCTTCCTATTGGAAACTGTTTTTAAGACACATATCGTATCCAGTGGGAATTCTATGTACCTTATGCTAAGCAGCTTCTCTTCTTTATAAATTTGCCCTTTGGACAAGTAGCTCTAAACCTTTGCTCCCTAAGCAAGTCTCAGTTTACTGATTTTTGATCTAGTTGGCTGACAACTTACCTGAGCCCTTCCCATTGGGCGAGTGAGAATGTCTTGCAGGAAAATCTTCTTGGCACATTACTGTGAACATTATTAACTTTAGAAATCTTTACACAGAACTTGTCAATTTAGGCAATTTGAATAAAATGATAATCATTGCACCTGTACCATGAGGGAAATAGACAAGGAACAAGATCTATTAAATAAACAAAATCCTCCATATCAGGAAGTAAAAGGTGGTCAAGAATTAGCCAGCATTTTATGTTATTTTCCAGTACTTGCCAGGATAACCTCTGTTACTAAGGAACCAGTGTATAGCAAACTATGGTATACTGTCTCATCTCATCATTATCTCTATGACATAGTTTGGCAAATCAAAGTACGATTTACCATCCTAGCAAATGAACAATTTCAAAACCTCCACGCTGAGGAGAAGTAATCTGTATCAAATTAATAAAGGGGGCAAGTTTGTAAAGAAACTATGGTGCTGCGTCGGTGGGAGTATAATTAGGTTCTATCAACTGGGTTGATAATGTGAATTGTCCACCGTAAAGAGATTCGGAAGCTGACGTTTCGAGCGTTAGCCCTTCGTCGGAGGGTTAGTTTCTTAATTTCTTAATTGAAATTCATTGAAGAGATGTTTTCAACTCTGTTCAGGGTGTTTGTGGCTGGGATTAAATGCCTACAAAGTGTTATCTTGACATCAATTGCCGCTTTGTAACCTACTAGGATAGAGGCGACAGTCTTGACAGCATTGATGAATCTAGGATGTCGAAACATATTCTCAGTCCAAGGGTAGGTGTGCCAGTACATCAGGCAGTCTGACTATATACATGTAACTTTTGTACATCTTGCGGTATTTCTTACTTGACTGGTTAAATAAATTACATGTATATGATTGTACAATTACCAATTAATATTGACAATGTTTTCACCATTTTCTCTGTCAGTGACTTTATTTTAGCTGTGGTATTGTCTTATTGAAATACTCATATTGGCTGACAGTGTTCAAAAGCAGTTGAGACACTGTTCAAACCACCCTAAAAACTGTCAAATAATATTATCATTCAGTCCTATGCTTGTGACAATTTTGGTTAATGTGTGTTGTTGTAAAAATACTTTTGTTGATGCGCACAGGTTCGCAAGAGTGAAGGAACCCTTTGGAAACAAGGAGGGTGAGGATTTTGAAATGTTTACTTCAATCTGTTCATTCCTTGCTTAGATAACTAAATGCCAACATTCTCTTCAGTTGCGCCTGTTTTAGAAGGCCTGTGATGCAATATTTTCAATATACAGAATTTTCTTCAAACATTAGCAGGGCCATGTTATTTCTCAAAGTGTAAGTTATGTTTTTTCCTTCTCAGGCAAAAGAACAATAAAGGATGGAAAAAACGTTGGTTTGTTTTTGATGGGACAAACTTAAGATACTTTAAAGATAAGGTAAATGTTGACATTCAACTCTAGCAAGTTAACTTTTCAGAGCTTTTCGGAGCATTTATCCATGAATTCTCTAAGCAGCTTTAGACTTGAAGTGACATCAGGTTGTTTACACTCTTGTGGAAACCTTAATGATACCGGAATCTACAATCTACACCTGCAAATAAGATGAACAACATCCCTGTTCATGTCATATGAGAGTTTTGGTGGGCTTTTTGTTCTCCAGTGTCCACTCCTGTTGGGAAGCTGAACTATCCAGGCTGTGTTGAACTTCAAGTTCAGTTATTAAATTGTTTTAATTTTATTATTGTATTCTGAATTTTTATCTCGTAGAATTTCCTTTTTAGCTCTTTTGCTTTTATAAATCAGTTAGATCAGATCTGGATCGGCGTTATAGAAATATATTATTATTGTTATTATTATTATTATAATTGTTATTATTATGATGATTTATTCACACATATTTAAGTCTTTTTAGTTAACAGCAGTTATGTCTTTGACCAAAACAACAATAACAAGAACAAGAAGAGAGCAAAACAGAAAAATAAAATGAATATCAAATTAGGAGCAGAAGCTTTCATGCGTTCACTGTACGTTAAAAAGAAATAACACACAAACTGCAGTGACAAACAGAGATTGTCTAATCGGCGGGGGTGGGTGGGTCGTGGGTGGGTGAGTTGTGGGTTGTGGGTTGTGGGTCCGAGATCCCCCATGTGTACACATTATGTATACATTTATGCTGTTTCAAATGCTCTCTCGCAACAGCGGTTTTGTCCGTGATCTCTTTCTAATGTGTACACTGGGTGACTCTTAAAGTGGTACTGCGACAAAATTTTTGCATTTTATTTTCCCACTTTTCTGGTGTTAACTTCACATTTGGACTCTAAACTATAAGAATAAGCGTAGGTTTCTCAAATTTGACAACGTTATTCCTTGAAAACAGCGCTGCGAAAACGTAAATAATCCGTCCACCATTGCTCGAACAACACACTGGAGAGCCCGCTAAAATCGCTACAGCGGTTTTAGTTGTGACGTCATCGACTCACTTCGCGATGCGAAACTCAACAAAACAACAGAGAGAAACACGCAGTATTCGGCGTGTCTTCACGCTCAAATTATCCTTCTATTTCTTCCGATGACGATTCGGAGTTAAACTTCTCCTTCCCCGAAGATCCATCAGACAATAATGGCGAGGGATATCTTTATGATGACAGTTTGGAGCCCGTTGTCACCGAAGAAGAGGTCGCAGCATACGAAGAAAGATCTGCGCGTGAAGAAGAGGAACTTCAGGAGTACCGACGCCGTTTTCATATTTTGTCCCTCGAAAGCAAATTCTTGGAGACATATCTTGCATTAGAAATGAGTCTAAACAATGCAGAAACACATGGCAAATTACAGAGATGTTAAACTCGGCAAAGCGACATGCCGATAACAGCGGAAACCATGCAGACCTATGACCTCTAAAATTTGCTATAGCACAGTCTAACGGCTCAGCTCCACTAAAAATTCCTCTTTATAACACAACATGAAGTGCCCTTCATAAACACGAGTGAGGCAACGAAAAGGTCGTGAGACCGAACAGAGAACCGTAAGTGTACAAATGTCACGAACCGTAGGAGTCGTGTAGGCTGGTCAACCTCATTTTATACTGTGCGGATTAATGCGTTTTGTCACGCGGTACAATCCATCAGTGCCCAAGTCGCATTTAATTGGGCATTTTTTTTGAGAAAGTGGCATTTAATAGAGAATGAACCATTGCTGAGAGAAATATACAGAGAACCACCATTCACTTCTTACAGGAAAGGTAAATCTCTGAAAGACATAAAACTCTAAAGGTCACAGACGTAAGCCCATCAACTCCTAGTTTACCTCGCTCCATTTCCAAAATATTCCAATGGAACACAACCTAGCAACAGCAAAGCACCGAGAATTGTCCTGGATACTGATTTCAAAAGTTTCACACATCGAAATACTGAATATTAACATTTTATTACAACTTCCACGTGCACGCTCAGAACATTCAATTTATCTTTGCGTTGTAAAGTTAACAATTACTAGTAATCACAGTTCTTACACCTCAAAACGATTATTCAAATTTCCAACCTTTTTTTCCCCCACGTATTGTACAGAGCGTTCAGAGAGTAAAACTCTAGAAAACCAAATCAGTTCAGTGCTACTCACCATGCGACGACCTCGGTTCGAAAGAGGTTCCTCGATTACTGTTTTCCCATTTTTTTTTCCAAATGGTTGGAAAGGAACCTTTCTTTAGCCTTCTAACAGCGCCATCCACATGGACTGAGACCATTCAAAGGAATCTGACGTAAAATGGTCAGAACAAACAGTGAAGTGACCATCTGGTTTGAAATGTGCACGATGTGTGCCAACGAAAGCTTTCCATTTCGCACGAAGAGTCTTGTCGATCGGCGACTTATGGACGGAAATTCCAGCCGATATATCAGAAACATTACTGCATCCTTGCACAACACAACGTCGCGAAGCATGCCTTTACAAGAAACACGCAAAAGAAAGCTGGGGAACAATTCTTTCGAATTTTATTCCTTCTTTCCTGCGGAACCAGAACAACAACTCTCTCTCGGCATACTAAATTAGCCACGCTTGTTTAGATTTTGTTGAGTCGTTGACGTCACTTCCGTTCCCGACCCAGTTTCTTCTTCTTCTTCGCGCGGAGTTCTGTAGTTCGAATAATGGCGGGCGTTTCGATCACGAATATACAGGGTAAATTATATTATTATCCAACTCTGCTTCCTAGAGTACAAATATCGCGCGAAACGAGTACAAATAACAGATATTTGTACTCGCCTCATTCCTCCCGGCCGCGTGAAGTTCAAAACCTTGGCAAGTCAGAATTTTGGGAAAAGAAATCGTTGGATAATAAATCTCTTATTAGACGTTTTGGTGTGTAGTATCGCTATATATTTTTACTCATTGTTTGTATTTTGACTCGCCCTACGGGCTCGTCAAAATACTGCACAACTCGTAAAAATATACAGCGATACTACATGCCAAAACGTCTAATAAGATATATGTACTTTCAACATCTGAGGAGAAAAGGAAAGGTGCATTTTTGGTCGCAGTAGCACTTTAAGGGATTGTGCCAAAGATGTTGTGTTAACATTCTGTCAGTGGTTCACATTTTATTATTTAGTTTACTTTTTTTATCAACGAATGGAAATTCTCAAAACAGACAAGACCTTACAAAACGATTTGACTGACAAGGACATCCTTCCTTTGGCTGATAAGGATCAGTTACGAAAGAAATGAATACCTCATGGCCATCCGCTTCGCACAGCAGCAGCAGTGGATTTCCTTCCTGCAAAAAGATGACGATGGAATTCAATTACAATTAACTGATTTCCCATGTACATTAACTTTCAGCAACAATTCTGATTTAAGAATGTCCAACTCACTGGTGTATCCGCCATGACGAAGATTGTTACTGCAAAGCTTTTGGCAAACAACTGCAATTCTGCTATTTTTAACCAATCATACTTGAGCATTCACACGCTACCAAATGAACAACCGCGCTGTCGCTACAAGGCAGATACATGACGGCTGATCCTTAGCTTTCATGAAATCAATAAATCATGACCAAACATGAAGACAAAAATCCCGTGAGATGTTTGCTAGAAAGTGACTCAAAAATTTGGTTACAGCCATGACACAGTTGATCAGTTGTTCTTTTCTTTTACTTGAAATGCAGACAAAAAGCCGTAGATCATTATATCAAAGTTGTTGGGTAACCTGAGGTCCGTTATTCCATTAGCGTGAGTTCTGGAAACAAACAATCGAGTTCAGCACAGTTTTCTTTTGTAATTAATGCAGTCTTTCTCGGCAAACGCGCGCCAATGTTAAGCGTATACTTTCGAACACTTTCATTAAAGTTTACCAAAATTGTTTGCCAGACCAGAAGGAAAAATATTTATAGTTGATGGCAGACAGTTTTTCTTTGTTCAACGTTTCATAAAAGGAGTTTGGGAAAATGAATTCATGAGAGGGCAATTGCAAATTTGGACTGAGCACTTCAAACAAACATGACCCACGAAACACCCACCCACGACCCACCCACCCACCCACGGGATTTAGGCTCACCCTGACAAACGACAATAAAACAAATTGCAAATTGTTCTCAGCTTTTGTCATTGTTGTTGTTAATTACTGACTTATCTTAAATTTAGTTGTTACTTCTATTCCAGACGGTCACTTCTGAAGATGTATGTCAAAACATACGAAACATCAACTTCAATGAATTTTGTTTTACAAAATACGTTTTATTGCCGTTTGTCACTGCAGTTTGTGTGTTATTTCTTACTAAATTACGATGGCCAAAGAAAAAGAGTATTCACTGTACGTCGTACTGTACTGACAGCAATCATTATGTGCAATCTCTCTTCAGTTTTCAACGCACGAAACCCTACATATAATTCCAGTCAGTCAAATAAAGGACATTGAAATTGTAAAAGATGTAAGTATAACTTTTCTATGCAATAACAATACTTAATCAAACAAACAAGTGATGAAAATTGATACAGAAACAAAAAGAAAATTGTCATCTGGGGATTAGGTCTTGATGTATCAAGTTCTAAGTAATAGCTTTCTTGGAACTCTGGTTTTGAGATAAAGTGAAAAGTTAAGATTTCTGCATTGGCTGGGTATCTATGGGTGTCACAGCACAAACAAAAACCTCACGGCACAAACAAAACCTCACGGCACAAACAAATACCTCATGGCACAAACAAATATTAGAAGCCTCCGAATGAGGCCTTCTTCATCTTCTTCTTCCTCTGCCAGCTTGAAATTCCCATCTTCCGACTCTCCTTTGGATTCCACCATCTTTGTTTTTGACCAACATGCAACATGCAATATTTCAGCAAATTACTTCTGCCGTAAGGGTCATTTGGTTTTGCCTCTTCATGCAGGCTAGGCCAAAAAGGTTATACTCTATAAATTTAAACTATTAAGAACAAGTATATGGTCCATTGTCACACAAGCAAGTTCACTTGGGCGACTTCTTGCATATTGTGTGCTAATCAATCTCTTCTTATTTTACTTTCAGGAAAAACGAGCAACATTCAAAGTCATAACTCCAAACCGGACATTTATTCTTGCATCCGCAAATATCAGTGAGCCATCCTAATTGTGAATTTGCATGTATTTTGAACCATTTTTTCTATGAATTTTTTTTATGTCAATCTGTTCTTCCTGCTTTTATTTTTCAATAGCGGAAATGAATCTTTGGTCTCAAACCCTCATGGAGGCAATCATAAGCTTGAAGGTAAAATTTGTATTCTAATGTGAGATTAAAAGATAGAAATCAGTAGAAATCTAAAAAGTTGTGCAGCAGCCTCTGCGGGCAAGAGAAACACTAAGATGGTTATCAACTTGAAGTTAATAGAGGATGTTCACGCAAAAATGTTCTACTTGATAGATTTTCTTCAAACTTCTACTGTGGACAAAGAATGAATTACTTGTTAGAGAAATGAAAAAGAATTGGAATTCATGGACTTTGTTTCAGAGATAAAGCATGTGGAACGCTAGTCTGGTTTTGAAAAATTGGTGCGGGTAAATCAGCATGGTCTCCAGGGTTTTTAGTTTAAAATATCAAAGACGAATCAACAGAGACAAACTATCCTAGTAACATTTTTTATAAGTGAATCGGTTACATTCATAATTCCAAATGTTGCCAAGGTTTTCACAGAACTTACCCCTTCAAGAGTCATTTGAAACCACTGCACAGATAAAAAAGAGCTAAAAAGTCTACATGTAATTATATGGCTTAGATATATTGCTTAGCTCCAGTTCGACTTTTGTTGGGAGAGTGTGTAGTAAAAGCAAAACCAATCGAAAGCCACCACTCTGACCAGACAATCCAGTGAACCAATCAAAACTGAAACTTTCTCCTGCAAAAGTGCATGAAAATGTGTGAGTGTGAGTCATGACTGGTTTTGGTTTTACTTATGATTGGCTGACGAAGCAGCAAGTCAGAGTATTTTAATCCTATTGTGATGCATACTAAATATATGCAAAACCAAAGCAAACTCAAATTACTTTCAACAGCAAATTTAAATCTTTCATTTTGTAGGAAGAGCACAAAATGTGGAGGAGTGGAGGAGAAATGTGTGATCCAGACAAAGAGGTACTGGATGTTTGCTTGTTTTACATGACCGGGTACCAGTCTGTTGGATTTGAAGTTCAGATCTAAGGGGTCACTGATCCTGTTCTTAGGGAAGAAGCTTTACTTAATAAACATTGCTTCTGACCTCTCAGGAGTACATATATATATTAGTTAATTAATAAATAATGTTAAAATATATTTAAGTCAAAATACTCTGCATTTTGATTGGTTCTTACTTAGGATCTGTTGGAGGACAGATGCACAGATTATGTCATAAACATTTACTTTTTGTTTCTTTTTTATATAAAACATGTAGATTCCACATTGCCTTGGGTCTGTTGAGTAAAATAGATCACAGATGGTGTCAAAATGTGATAAGAACATCTGACACAATCGGGAAATGGCTTATGTGTCACTTTTTTGTTCTTGCCACATTCAGTATTTCTTGCCTAAACAAAATTGTTGTATGTACACTTCGCCGATTAAAAAATAAAATATAAAACTTAAGGTAAAAAGCTGTTTAAAATTAGGTCTTAACGTTTTCGATCTAATAGATCATCATCAGAGTAAGTTTTATATTTTATAAAATTGCTGTAAGTTATGGCTTTAACGATGTTTCAGGGATGGCTTAAGAAACAAGGACACAATGTTGTTGCAGACTGGAAGAAAAGGTAAAAGTTGAATTCATTCCTTGCTGAATAAGACATTCTTAAAACAGTGGTTATGTTTTGACATGTAGATATCCCGGTAGTAATTAATAATTGTCAAACTTTGATTTCTTCCAGATATGTTGCAGTCAAAGATGACAAGATCTGTTATTATGACACATATCAGGTGCGCTTTGTTGTTTTCATTTACTTTAGTATGGTGTATATATCTGGTAACTAGTTGATATTTTTTACATAAAAGTACCTGAAAGTATATATATCTTATTAGATGTTTTGGTGTGTAGTATCGCTGTATATTTTTACGAGTTGTGCGGTATTTTGACGAGCCCGTAGGGCGAGTCAAAATACAAACAACGAGTAAAAACATACAGCGATACTACACACCAAAACGTCTAATAAGAGATTTATTATCCAACGATTTCTTTTCCCAAAATTCTGACTTGCCAAGGTTTTGAACTTCACGCGGCCGGGAGGAATGAGACGAGTACAAATATCGTGTGATATTTGTACTCGTTTCGCGCGATATTTGTACTCTATGAAGCAGAGGTGGATAATAAATTATGTTATTTCTACTAGGACTTCATATATGCAACACCAATAAACTGCATCAATGCTAAACTTGCCAAAGTGCAAAAGGTTGAAGGACACAAAAACAGATTTGTGATCATTACATTCAACAAGACTTACAGGTTAGTTTGCATAGCAATCATCATTTACCAGGGCTGTCATTAAGGCTCAGTTCAGACGCCGAACTTTTCATGAGCCAAACTTAATACGTTGGATTAAGTTAATGAAAAGCTCGGCGTCTGAATCCGTTAAGAACGGCTATTTGAATTTGGAACGGCTCAGCCGTTCATCCCGCCTAGCCCAGTTGGGAATTCCAGCTTTGGAATGGCTTTGATTCAGACATCGAACTTTTCATGCGCCGAATCTGATGCATAAGTAATTTATATAATGTAAAACTGCTGACGTTTAGATGTGTTTTGGTTCAAACTAAATTAAGTTCGGCGAGTTAAGTTCGACGTTTGAATCAACAGGCGTACTTTCGATAATTTGAGTCGGTCGAAATATGAATTAAATTTGGCTCATGAAAAGTTTGGCGTCTGAACTGAGCCTAAGTTTTGATTCATCTGTAGCCTTGATCTTCACACCTGTAACAATCTTGTTACTTTGTGGGTGAACTGTATCAACTACAAGCATTTTACCCATAACTTCTCAAACTTGTTAATAATTCCATTGAGTTAAAACAAAAGAAAATCACAACCATGAAGGAGGTTTGGATACCTGGTCTTAGATGATTTTACTTCTCCATTTACTCCATAGTTTTTGTTTTGATTGAGAAGATATGTCAAGCACTCAAGACGGTCTTTCATCGGCTATCCAAACACCTTTAATTTCATTAAAAATACTCTGTTGCGTGTCGTATTTTCAATTCTCTTCTCGGTGTGTGGATATCCAGATAAAACGCTGTCTCTTGTGTTTGATACAGTACATCAAAGGCCCATTGAGCATTCTCAGCTGTAGTTAACAGGTGCTACGGGTTATTTACAGCCCTTGTTGACAGCCCTGGGTTAGATTGTTTATGATTTGTTCATCCTGGAGTAATTATCAATAATATGATTAATTTGTAAACAAAAGTTGGAAAGAGACTCTACCTTGTGTTCTCTTATCAAATTCAAACAAACTCAGATTTTCACCTTGCAAAGCTTCTCTAGTTTGGGCCATGCTTAGCTTGAAACTCTTGTGCAACCTTTATTCTTCCACTTTGATGGATTCACATTCTGTTTTTTTGTATTTTGTACTAACCCTAACCCAACTCCTTTTCACAACAATCACAGAAGGGCGAATCTACTTTTTAACTTAAACAGCATCTTGTTTGTGTATAAGATCCTGTTAAATATTTCATATTGAAATTCTCTTAATTTGGTATCCAGTGTTGTTTTGAAGGGCAGTAGTTATATCATTTCCGAGTCTAACTGGAATGTGTGCATGCTGAAAGCTTCGTTATTTTTCTTTTGTGCTGTTGGTATACTGGATATCTTAGAAACAACAGTCTTATTTCAGCTGAGGCTTGAGTCTGTTTTTCAGCAGGTTAATTATCTACTGGTATGTGTTGCCCTTGTTTAGTTAACAGAAAACCATTGGTGGTAGGTTTCTGATATTTTGGGCAATTGTCCTTGCTCCGTAGTTTTCAGGGAGATAGTGAATTTGATGCAACCTCCTGGATTATTGCCATCGAAACAGCCATCCAGTTAGGACTTGGAGATAGAGCGGTAAGAAAGACGCATCTGGAATCCCTTGTAATGACTGCCTGCAGCGATATAGGCTCGATTACCAGTTGCAGTTTGGGAAAAGATGAATGAAGACCGGACTCCTGATAAACAAAACCTTCTTCACATTATGGTTAATAACACCATGACTGGCTATGGGAATTGTTTGTGGATAGAAAGTTTTGTCGATTGGAAAAACAGGAAACCATTGAGGGGAATATATATTTCAACCATGGGCTTGAAGAGAATCTTCACACATCACTGGCAATTTAACTACTCTCACAACAGCTATAAACAAGGATACTAGTAATTACCACTCATGTCTTGCATGAGATACCAGTGTACATAAAACCCCTAAAATCTTGGAGTGAGTGGGGAACCAGGGTGGGTGGGTAAGTCATTGTCACCCATGGTTCTTGTCTTTTGTATTATACACTCTACCCTAGGTGTATTTCTTTACCTTTGAATCTCGATTGTATAAATAATTGGATTCGCCATGCTGTGGAGGTAGATGAGGAAAAATGCAAGGAAATAATGCCATGAACCGTGAATTTGTGCAAAGTTGTGTTACAACATTTGGAAGACGCCCATGCCGAAAAATGCCACTAATGTCAAACTGATCGTCTCGCATCGTTTTTTAACTTGCTTTCAAACAGAACATTCTGCTTGAACAAGTATACCTATGATAATTAATTATCAGAGCAAAGAATGATTCGTAAACTCCAAATAATCTGAAAATCATACATTGAACACCTGACAAGAAGCGCTGTCTGTACAGAAGGTGATGGTGTATTTTTCTCAAAGAAAGGATGTGAAATGATGTTGTTTTGTTTTGGTGATAACACAGGGTCTTCTGTTGTGTTTTCTTTTTTAGATTCTTGATAAAATTTGGGAGAATCCCAGTAATAGAATTTGTGCAGACTGTGGGATGAAAGGTATGACTTTAAAATAAATATAACGCATAGAAAGGTGAACTTTCATTTCACTGGTTAAACATCGGGCTTTACCCACTTGTAAAATGTTTGTGTGGAGGCGTGGTAGCCTTATGTCGTATTATTTTAATTTGTAGGAGGGCCATTATGAAAACTACTGGGTGACCAGTAATCAATGTGCTTCACCCTCGTTAAATAAAGTTCTTCTTATTATTATTATGGTTAGTGCGCTTAGCTCCTGATTGAGAACTCCAGGTTCAAGCCCTGGCTAGGCACATTGTGTTGTGTTCTTGGGCAAGACACTTCACTCTCACAGTGCCTCTCTCCACCCAGGTGTATAAATGGGTACCGGCAAATTTAATGGTGAGGGCAACCCTGTGATGGACTAGCATCTCATCCAGGGGAAAGTAGAAATACTCCTAGTCGCTTCATGCTACTGAAACCAGAGATAAATGTCCACCTGATGGGCGACTTGGCTTATATGTTGACTTTACCAACATAAACCGGTGAACATTCTGCTTAAAGGGCCCTAGTCAGCCACACCTTTGTTTTTGTTTACATTTGAGAATTTGGCTATTATATTTTATTCGGAGCCTGTCGAAACAAAGAAAAATCACTGTAGAACTACTCGAGATAATTAAACATACCTTCTGGAACACAGCTTACAGTAAAACAATAAGGATTCGCTTCACCATGCTATATCAATAATTTCGATGCCATCGAAAATGGCGGAGGCTGACTAGGGTCCTTTAATAGTAATTTTGTTTTCAGTAACCAAGTTTTATGCACTGGTAAAAATTTAAACTGCCCTGTGCATGAAGGCAAAAAAAGTGCACTTGAAAGGAGGGCTTTCATTTGAATTGTTGTTACAAAGGACTTTATCCGCAGAGTCCAAGTTTAAAGCTTTTCACATAACTGAAGCTATAGCTCAAGGATTGACCAACGTAGATTGTAAACGTTATTCTGGTATCACGTTAATTCCTTTGAATGACTGGTTTTATTTTCAGATCCAGTTTGGGCATCAGTGAACTTCTGTGTTTGTGTTTGTGCCAAATGTATTGGTAAGGCATAAAAAGCTGCCGTTAAAAGAAATGATTATCGATAGTAGGATAGCAATGCGTGGTTTGCTTGATAGAGTAATATTGATTTCGTAGAGGAAATGGAATGGAAATTCCAGACTATACAGGTTCTTTTTGCACGCAGTACATGCCTATCTTTTTTACAAAAAAAAACGTTCCTCCCAGGTTCCTTTACTCAGTCACTTTAATCTTGGAGCATGACAAAAGCAGAGTGAAGAAAGAGTCTGGAAATACAATTAATTCTGTAGAAGATTAAATTAATCTAAAAGGGCACTGTTTTCATCAAAGGCATTCATCGGAACCTTGGGGTGCATTGTTCCAGAGCACGCTCTCTTTTGATGGACGAAAAGATCTGGAACCCAACACTTGTGGAGGCAAGTTTGTTTTCCTACCGGGGACCCTCTGGGTAACTTATTGGTGATATATAGTTATGCTTGAAATCCTGGTTAACGTTTTGTGGACTGGGTACCATTTAGATCTAAACACAAGAAATTAGAAAGGAGGTAGACAAGATGTCCGCGTTTGTAGACTTGTTATTGATAGCAGCTCTTGATAAATTGAGGTGGAACATCAGTTAGCTTTATCGAGTTTAAAAGTAATGGAAACCTGCATGAAGAAATCGTGTCTTCACTTCACAGCCAGGCTACAATTCGTTACTACTTATTGTCTCGAACGAACAAGCGAACATTCACCTGTCTAGTGTCTACTGAGTATTCCTTCACAACGCTTCATTATATGTCATTTATTATCACGTCGTTCGAGACTTCTCTCATTATATTCTAACGTGTGAAATGATCTCTGATCACAGCTGATGATAAGAATCGGAAATGACAAAGCCAATCTGCTCCTGGAACACAAATTACCCGAGGATGACAAAATAACACCAGAGTCTGATGTGTAAGTTATGTGTACACTTGATCAAAAAATAATTCAGTTTGGGAAACAAACATTTTTCTCAAACACTCTTTGTTTAGAAACACGCAAACAGTAGGCCTTTTCCGGGTTGCTTTTTGTCCCTAGCTGTGTCAAAAAATGCGAAACTATTTGTATGAAAATGTGTTTCCCCTACAGGTTTATTTTCGGGCAAATCAAAATCATTTTCATAAAAAGGTTGTTAAACAGAGACACAAGAAACCTAGGAAATTGCCTTTTTCCAAGTTTTTTTCTCCATTCAAAGATACCATACACGCTTCTTGTTCAAATGTTTATAATGTGAAAACAGTCGAAAAGTTGTCCTTATGTGTAAAGTTATATACTTGTAATAGAAAAATTTTTATTAAAAATATATGGTGGTACTTGAAATTGTAATACCTGCTTGCTTTTATTTTTCACGTCGAGGAGTTGCTCTTTATGATGTGTCACAAAGGTGACTATAGGGATAACGTTGTGTGCGTTTTAACAATCAGCACTCTAAAAACGCATTACATAATCTTCTTGTGGTTTGCAGCTCGGCAAGACGTGAGTTTATCTATTCTAAGTACTGGGAAAAGAAGTACTGCAAATACCACCAAGCTTTCGGAGATGCCGACGTTTTAGGAAAGGTGAATTTTGTTGTTCTGAAGTTTGTCAGGAGAAATAATAGTCATATACCATGGTAACAATATTTAAATAATCAGGAGAGTAAATTATTAATTGGGAGAAAAATGAGAGGGAAAGCACACGTTCGTCGCTTTTAAGTTCCCGCCAAAAGGGACACTACCAAATAGAAACGTCTGACTCAAATCCACTGTAGGAAAAAAGATGGCGGCTGTACATTTTACCACAATACCTTGCGAACCTAACACAGCGTATAAGACACAAGGAAAGCCAAATTTTTACAATATTTGTCCCTGTACTAAGGACATTTTGTATCGTACGTTTGAAGATTTTATAACCCTTCTGTACCTTTTTATGAACGTTGTTAAAGTTTTCGTGCGCTAAGAACTGCGGGTAAATGTACCAGTCGCCATCTTTTTTCCTACGGAGGATTGTGACACCCTCGTATAGGGTGTCGTTCAGTACGAGGCTAGTTCTGAAAGAACTTGTTGGTGACAGACGTTTCTACAACTTGAGCGGAAGTCATCTTTTTAGAGTCAGCTTTCAGAGTGTGAAAGCTGAATCTGAGTAGAGGATTTTCAAATACCAATTTTTGCCCTCAGTTTTATCGCCAAGTAGTTTGGTTGTACTCTATTTTTCCATTGTTTTTCTTGCAATTGGTGTTCAAACTCTTTAAACGTTTGCAAAATTCAAGATAGTGAAAACCAGAAGTGGTGTGGATTTTTTTTGCGTTGACCGCACTGTTGCTCGTGGTTTCTTTCAAGCTTGGCTATTATTGGCTGAGAGAACAGACGCCCAAAACTGATTGTTTCAATTTCAAGCCTATGCTTGTAAACTACCTTGATCGCCTTCAACGTGTAGCAATCAGAAAGCAACAGAAATCTCTCACTGTATGTATTTATTACCGCTGATCAGTGGTCACTTCAGCAAACATTTTTCTTGAATTTTTTTTTTGTAGTTCTTGCGGGAAACAGTGGTGACCGATGATATCTTGACAACTATGGAATTGATTTTGAACAAAGTGGATGTAAGTTTAATGGAAACATCTGTCTTTTGTCTGCATAGATTTATTTCTTATTAAGGATTTTAAAACCAGCTCGTGTTTAAAATCTTTTGTTGCTTCATATCAATCCATTATACAGAAATGAATTTTAGTTCACTTTGTGTCATAATCTTGTTCAGAATCTTCACAGATCCCCCTTGTTTCTTATTCAGCTGAGCTTTCATTATCATCATTATATTGTCAAGCTTGTAGTTTGTAATTCACGCAGAACCAGCTTCAGAATGCGTTAACATAGCGACATGATTAAGATGATTTCCGCTGAACATTCGAGCAATAATGGCACAAAAAGCTACCAAAAAAACCTCACAGCATGGCAATACTCTGAATACAGTCAAGAAGAACGTATTAAGACATAAGCTCTCAAGTTGACCCCGCGAGAGAAAGTTGAATTTGAAGTTGTCCATATTGTAATAAAAACAAACATTTCACGTCAGTTTAAAACACAATAACGCGCGCTTTACGCATTCTCAGTTCGAGGTTTGACACTACCTTTCTCGAGAATGCTTAACAATTTAATCGCGGGGTCACTTAGAGAAATAGCATCCGAAAGCTCACCGTGCAAGGAGCAGATTTTTCGTAAATAATTTTTGCACTTATTGCTCGAACTTTGAGCGGAATCCGTCTTAGAACGAGCAACTTGTGACACAGTAGTGTGCATAATAACCTTCTTAAATTATTTGCCGGTTTACTGATTTCGGCAATGAATCTAGGTCAAAAGATGGAACAAAACCACGTCGAAAAATTGGTCACCGTATCAAGTTATCCGCCTTTCTTTGTTTTCCTTTTGGATTCGAAAGCTTTAACTTGTTTACCTTAAGTTCTGATTTGTTAACTTCTGTCTTCCTCAAATGACATGGTTTTACAATTTTAGGTGCGTTACGTTCCTTCCGATGCCGAGGACGAGAAAACTCGTAAGTCATGAAAGTTTTAGCCTAAATAAAGTTAATAAAGAAACTTTTCTCATCGCGTTCTTTTCCTTCTTCGCTTGAGAAGAGTTTGAGTTTCGAGCAGAAACATATATTCTGATGACACAAATACACGTGCAGTTTCACGGAATGCTTGTTAAATGAGCGGTAAAATTGAAAACCAAGCAACAACCAATCACGGTGCTGTGTAGAGTTACGTCATCAGAAAGGAGCGCGTGCCAAGAAACGTATTTGGAACTCTTTATAATATTTCAAAGTTACCGTTATCTTTAGAGATGTCTCGCGTCCAAGCGATGTGGCGCGTCTGTTTAAACTGTAGATACCTAAACCCCTATATCAAATTAAAGCTTATAAAGCTGGCTATCAAACTTTACCAAGAATTTTGAAATAAAATGAATTGTCGCCTTTTTTACGACGGCTAACTCCGAGCGTCCGAATCACCTTTTGAAAGCTACAAGTCGAAGCGAATTTTGTGTTTTTAAGCTTATTTAATTTGCGCCTCAGTTTCCGGACCCGAAGTAGTAATTTGCCATATTCAACTTCAATAAAAAGTTGCAGAACATTTTCGACATAGGATTTAAAAAATACGGAGTGATCGTAGAAAAATCGCTCTTGGGGAAAACATATCTGGAAATAAAAAAATTCGCATTCACAGTTGTGTTGTTTCTATGTCAAACTAGCTGCTGTCCAAATTTGAGGGCAAACGAACAAATTCTCTTTGACTTGTAGCTTTCAAAAGGGACCTAAAAGATGATTCGGCCGCTCACATTTAGTAGTCGTGAAAAATTCGACAATTCATTTTACTTCAAAATTCTTGGTATAGTAATAGCCAGCTCTATAAGCTTAATTAGATATAGGGGCTTAGTTATCTACAGTTTAAACCGGACGCCTTATATCCCATTGACGCGAGACTCCTTCAAAGGTGCTCTAAAGGTATGTTAACCTTAAGTAATTAGGAATAAGTCTCGAATTGGAATTATTGAGACTAAAGCTTGTGTTTATAGTAGGAGCCATTTCCTGCTTTGTGGCCATCCGTGCTGTAACCCTAACCAGATGATCTTCTTTTTATCCAAGCTTTCATTTTCACTGTCATTATTGTTTTAGCTCTTGAGCTGGCTGAAGAAGCTGGTCGGACTCTTCAAGCGGTGAGTTGAATTACGCCAAAGTTGCTGAGTGTGCAATCATTGTTTTTTTTGTTTCAACGATACTTACGTAATGTAACGAATTATCTGTGTTTTACAACTGAAGTTTGAAAAAGCAGTGCTATGCTTTTAAAAACGCGTTACTGTGCCCCCTCCCCACCCAATACCATGTTGAAAATCAGGTGAAATTGCAGGTATAGTTTTCAACATTGTATGTGGGGTGGGGGGAGAGGTTAGGCAGGTGAAGCTGTATTCGCGTCTGGCGCCAAAAGTGCAAATTTCTTCTAAGAGTTTTTCCTATGGTTGTAGATGCTTTTGGTTGTAGATGTTCTTTCTATATTTGCGACCTTATAGTTTATCTTAGCCGTTTTTCTGGCCCCTGTACGAGTTTTTTTTTTTTTCGTTTTTTTTTTAGGAGCTGCTTCGTCAGAACGGTGGAGAAGGAGGTATGTATCACGTTGTTTCTGCCTAGATTTGATTGAAAATTTGAAATAATTAGTTGCAACATTTTCGAGGTAAACGTATCATTTGACTCAATTTTGCTTTTGCTGTTAAGGTAAACCGGATCAAAATTCCTCTGACGACGCGTCAGCCTCAACTAACAGCGAGGTAAAAATGTAAACTGATAAAAAGATTTACTCTGCCAATATGTTCCCCTAAAAATACGTGAGTTGGTATCGGTAAAATAATTTATGTTATAAATCTTGTCTTTGTTCTGTTAGTAGGGTTAAATTCATGTTCGAACTAGTACTCGAATCAACAACAATGAACTAAATTTCATTATTGCCTGAGCCCTTTATCACGTGAAATGTTACTTAGTGACAGGCACCCTCGACTTTAACCTGCAGTGATCTCAGTGCGCTCGTAAATGCTCGTGCGGAATTGTGATCCCAATGGCCGCCCAGTTGACATACAACAAGATGGTCCTTTACCTGTTTCCAACCACTTATTTAAATTTCGTGCCGTGAGTGAAAACGACGTTTTCAAGGTCCTGCGAACTATGGATATTTCGAAGGCCACAGGTGCAGACTCTATTCCAGCTAAAGTCATTAGGACTGCTGCACCATACATCAGTAACGTTGTAGCTAATTTATTCAACGCATCCTTCCAATGCGGCCGCTTTTCGTCCATTTGGAAAACGGCTAGAGTGACTCCCTTATTTAAAGGTGGGTCCCAGACCGAACGTGATAACTATAGACCAATCTCAGTACTTCCCTGTATTTCAAAAGTGTACGAATCGTTTGCTAACAATGATCTCCAGCGATTTGCAACTGACAATGGCCTCATAAGTGATCATCAATTTGCGTATACCAGGTACTCGTCTACCACAGTTGCACTTAGTATTGCTGTCGACGCCTGGAAACTCGCCATCGACAAGGGCGAAAAAGTTGTCTGTACATTCTTGGACCTAAGAAAAGCTTTTGACGTTATTGAACACGCTACCTTGATCAGCAAACTGTCAAAACGCGGAGTAAGGGATAACGAGCTCGAATGGTTTAAGAGCTATTTACAGGAGAGAAGCCAATCCGTGTCGTGTGCAAGTGTTGATTCCGAGCGTCGTTTAATCACGCGTCCCGCGTCCTGAGTCCCGCAGAGTTCAGTCCTCGGACCTACTCTATTCAACATTCACATAAACGGCATCACCGACACCTGCACGGAGAGCGAAGTGGTACTTTACGCCGACGACACGGAAATCCATGCCAGCGCGAAAGACATAAGTGTTGCGGAAAATCGTGTCAACAAAGATCTAGCTAGTACTGTCTCCTGGTGGAATCAGAACGGGTTAATCAGTAATCACAAGAAATGTGAGGCAATGTTGATTGGATCCAAGCATGCTGTTAAAAACACGCGACCGTTGCAGATTGTTCTCGACGGAAAATCAATGAAACAATCGGATCACTTTAAGGACGTTCACGCTAATTGTTTCTGCGCATCCTTACTGCGCGCGCAAATTCACATGCCACGTCATCCATGAGCGCGCGCGCTAAGTTATAAAATAAACAAATGACAAGGCAGATGGCCATCGCTAGAGCTTTGAATGGATTTAACGATCTTGGACGTTCGGTGACCCCAATGTTTCTTTCGATGGATCATTTTCTCTACTGATTTTCTACGTTTAGGGAAAAAATGAAAAAAATCTATCGACTAGAAGTTTAAATTTTTGACAAAATGCACCATCGAATTCCGTTCTTAGTAGTTCTTCGTGCATCTGTGCGGCGGTCTCAAATGCCTCTTAAAGGGTTAAATTTTGTGAAAACGTTAGTAAGGTTTGGAATTATTTACGCAGCAGACCCACTTCTACAAAATATGACTAAAATCGTTTGCCTCCGTTGACTCACCTTCGATAGTTTTAACTATAAACCCCTGTAGACCGTGCTCGATGATATGCGACAATTTTTCGAAATAGTATAGTTTACCACACGCTTTATCTCTGAAACGAAGACGGTGACCCCCAATTTTTTTTGCATTTCTGGTACAAGTAACTCATTATCTACCTGCAGTAAAAATTTAAAAAAATTCTATCGACTGGAAAAATTTTCCGCGAACGTCCTTAAGTACTTTGGAATTTACATCGACCACTGTCTGACATGGAACAAACATGTAACTTATATACGATCCAGAGTATACCCCAAATTGAATCTGCTAAACAGAATTTCGTCTTTTCTTAGTCGCGATATTTTGCTCAGAATCTACAAACAGACTGTGCTACCTTTGGTGGATTATGGATGCGTCATATGGGGTGAATGCAGCAAGGAAAACGCTCAATGCTTAGAACGCGTACAAAATCGGGCAATGCGAATAATATTACATGCTGACCGGAAGACGTGTTCTCAAAAGATGCGCGCCAAACTGTTTTTATTATCACTTTATAGTAGACGCCTCTTCATCAAGCTACAGTATGTATACAAGATTGTTAACAATATTAACTGCCCTAAGCAATTGACAGGCTACTTAGTAAAACGTTCACAGAGACATCGTCGATCTCTCAGAGACCCGACATTATTAGATCTGCCACTAGTTAAGACCAAATGCGGTCAGACTTCATTTAAGTTCTCGGCTGCGAGTGCCTGGAACAAACTGCCTAGAGAGATGCGCGAGCTAAGATCACTCGCACAGTTTAAGGTCAGAACATTTACTTACTTGATGATGATGGATAAGGACAATCATATTTGTGAGAGCAATGCTTAATTCATTCTGCTAATTTCGTGTAATATATTGATATTTTATGTATTCTTATGTGCTGGTCACCGATTTATACCAGTCTATCAACCTTTGTTGATTGACTGACCGGTTTTTCTTTTAACCAGGATAAATAAAGTTATTATTATTATTGGCCAGAAAGTTTCGGAAGCTCTTCGGGTCGTTGAACGAAGATACAGTCATTCTTATTCAGTCATTGATGTAAAATTATTCTTTGACAGGCTTCACAAAGTATTCCCATTGAAGTAGTTTACGAGAAGGAAGGATCCCTGTACAAGAAGGAAGGGGTGAGTATTGTAACGAGAAAGGGACCACAGCAAGCTCTGTTTTAGTTTCAAGATTGTTTTAGCTTAGAAAGGTCTTGCAAGGAACACGTGTGATGCCCAGTTGCACCAACATAAGTGTCACGTTTTCAAGTTTGCCAATACTACAATCTGTTTACGTCCATGCCATCGTTAATCATCTTCACTTTCTAATGCGTTCCTGCCATTTGTCCAGTACTGTTCTTCAAAGTTAAACCATTTTTGTCGAGTGTCCTTTTGATCTATATGTTTTGGGGCGTCACAAAGTCACGTTGAAAATCAGCGAAGCAGGCACTCTCTGATCGCATTTGATTTTAAACTCGAGTAGCAAAAATTGTCTGAAGAGGTTTGTGCATAATAAAAGTAATGTCATCACAATATGCAATAATATGTAATATGCACGCTTTTATGATCTGGCTTCAACAAAAAGGTTGCAAACGAAACCTTGAATTCTCTTTTACAGAACTGGAGGAAAAGATGGTTTCTGTTGAAAGATAGACAGCTGAAGTACGCCAGAGGGGTGAGGTTAATTATTTTCATCTTCCATTAAATTTTATTTCTTAATAGGTAAATTATAGTTTAAAATTTCAACCTGTGTAGTTTCCTAATACAGGTACTAAAGCCGCTGGCATATTTGTTTGCAGCCTCACGAGAAGGACGATCTTCTGACGATTGATCTCCGAACTGTGACGTCACTGGTAAAGTGTCCCAAGGGAGAGCTGCTGCAGCTGGATATTGTTACCGTTGAAAAGTAAGAGTGCTTACTGATTATGTTTAATTGCACACCGCTTGTAGCGAGGGCAAGTCGGAGAAAGCGTTACCCGAAAAGTCATGACTAATAAGTCAATAGGCGGGACACTAAGTCACACTTCCCCCCATTTCAGTCACATCAGTGGGACTCCATAAACAGTTTCTTGTTTTGCTTGAGCTAGCGGGTACGAGTGCGTCTTTCCTAAATGGGTTTTTGCCGAATATCCTGGCTTTTTGCCTTTCGCTCGCTTCCAGCTTAGAAACTTTAGATTGCTTTCTTATTTTTGCGAGATGATTATCGTGAGAGAGGTTGTCAAGTAGCGTGACGTATCGTTATCGTGACAAGCTGCAGTCGATATTCTCTTGAAGCAGAACTTATCTAATAGAGTATTCTTGTGCCTCTGTTTCAAAACTAGTCTTCGTGCGAAACCTTTCATATGAAAATGAGTTTGATTTGCATGAAAATGAACCTGTAGGCGCACTTAGACTCTTTTGACATGGAGGCAAAGGGCAACTTGGGAATAGCCTATCGGTGGTCATCAAGTGCTTTGAAGTAATATATCAAACACGAGAGACAGTGTTTCATTGGGATATCCAAACACCGAGAAGAGAGTTAAAAATACGACGCGCAGCGGATGAAACACTGTCTCGAGTGTTTGATATATCTTCTCAATCGAAGCAAAAACTAAGGAGTAAACAGGGAAGTAAAATCGTCAAAATCAAAGCCAATTAAGACCGGGTATCGAAACCTCCTTCACGGTTGTGTTTTAACTTGATGAATCATTAATGAGTTTGAGAAGTGGGTTTTCCAAGCAAAAGTCTTGCATTTCCATTTCTACTCCTTGTGCAAATCACTCTTTCTAAGTAAAGAACTTTTAAAATGTAGCATTCTTCTCTCTGTTATGTTACTTCTGTAGAACTCACAGTCTGAAGGCCGAAACAGAGGAGGAACTTGAGGGCTGGTACTCCGCTCTTAGAAGCAAACAGGTGCGAGCCTAGTGTTATTCAGACCTTCGTTTGACGACATGATGTATTCATGTGTTTGAAAATCTCTATTATCTCCTCTCAAAGGTGTTTGGTGTTTGGCTGAGTCAACAAGAACTTGGCTCTGATGGCATTCCTCATCTGGTGGCGAAATGTCTGCAGTTTGTCGAAACCTATGGTATGTCAGTCTTGGCAGTATGTCAGGTAGCGTTCTTATTAGTAGGCCTATGAAATTCAATACTCGGAGAACAGATATTTGTATTCAAAGAATTATGAAACACGTGGTTGAGTCTCGCCTGAGGTCCCGCCTACACTTCACCGGAGGAATTTGAAAACGGATGTTTCACTCTGAAAACGCATCAAATGTTTGCCTACGACGGAGAAATTTAAAAAAGCAACAGTCGGCGGTCATGTTGGATTTGTGTTTGAGGAAAATGCGGTCAGGGAAATCACAACATTATCGTGACTGCATCATTTTCATAAAGCTCCGTGTTCAAAATGTTTTCCGAGCACGCAAAAAACGAAAAGCCATGGTTTGAAGGGCGTTGTCGAAAAGCTCCGTTTTCGTGACGGATTAGTGTGGACGGAAGGCCTAACTTGAACAATAAAGCTGCGTTTTCAAATTTCTCCGGGGTAATGTGGATGCTGTCTGAGCTATGTTGTCATTTATATCCAGGTGGTCTTGAGATGGAAGGAGTGTATCGAGTGAATGGCGGACAGTTGACAATGAAGAAACTAAGAACGTCCTTTGATCAAGGTAAACTCTATTTTTGTGAAAGACGTTTATCTAAAACAAGCTGTTATGAATTGCTCTTGGCGTCAAACTCAGCACATTGGACGTAGGGCATTTCGTATCCGCTTATTCAGAAGTACTAATTTCTTTTCTCAGACGCCCGCAGTGTGTTGCTAACTTTGGATGAATGCGGCGTTCATGACGTCACTGGCGTGCTGAAACAGTATCTGCGACAATTGCCTGACCCAGTAATCCCTGGTACAATGTACAAACAGTTTATTTCAGCAGGAAGTAAGTACTGTTTATTGTTTAAGTTCCATGTTTAATGCGTTAGTTTTAAAAATCGAATAACAGAAGTATCGAGTGGTTTTTAATGATTTTCTTTTTGTGCTGTAGTGAATCCAGACCATAATACCAGGCTGCAGACGATTAAATCGCTCGTTAACCAACTTCCCAAAGTGAACCACGACACTCTGAAGGCAATCATCTTTCATTTGACGAAGTAAGAAACCTCTCTGTGCTAAGTTTTAACAAATTCTTTCCGGTTCTTATTTTGTTCTCGGAAATAGTGCAAGCACTGTATGAGCTGTGGCATGCTTTTCTACGCCCGATATATTGTGCTGTAGTATTGGTGAATTTAACGCTGGGGGTAATCCTGCGGCGTCCCATCCAGGAGGCAGCGTGGCCGAGTGGTTTAGGGCGCTGGTGTCGTAATCCGGCGGTCCCGGGTTCAAGGCCTCCACTCTGTCACTAGCGGGAGTTGTTTCTTGGTAGTCCCGAGTTCAAATCCTCGGTCACGCTTTGTAAATAGCCAACTGGTCTGCCTCCTGCCAGTTGGGATTTTTAACTAATTTACGTTCATTTGAAATATTTGTTTCCTTTGTTTCAGTGGCATGCCTGCAAACTAGCTAATGTTTATTTATCCGCCGGGGGGGGGGGGGGGGGTAGAAATACTGCCAGTCACCTCCATGCTACAGGAACCGGGATAAGCTCCGGTCTGATGGGCCACTTGGCTCGTATTCAGACTTAACCATTACCTCTATGATACAGACCCCTCCATAATAAGGAATCTCAGCTCTGGCTCTTTGGTTTTCTTTTAAAGAGGTTTGACTGTATAGTTTGACTTTGTTTTCAGGGTGGTAGAGTTAGTTGCTGTAAATAAGATGGGAGTGCCTAATATAGCGATGATATTCGGTCCCACTCTGATGTCCAATGAAAACGTAAGCGCTGTCCTTGTATTAATTACTAGGTTCTAAGGTCTTCTGACATGCTGTCTATTGCTTTGTTTCGTATTGTTTACCACTGTGACTTTGACTGATGTGTGACGCCATGGTACATATATTTTTTACAAAATCTTAGACTGGTCGAATGGACGATGCATCAATTAACCAGGAATTCTCGATCGTAGGAGACATGATCATATATTATCAATGGCTCTTTGATGTAAGTACACTGCTGGCAAAGTACAGTTAACACCCGCATATAAGAATCTAATGGATTAAGAATAAGAAAACATTTTACTTTCCATTTATTGTAATTTTTGTTTCTGTGTTGTTGTTATCAGTATGTAATATTTATAGATTGATTGTTAACAATATATAAATAGTGCAAAACAATAAAAAAGCTGAAATCTGAAATCCGTCATTATATAAGAACCAATTCATTCTGAAATTAGAAAGAGGGTGTGGTTAGATAGTAATCTTTTTCCTTTTATCGAAGACGCTTTTGAGTTTGTAGCAGGATTTACGAAACTGAAACACTGCTAATTTGTCAAATATTTTTATTTTATCAGGTTGGTGACGAAGAAGTAGAGAAAGACAGGGTACCAATGGAGTGTTTATTGAATTTTCTCCTTGTTTTCAACTTAATTACCTGTTTAGCGTTTTGCTTATTAATGCTATCTGCGAATTCTTCATTTAGAAAATCAAAGATGCCTCACAGAAGATAAGAGAACTGATTGAATTAAAGGTGACGTTTGTTTGGCATTCAGATTCTAAAAAAAGTCACGACTTTCTTGCTGTTTCAAACTTTCAGCGTCTTAAAAGCAACTATAGGCCTTACCACCTCGTTTTTCCAAGTTGAGTATTTTTTTTCTTTTACAGGAAAAATCCCAAAATTCCGGCGGGGAATTTACTTTGGATATCTATGTTAAAGAAAAGAATGATAATCCTTGTCGACCAAAGGTATTTGTTTACACTGCTTTTGTATTGATCAATGTCTGATTTCTCCTGATGATTTCGATATATTGTCAAGTATGCAGGTGAGGAGAATTAAGAAAATCATCCCCTAGGCGTCAATGTGTTGATGTCTAGGTCGGGTTGTTCAAAGCCCTACTAAGCCAACCTAGGATTAGCGAGAATTTTGATTTTAGTTTTGTAACTTTGCGGTGAGGTTTTCTGTATATTGTTTGTCCGTCAGCTTTGAATTTGAATAATCTAAAACTACACAAAACATAAGCAGTGAAAAAAATTTCTATACAAGAAAAAAGAATACTTCGGTTAACTTATCCTGGGTTAGCGTTAACCTGCTTTCGAACAACAGCCCGTTGTTAACTCGTTATTACTGCCAGTTTTCCTTGGCCCTAACAAACGTTCAGTCGATTTCTTTTCTGAAAACGGTTAACAGTTCGATCTGTAATCATACAAGTGATAACAAAGTCGGAGTACGAGTATGATTACAGACCGAATTGGACGACACGAAGTCTTATTACCAATTAATCATAAAAATTACAATTTACACGAAAAGAAGAATAACCAAGTTATGAAAGAAAGGGAAAATTTTCATTAAAATACTTACAAACGAAGTGTTAATTGTTTCATGTCGCTCTGAAATTGAGATTGGTTGATTTTAACTACAACTTTGATTGTGATTGGCTTATTGAACTGTCCGATAACAAACTGTTCGATAACAAACTGTCCAATAAGAAACTGTCCGATAACAACTTGGCAAGTGAATTACTGGAAAATAGGAGTTTTCTAAACCAATCGCAATCGCGAAAATTGTAATTTTTATGATTAAGGGCATTACTTCATTGTGATTGGGTGAAAGCGCGCAAATTTACCGTTATTTTTTAATTTGCACTGGAGTGTAAATTAATGCAGACGTGTAGGATGTTTTCTCATTCATATAGTAAATGTATAATCGTATAAACGCTCGAGCTATTAAGGATTTACTCAAAGAGTGATACTTGAAAATCCGTTCAAATTGTGCACATTTAAAGACGTGAAATTTTGAGAGGATTTGAAGTATTAGTCGTAGTGTAAACCTTGAATTGCTCCCGCATTAATAGGATTACCTATACAAATTTACCCGGTAAGTGACAAACGCTGATGGAAATTGAATAAAATTGTGTTTAGCTGCAATAAAATGCGTGAGTTGGGTTCGCTGTGCTGCGAACAAGAGTTGTTGAAGAGTCAGAATAATATACCTGGCGTAACATAACTTCAAAGGAGTGCAGTATTAGTATAGAACCTACCACATTTTAAACACCTATTGGTGATCGTGTTGATGAGGTTCCCCTTTAACACCGAATTCTCCAAACTTCAATTAGAAGAAATGTGTGAGGGTAAGTAAGAGGAATTGCTGCTTTGACCAGCAATGTACTGATCTCCCCTTTAGGTTTCTTCAGAGATGACAGCAGGAAGGTTGTGTGCCGAGATTGTAGCGCAGAAGAGTCTATCACGTGACACAGACTGGGTACTCTTTGAAGTTATTGACGGAGGCGCTATGGGTGAGTCTAGTCTGTCGCTTCAATCAGTTATTCAGTTGCCGGTGAGCCTTCAAAGAAAGTCACGTGGCTAGCATTTACTGATCACGTGCGCGAGGCCAATAAAAACCAACCAAAATGTTCACCAAATAAGCTTGTGTTGCGGCCGCTTTCTACTTTCGGGGAGGACAGTTGTGAAAAAATGTAGAAAATAAATCGTTTATTTACGTGTCGAAGTGTTTAGAACTACTCTATTAATGAGGGACACTAAAATATGCAAACAAATGTTGCAAATTGAACAGAATCTTGTTAAAAATCCCAACTGGCGGGAGGCTGACCAGTTGGCTATTTACAAAGCGTGGAGAAGTTGAATCTGGAACCACCAAACACAAATCCATCCAGTGGCAGGGTGGAGAATTGAACGCCGCCTGTACGTTTTAACACAGGCCACACCAAACTCGACACATGTGCTGAAGGGGTGTATTCAGAGTTATTACAACTTTGCCACCGTTACAAAAAACGCGAGTGGTGTAAAATTGATTCCCTTGAATTGAAAGGCGTGGATTCTTTCAAATTTTAAATTCAGATCGACTGGAGAAATTCTTGACTGGTTCTCACCAGAATGTATAAATTGAGCTTTTGCACCAGTAAATCTCCCCTTTATATTCTCTATCCACAGTATTTATTATTATATTTAACAATTGGTTCATGCTTTAGCGTGCACTATCGAGTTATGGAGCACGCGGGAAGTTTGGAGAGCACGAAAGAAGCGTAAGAGTTGCCCAAGGCGATAGCCGAGGGCAACTCTAGCTTCTTGAGTGCTCTCCAAACTTTCCACGAGCTCCATAACTCGATAGTGCACAGCTAAAAGCATGAACCAATTGTTTTATAACATAACCGGTGGAATTCATTGTGCATCTAATCCGACGCGAAAAACGGACACTGAAGCGAATCGTGACGGCGCTGATGCCGAGTCTCCTTTTCCGTTGTTTTTCTCTTTTTCTGCCTCATTTAAGACCTCTAGCCCAAGAGAAAAGGTCGCAAAATTGTCTTCGTTTTGGGACTGGTGGGCCGAGTCTCTGTTTGTGTCCATTATTGTCGCGAAATATAATATTTTCCCCCGTGCTAACAATGGCCGCTCGCGCGAAAAAAACAATAATTCTGGCGGAGCGATTTGCTCACGCTATCAGCGTGCACTATCGGGATTTTGAGCACGCTTACGTATACTGAATTTGATTGCGTGACTCTGCTAGCTATGTTATAAATGTTATTCGTTCATATACTTCGCCTACTTCATTTGTCTGTAGAGTTTAGAGCTATTTTTCTTCGTCTTTATTAGAGCGTGCATTTCAAGTCAGAGAGAAAGTCATGTCGGCGGCAAACTGGGGGACTGGTAACTACCTTATTGTCAAAGAGAATTACATCGCGGAACAGATCGCTCCACATGTAAATATTCCACTGTGGTTTTTCTCTTTATCATTATTTCAATTTTATTTGTAACTTAAGAGTGTAGATGCATCTTTTAGAAATTATTAGTTCAGCCGGAAATGTTGTTTTAGGGAATATTCGCAGTCTGCGATTATTTTTTCCAAAATTAAAATAAATACAGAAAATTGCCATAAACCTAAATGTAGAATAAAAACAGAAATTAATTATGGAACTTAAGCAATTCCC
>OZ026603.1:8792425-8819925 GCA_964020085.1 Micromussa lordhowensis
AAAGTAGTATCGACAGCTGCTCTGACAGTGTTATGACGAAATTCATGATCAATAACAGGACAGACGCATGAAAAACTGACGTCAATTTGTTGATGTTATCAATTTTAGTGTTCGCTACTGCTCGAAGATTAGTTTGCAAACGTTTTTTAAATACTTTCACTATTTTTGTGTCGTTTAACAGTCGTTAGAAATGGTGGGTTCCAGGCCTGATTAGGTTCGCTATTTTGTGTATGGCTTACTGATATGTCGCTTGGTATCAACAGTCAGTCCACCTTCGTCGAAAGGGCTCCTCAAAACACGTCATGGAAGAGCTCAAAGTTAGACAGAGGTCCTTAAAACGTCCTGCGGGTCGACCCCTCCAACGTGAATACCATGATCACAATTAATTATTCTTATGTGTAGTAAAAAGGACAGAAAAATTTCGCTGAAAATAAAGTTCAGACTTTAAGTGTAAAATAGATAACAGTTATAGAAAGAACCTGTAGTATTTTGTAATGTGACGGCAGTGCACAATGGTAAAACAGTGCTGTCTTTGTCACGATTACAGCAAAAAGATGAAACTGATCGGATAAAATCAACAAAAAAACAAAAACAAATGGTTTCTGCTTGTTTTTGCAAATATAATGCAACAAAAGATGAGAATTATCACAAGGATAGACTAGTTGGAAAACAATTACACTACACTCTGTGTATGCGATGCGTGCCTATACTTTTTTAGAAAGTGCCAGGGAGTCCGGCCGATCTTTCGATCCTCCAAGGGAACAAAAATTGGTTTGAAAATCGAGTAGTTAGAGAAATCGGAAGTAAAAAATTACATTGTTCGACTGAGGAGAGAAAAAGGACTTTTAGCTCGAGTTATCGGGAGGTTCAAAAAATCTAAGGATTCCAGTGTACTCGTTTCCTTCTCTTTAAATAAATTGCTATCACGGCAGTGTGTTACACGTACACCTTCCGCGTAGATTGTCATGCTTTCAATCTTGTCTACACATAATTAAAAAGGATGACAAATTAAACTAAAGCGACTATCTTGCTTGGGCACAGCGACCAAATGATCGCATTTAACCCTTGGTGACTCTTCGTGAATTGCATTTAAAAGTAGTTTGCTTTTTTCGTCTAGATAGGCTAAGAATTTGAAAACGTTTTCTGTAGTTATCTAATATTGTAGGATATGGTATTAAAAGTTCAATTGCTAACAAAATCTGGCCATGTCACAGTTTGAAGTCATGCTACAACACTTTTGAATATTAAATCGAATTGACTCTTCAGAGGTGAAATAAAATTATTGTCCCCTCACAAACGCCGGAGAAATTTGAAAACGGTGTTTTCACTCTGAAAACGCATCAAATGTTTTCCGTTTACGCTACGCTGGAGAAATTTGAAAACGCAACAATCACCGGTCATTTTGGATTTGTGTTTCAGGAAAACTCGGTCAAGGATCTCTCGTGATTATCGTGACGTCATCTTTCTCGAAAAGCTTCGTTTTCAAAATGTTTTCCGCCCAGAGTAAAACGCATAGTCGGCGTTTTCAAATTCCTCCGGTGTGAAGAGCGTTTTCGAAAAGCTCCGTTTCCGTGACGGATTAGTGCAGACAGTAAGTCTATTCGTAGAAATAAAGCTGCGTTTTCAAATCTCTTCGGCGTAGTGCGGACATGGTGAAAGATTACAATCGGTTTTGTAATACAACAAAGAATGTTTCTTTGAGTAAAATTACACTTATTTGTGTGCAGAATAATTAAAAATTGACTCTTGTCTATTAGATCAAAACGCAATTTTGAGTTTACTCGGCATTATTCCTCCGGCTTGCAGAATTCAATTAATTTTGCGTGTTGTAAAATGACTTCAACAAGCTCGTGAAATTTAGAGGAGTTAAATCTAGAATAATCAACAAGGAAACATGCTATGATAAAACTGTTATAGTAAAGATGCACTAAGTGCTTTGTTGGCTATAACATGGTATAGTTTTGTAATACATTTTTTACTTAACTTTATTTTGGTGATTCCTTGTTTAGAATAGCTTAAATGTTTTTTTTTTATACTTAGAGATAAAGATTTACTGGTCATATTTTTTTGGTTATATTTTTTTGGTTATATTTGTACAAAACCTAGATTAAGTGAAAGAGTTTAATAGAAAAAGGATTTTGGTCCTCGCAATGACAAACTTTTAATGTATATTCGTTGAATTTTCAATAAAATTGCTATTCCAGATGACTGGAAGCGCGGAGTGCGGATAAGCAAGACAAGTTGAGCTGCATGAGGACTAGAGAAGAGCCGGGCTGTTCGAAAGCCGGTTAGCGCTAACCCAGGATTAAAAAAAGTTAACCGAAGTATTGATTTTTCTTGTATTAAAGTGATGTTACCAGTTGTTTTGTGTAGTTTGAGATTGCTCAAGCTCAAAACTGAAGGACGAACAATATAAACAGAGGACCTCCCGGAAAGTTGCCAAACTGAAATTAAGATCACTAATCCAGAGTTAGCATAATCGGGCTTTGAACAACCCGGCCTCTCAGACGGGACTAACCGGCAAAGCAAGCGCATGTATCTTAATCAGTGTTCCTGGTAGAGATTGTCTAATCGGCGTGGGTGGGTGGGTCGTGGGTTGGTAGTTCGTGGGTCGTGGGTCGTGGGTCGTGGGTCGTGGGTCGTGGGTCGTGGGTCGTGGGTCGTGGGTCGTGGGTCGTGGGTCGTGGGTCGTGGGTCGTGGGTCCCCCATGTGTGGTCGTGGGTCCCCCGTATATACACGTCATGTATGCATAATTTTACGCTGTTTCCGATGCCCTCTCACAACAGCGGTTTTGTCCGCGATCTCTTTCTGGCGTGTACAATGAGTGACTCTTAACATTCTGCCAGTGGTTCACATATTATTATTATTTTAAAAATAACAAACAAACTGCGGTTGTAAACATAATGAGACAACGCATGCTGTAAAAACTTGCATTTATGAACTTGACGTTACGTATGCTCCAACATACGAAACGTCAAGTTCATAAATGAAATTTTTTACATGCGTTGTCTCGTTATGTTTATAACCGCAGTTTGTTTGTTAGTTTTACTCAAGTTGAAATGACCGAAGAATAAGAGTGTCTTTTATTTATTTTACTTTTTTTTATCAGCGACTGGAAATTCTCGAAACAGACAAGACCTTACAAAACGATTTGACTGACATCCTTCCTTTGGCTGATAAGGATCAGTCACTTCTCTGTAAATGTCTGTTATGGGAAATTGGAGCACTTAATGTGGAGTGGTGTCGAAACATTTATGTCTTGCCGCGTGGACACTCGGTATAGACTGGAACCAAGCAATGTGAAACGAGACACGTGACCAGTTAGTTCGCCATCTTGGAAAGGAGTGGGCTAGCTAATGTTCGCAAAAATTGACAAGAATGCTAAGAATACTGTAGTCTGTAAAGATTCACCCCAGGCCGAACTTAAGTTTATCCGCCATGACGAAGGCTTCTGGCAAACACGTGCATTTCAGCTATTTTTAACCATACTTGAGCATTCCCACGCTACCAAACGAACAACCGCGCGGTCGCTACAAGGCGGATGCATGTCGGCTGATCCTTAGCTTTCGTGAAATCAATATTAATAAAATAAATCATGACCAAACATGAAGACAAAAATCCCATGACATGTTTGCTGGAAAATGACTCAAAAATTCGGTTACAGCCATGACAAAACTTTTTCGTGTTTTCCAAAAGTTGATCAGTTGTTCTTTTCTTTTACTTGAAATGCCGACAAAAAGCCGTAGATCGTTATAATCGAAGTTGTTATTCCATTAACGTGAGTTCTGGGAAACAAACAAGCAAGTTAAACACACTTTTCTATATTAATTAATGCAATCATTCTCGGCAAACGCGCACGCCAATGTTAAACGTATACTTTCGAACACTTTCGTTAAAGTTTACCAAAATTATTCGCCAGACCAGAAGAAAAAATGTTTATAGCTAATGGGAGACAGTTTTCCTTTGTTCAACGTTTCATAAAACCGAGGAGTTCGGGGAAATTAATTCGTGAGCGGGCAATTGCAAATTTGGACCGAGCACTGAGGGAGCTAATATACTTTTTTTTTTATCTTCAAGCAAACACGACCCACGACCCACGACCCACGACCCACGACCCACGACCCACGACCCACGACCCACGACCCACGACCCACGACCCACGACCCACCACCCACCACCCACGACCCACGACCCACCACCCACGACCCACGAAACACCCACCCACGACCCACCCACCCACGCGATTTAGCCTGACCCTTCCTGGTACAGTGGGCAAGAAAAGCGGGAATTTCGACACGCTTGTTCTCCCTTAACCGGCCTCAAGTGTCCTCGTGGGCCCGATGAGGATGAGTGAGTGTTTTCCCTTAACCAGGTTTTAACCATCTAGATTTCAAGGAGCCGCAGCCCAGCTCGGTGCTGTACAAACCCAATGTAGTCCAGTTACATCTGATATACGATACAGGTGTATACGTCTGCAACGCCGCATTTTTACGGTGCAGAAATAAACACGAAACAACCGAAAACTGGACTAGTAACCGACTACTTGATCTCAATGTCATACGAAACATGGAAGATGACTCCCCTGGCCCTCGAATGACAGCAAAAAAGGATGCTATACTAAACGAACCATGGCACTGTCATTTCCCCGAATCCTACATTTCAATAACAGCACATACAGATCGTCTAATAGACAACTAACACACAGCTGCACGTCATTTCTCTTTGGCTCATCAAATGTCCATTTCATTAATCTTTGGGAGACTTTTCTTCGCCGAGATTTCCCCTGGCAGTTTTCAATTCCCCGACGTGTGCTTTCCCCTTGCGTTGGCTTTTTCTGGGTCCCCGTATAGAAGGTTTCACGGTCGCGGAAGTCATCTTGGTAGTGGGGCAAACCCGGCAAAATTTACATTGAATGTATGGGAAAGATCGTGACTTTGATGCTCGATAACTCGAGGAAGGTTGATATTCTGAAATTTCTCGGAAATGCAAACTAAAGATATTAGTTAAAAGAGTTAACCGATTGAATCTGAAGAGCATCCGTTTGCTGAGAAGCGAGAAATCGTGTTTTTAGTTTTTCATACAAATGCTTCTAAATTTTCCCGGGAATGGCGGCTCCATTTTACAGACAAATATATGAAAAATAAGATTTTAATTTGCGGCTTTCTTTGTAAGAGTACAATTCTCAAATTTGATCGGTTACCTCTTTTAGCTAGCATTTTTAGTTTGTAATTCATAGAAACAGTAGAATGTCAAACTTCGTCGAGTTATCGAGCATCAAAATCACGATTTTCCCCATACATTCACTGTAAATTTCGCCGCGTTTGCCCCACTACCAAGATGACCTCCGCGACCGTGAAAGCTTCTATATGATATGCCTCAACATTGCATACAGAAAAAGACTGACTTGACTAAGCAAAATTCTCGGTAAATGTAGTCACGAAGTCTAACTGCTGTTAAAAAAAAAACCTTTCAAGACAATGTTGTTCCTTGTAGCTAGTCAGTGGTGTCCCGCTTGGTTCTGTATCAATATACCTGTACAACCGAATCACTTGCTAAACTAATCTCGGACCAAGATGTTTTCATGGAGAGAAAGGTTTTCTACGGAAGTGAGGAGTGATTTGGATGCCAGATTTATTTGTCTGAGGGCAGCTCGAGAAGAAAGAGGGTTCGAAAAGGATCACGAAACCGGGTGGCCTGTCGTAAGGTACCAGAAGAAAAGAGAGCAAACGAGCTCATATTACAAAGCAACCCTTGTTAATTGATACGTGAGAACAATTTCGATTCTTATTCTACTTGTATAAAGTAGTAAAATAGAGGAGTGTTTTTAGTTCTAATAACATCAAGGTTTTCTGCAAAAATTACGATAATTACGTCACTACTTAATAATAATAATAATAATAATAATCTTTATTTATATAGCGCCATTTCTACTAAAAAACCAACAGCGCTTAACAAAACTACTTATTATAAACAAATAAACATTACTTTACTAATATGATAATTTACTTTTATAAAAACGAATAATTGTAAGGAAAGCAGAGATTTAAAAAGAACGATTAAACTTAACCATAAACATTCAACGATTCGCCACGTGGCATCGTTTAACTTTTATTGACAAGACAAGATTACAACATTTGCCTTTCAGTGACTTAGATTCGTGGAGCTTATATAAAGGCACACCAGGTGAACTGATAGCACGTCGCATAATCTACATTCAGAGGTTTCTTGAACAGAAGGAGAAACATCACTGAAAGCTATATACAATAGAGATACTAGACAATATTTACCACTTCTGAAAGCTATGAATGTTAATCGTATAAAACTGTCCAGTATGAATCTAATTCTGAGTTCCACTGCTTATGAACTGATTCACTGCAGTCGCAAACACGATTCTTTCTCGCGTTTTGAAGCAACATGAACACCTGTCATAAAAATATCTAATTCTTTGCTTTACAATCAATGTTTCAATGTACTACTGAGTACATTCCAGCTGTATGGATCGGAGGAAGGAAACCCTCACTGGTGTCTGTGAGTTGGTTCACTTGTATTTCTGTGTATTTAGCTGGCTGGCTACCTTCGGTGTCATTATCTGAAAGATAAACAGGGGCATTATTAGAGAGGCTTGTTAGCTTTGCATCAGATCTCGTAACTCTCAATTCATTTTGACCTCCTCTCACTTTTCCATTCCCTGAATCATGTACGTATTATATTTTTATTAATGTGATCTGCAGCCTTGAATATATATCCAAGCTATTTTTTGGTGGGTTTTAGCAAGTCCAGTTTACCCAAGTTTGACCATAGTAGCACTTTCATAGTTTTGTATTTCAGATAAAACAGAGCTACAGAACTTAGCAACTGACACGAAGTTATCAACAAGGTTCTTCTGAATATATCCTGAAAAGTGATCATGTGAACTAGCAACTACCTACAGTACTCACAGACCTGTCTGATGTATTTAACCTAAGTACTAACCATTTTGCCCTGCTGGATCTCTTTGATGTCTTTGCAAAGATTCAGTGTAGTTTGGTGGAGGAACTTTCCTGGGACATAACTGACCAAGTGTTGGTCGAATACCAAAACGATCTACAGTTTAAACAAACAACAAATTATGTCATTCGTACAACACAGACCCAACTCCTACTGGTACTCAACACTGCAATTTGGCAATCAAAGGGACAGCATTTTTGTTTTGTTTTCAATGGCTGATTATTACTTGAATAGGCACGAGAGACACCTTTTCTGCAGCATGAAACATTTTTTTGCTAATTCAAAAACGGTATGTTACATGTACTCATTAAAACAGCTACAAAAATACATCCCACATTACCCTGCTCACAGGGTAACCTGACATTAAACTTGACAAAATGTGGAAATATTCACCTAGTACAACTTACAATTATAACTTAATAGTTAAATATTTTACAAATTAAATAGTAAATTATATATCTTACATTCTTTCCAGGATACCATTTGTGTATTAAAAAAATTCCACCTTGTGAAGGTGAGGGTTTATATGAATCCACTTTTTAGAGACAGTGGATGCATACTGGGACACTTTTCCAATTTAAAAAAAATTGACTCAGTACATTGACTTGACAAAAAACACACTTCCTCAAAGACATATAAATCCACGGTGATTTGGTCATAAGTTAGCTTAGATGATTTCTGATCCAAGTTCACGAGACTTTCTGTCCAGAGATTAAATATACAGATAACTGCTTTCTTGAGGCACTGTAAGTACCATTCAAGGTTAAAAGTTCAATTTTAATTCATAAAAAGCTGTAAGTACATAGCATTTCTTCTACTCACGTGGATCTTCAACTCGTTCCTGTCTCCTATGTTCTAAATGGACATTTATGATAGCTTGAGCCTGAAAAACAGAAACAAAACTGTTAGAATCTCAGATAATACTAGACTGATATATTTTGCTAGGATGAACTCCTTATTGATCATGTAATGAAGGCTAATAATAGCTGAACGATTGCACATATATTATTTTTGGAGTCAGACTGATCATTATTATCATACTAACAGAGAATATAATTTAAAAGTCTGTGCAATAACTTGCATCTTAAACTACTGTAGTGCAGAAAATGTTGTTCTCACCTTTTGTCGACAAAGAATGCGATCAGGGTCTGTTGACAATTCAGTACTTGCAATATTGTTTTTGATGGCCTGAAAAAATAAAATTTGTAGATGTCATAATTAAAGTGCACCTAACCCCAAAATATTTTTTTCGCTTAAATAACTCTTTGCACCTGTTTGAAACGCATTGTGCCTTTTTGCCCTTTTCTAGCTCTATTCTTGACTTTTTACAGGCGGTAAAAGTTAAGAAATCTGGCCATCGTCTGTTCCACGACCGAGCAAGTAAGGGGAATGGGTTTATTCCTGGGCTGACGTCATAAACTTCTTTGCATGCACGTTTACAAAGACTTAATACAATGCAAATCAGTCTGTGACGTCAACCCAGGAATAGACCCATGCCCCTTACTAGCTCGGTCGTGGAACAGATGATGGCTAGATTTCATAACTTTTACAGCCTATAAAAAAGTAAAGATTTAGTTTCAAAAGGCGCACTGCGTTTCGAACAGGTGCAAAGATTTATTTAAGCGAAAAAAATATTTTGGGGTTAGGTGCACTTTAAGGAAATGACTGCTTAAGGAGGCTCAAAAGGGTTTTTCGTTGCTATATTGCTTGTGAAACGATGGAAGATTACAAAGAAGGATGTTTAATGGTGTGGGCAAACTATATGTCTCCTTGCAACTCTATTATTGGGCTATACTTTAAGGGTACTTGTGACGTCATATCAGTTACCATTGCAATGCACGAGGTCCACAAAAGCGTCCTCTAAATTTCAGTTTTTGTAAATTATCTGAGAAACTAATTCGGTGACCTACCATTCCCTAAATTCTTTAACTTTTCAGACAGTATGGAAAAATTCTATCTAGTAGAATTAATATATTTAAAGAAAACGCGTTTTATGGCTTACAGAAAATTCCACTAGATAATTTTCCCCGAAACTTTTATATCTGAAGTGCCATCGCGAATGGTGCGAGTATGCAAAAAATCAAGATAGGTCACCGAGCGAACTTTCGAGCTATAAACAAATGTTTTCCGCAGATTTTATTTCCGGTTGGCGCGATTTTACGCAGCATTAACTTCCGGTGTGCTGATTTTAATACTGATTCCGCTGACGCGTGCATCTTAGTTATGGCGTGTGTAGATTGCGCGCGCGCGTGCAGCTAAAAACCCTTTCGAGCCTCCTTAACCTTTTAATGATAATTATTTTTTGCTTCCACAAAAGAGAAATTAAAACAACTTATTTTCTTCTGCGAAAAATCACAAATATCTGATAAAAATATCTGAGTTAACTTAAAAGTCCAACCTTGATCTTTTATGGGCGAAGATGGAAAAAAATATCCTGCTTTTGAATAGTCTGATAAGTACTTATGGAGTCTTACTTCATAGTAGAGTTAGAGACATAACAACATATAATGACATGGAAACCAGATAAATACCAGCAGAGGGTCTATTATACTCGGTGGTTTGGCGGTTTATGCTAATTTTGAGTGCTGGTGTGTGGGTACATTCACATTTATCTGGCGGTTCACTGTTAAAAAAAATATTGCATAGTTGCAGGAAATCAAAAAGTAAGCTTGTGGTTTTTGGTTTTGGCATGTTTTTGCCATAGAAATCTCGAGAAATCTTTGTGTTTGAGAACAGCCCATATAATAGATAGCAAAACATTTTGTTTGCTGATTACTGAATGGAGTTAGAAACAAGTTGTTCTTTTCTAAAAGATCCTCTGGTGTTTGAGAGGAGAAACATGATTAATGAGCTAACACATTGTAAAGAATTTATTATGTAATGTCAAAAGATTGCTTTTGATGATAATCCTACTAGTTGGGCGGTTTCAGTTTTTAGGAAAAAACAAATGTGGTCTGTGGTTTCAAAGAGACAAAATGAAGCACTTTGCAGAATGTGCAGCCCCCTATAATAGGTCTACCCTCCAACTAGTCTCGGTCATTTAGGTTTGGTCATAGATAACTGTACTGCTGTAGCTCAGAAAACTCTTTTACATCTATCATTGCATTCTCTGAATTATTGGAAAATATTTAACCAGCAAGTCATTTACCATTGAAGCGGTTGACCTTGCATGAGCTGGAAGCTGTTCTTGGTAGTTGCTATCTGTAAAGTTATACTCTTCTTCTACTGGAGAACTCTTGATTCTGTATTCATGATAAAAGAGTAAACATTTAACCCAAAATCCACAGTTAATTTGCCCTATTAAACTTTACAACAGTTATTTGAAAATACTAGGTTTAAAAAGGAAGACTGCGCAAGTTCTGTTCTTAATGTATTGACGTATGAGCAAAACAAAATGTTTTCAATTAAACAAGTGAATTTCTTTTCTTTTTCTCATAATATTTTAGAAAAGAAATATAAAACCCCAAATTTCACTTTTCCGTTGATACAATTTCAAGAAGGTTTAAGGTCTGAGAATAACTTTGCAGACAAACTTACATACTGCTTGAATGCGCTTCCACATTATAATTTTCTGGTAATCTAAAACTTCCACTCAATGCATTTTAACTCGACAAGAGAAACATGAAAAATGTGTACAGCACAAACTCATCTTATGAAGAATTTTTCAGTTTGGGGGCTATACCAAAGGCGATCAGTGAAATCATAAAAGGTACAGAATTCAATGCCACCAACATGGCAGCCAGTGCGTCGACCAACCATTGGCTGACAAACTACCAACACTACCAGTGCATCAGCCGATACACTACCGACATGTTGACAGACGAGTTGGTGGGATTGGTTTCTTTACATTGTACCCTTACCAGCTAAGATGTTTTCCAGTGGACTGTAACTGTTAAAAGTACAATATACTTAGGAATCTCGATTACCACACTATAATTATGCCCCTGTGTAAGTTTATATTAATTTTGAAAGTACATCAAAAAGATGTTCTTCTCCTTCCAACCCATGGGATTGGGAACTTTTATTTCTTCTTTTACTAATGTCACAAAAACTAAATGATTAAGGTTAGTTTACTTACTTTCTATTTGTCAAAAGAAAATAGATCTTTTCCATTAACAGAGCTGCTGCATTGGGCTTGCAGTGAATAGTTCCTTCTATTACTTCTTTGGGAATGTCAAAATCATGCCGCTGAAAAAACTAATAGTAAAAAATGGTTTAAGAGATACTGTCAGAATTAATGGAGATGTAAGTTACTTTAACAAGGCCATAAGAATTTTAGAATCAAAAATATATTTTACAACAGTATATTGAAGACAGAGCAGGGATTTCATTAACCTTTTCAGCAGGTGGGCAATACTTTTTGAACTGCAACTCCTTCAAAAGAAAGACCTTACTCCAGATGGTAGTAAATAAGTAAAACTTTATTTAGCCAGGGTTGCACTGATTCAGCATAAAAACCAGGCAAGAAAAATTATCACAGCCTGTCAATTTTCTCGGTGATGGCCTTTAATGAAGCTCCTGATAGAGTACCTTCTGTAAAATTTACAGTGGCCTTTTTTTTAAGGCTTAAGTATATCAATAATTATATTTATTACCAGTAATTATTAATAATTTATTATTACCCTTTGCAGCTGTGACCAGTTTCCTTGTCTGCTTGGCAATGAAGTTCCATTGTCATAAGAGTGCATTTCAATTTCTTGTGGATAATACCAAGAAAAAATCTCTGCCACCAAATATCCATTTGAAAAATCCCTAATAACGTAAAAATATAAAGTGGTGACTAATATGTGCCTACACGTCTGGCAGCCTGACAGTGTTTTTAAAGTACTCCATGTCCAGCTATCAGAAAAGCTTCCTTTTACAACTATGTATTCATTCTGCTAGAAATATAATAATCCTTGAAAACTAACCGAAACAGATCCAGGGTGCAAAAAAAAAGCTGTCTGATAGTCCAGGACTAGTGAAACGATCAGTTGGGCTAGCACCTTATCACAGGTTGCCTGACAGGCAAACATGAAGTAGACATGAGTAAAACAATTTTGATTGTTGTTGTTGTTTTTTTTCTGATGGCAAACTTCAGACGTTGTGTTAAGCAGACAGTTTGTGACAGAAAGTGAAACAAAATGAATATTTTTTCTAAGATAAAATAAAATGCAATTAAGTGACCAAAATCAATTAAAAATAATGTATGATAAAATAGCATACGTCATGTGACGAAATCAAGGTTTACATTATTGTTTGTGAAAAAATATGCGTCTTCATCTACAATATAACTATGAAGAGCTGCAGCTAAAATTTATTACAGTACCTAGGAGATTAAAGTAAATGACTTAAAATAAATGTCTTTTTATTTATGGATATTGAATTTCCGAGGGGGAGGGAGACCCAAGCAGAAAAATCATAGAAATTCCAGGGCATGGGAGGAGTACCATGAAGCGCTGGAATGGAAAATCCTAGGGGGTGGGGGTCAAACTGGAAAAAAACCCCTCTGTGGCGAGTATGGATATTTTCTGGAACCACACATTGAGTGTTCTTAATGGTTTATTGTATAACATTAATTCAAAAGGGAAATTAAAGACAATAAGTTCATTTAAGCTCCGTATTATTAATAAAATTATTTTAGCATAATAAATTGATTTAATTTTCCTTATTAAATACAATAATTTCGGACTAGCTCCTCAGAGATTTGGATCAGTAAGATGGAATTACAGCTTGCCCAAACGGCAAGCAGAGTTTTTGAATTTCATCTCACCCTGAGATCTACTGGTGCACTATTCATGCTAACCAGACAATGAATATCATAATTCAGCCTAGTTCACACTTGTGACATAACAACATACATGACATAAACAACATAAAAAACATAATTTTATTGCTTGTGTGGGCAATGTTAATGATATAAAATCATATGGTTAGGTCAAAACTGGAGAAAGAAGTGCTGGCTGCATTTGCCATAATTTTATTTCTTTCTCTTTGACAATGTGGTTGTTGAAGAAAACAAAGGGAAAAAGTGTTAGAAGAAAAGAGTGGGTGCATCTGATCTTTTAACAAGATAGCAGAGTACACAGCCAGTGCCACAGCCTCATCAGTGAGCTCAGTTTAGGTGATCAAGAAGATTATTTCTGGTAAGCTGGATTAACCTTCCTGATCACACAATTCTCCACCACAGTTGCACCATTTTGAAGACAGTGCTAATCGTTGACTGGATTTGACAAGCTTTCAGAGCTGTCATTAAATTTTGAGTCACCTGCAGCCTTGTTCTCCACAGTACACCCATAGCAAACTTATTACTCTTTGGGTAAATTCTACCAACAACAGGCAATTTCACCTGTAGCATCAAGGAAATATCAAGCATACTCAGCCGTAACAGGAGTGTTGTTCACACTTATTTCAACAGAAACATAACATCATAACGTCACAACGACACAAGGAAGAGATCAGTTTTATACTATGTCGTTATGTTCATTCTGTTATGTTGCTAACATGTCAATTATGTCAGCATTCTCACAATGCAAACGGTGTGTATATCATTATGTTCATGTCGTTATGTCCTGAGTTTAAACTAGGCTTTCGCTCAAAATACTCCATATCTGGTAGCATTGACAGCACCCAAGTTAGCCTGATGAAAAGCAAATAAGCTTAGCCTGAATGGTCCCCTGTTTACGGTTGGTTCTCAATAATTGTCATAGTAAGACGCTGTAAAAGGAAAATTTCTTGACTGCCTGACACGGAGTACTTTTAAAACGCTGTCCGCCTGCCGGCCATGCAGACAGAGAACTAGTGTATACCTTTTGCTACTGAAATTAAATAGAACAGAGCGAACGCTGTTCCCGGCGTCTCGGTTTTAGCAAGAAAATAACTTCAATTTTACCTTCTAGTATTTCTAACGGGATGAGAAAGATCCAGGCTTTGTATCCATTTCAATATTTCCCTAGGTAAGCCGCTCATTTTTGTGTAAAATGTTCGTAAACTTGCAAAATTCTACAGTTTCTGAAAGAACCACAGCCAAGGTTTACGTTTCCAAGGGAATATTATTATTACCCATGGTTCTTGTCGGCCAAGTGGTCATATCACAGGCGCATTGGCTTACTCAAATTCCGCAGGGTGGGGTGGGTAAGGTCAGTCGCAGGGACATTGAGGCCCTGTTAATTACAAGCAAGTAGTGTAACCCAAGTGCTAGGATAGCTCCCGTTTACAAGCAAACTGTTTTGCTTTAGCTGTTACCTGCGGGCTCAAACTATACCCAGTCCCTATTTCGGGCCATATGATTGGCCCGGTTTCAATTGAATTACGTAGTTTATTATTATTTTCGCTGAAATCGTTTCAATTTTTAAGTAATTTTCCTTTAGCTTGGGACAAATTTGACGGCAAAGCTATAAAAAATTCCACAATCAAATAGTTTAGCGACAGTAACGACAAACATTACTGCGAAATAACCGTCATTTGAAAGTTTTTCCATCCAAAGCAAAACTAAAACATATTATGAACTAATACTATTTTTCTAAGTCACGAATTCATTTGTTTTGCCAGTATTTGTATCATATTTTGATTTTTGGAGCCCACATAAAGTTGTCCCGCGAAGGCGAGTTGTCCTCAGCAGAGCGTTTGCAAGGCAGGTAGGGTTAGGTAACCTAGTGCTCTGCTATGGTTACCCTAGTGCCAGGGGAACCCTACCTGCCTTGTAATCACGTCTATGAAAAAAAGAAACAATGTGGTAGTGCTGGGGTAACCTCTTTGTAACCAGGGCGGCAGGGCCTTAGGGTTTCTTATCGTTCTCGCCACAAACAATGCAGTGGATGAGTGGAACCTCGATATAACGAAGTGTCAAGGGACTGGTAAAATGTTTTTGCTATAACGAGGTTTCGTTGTATCGAGGTTCTTTTCCATACAACTGGGGCCAGGAAAATCGTTCGTCATACCGAGGACTTCGTTATATAGAGGTTCGCTAAATCCACTGTGACCGACAGTCCAGGGGTTGCTATTAACGACAATCGTAAATCAGTTTGCCTATGTATAAGTTACAAAATGTGTCCATTGGTTTATTTCTTTCATCACTATGATTTGTTTTTCCTTTCTAAAAGAGCCGGTTTTGGAGTATCCTACATTATGGACTCAAGCGACTGTATTCTCTCTCCAGTATTAGCAGCAGGGTAATTAGGGGAGTAGGGGTGAGGATTGGGCATATGTCCCCTACCCACGGGAGTCTGTCGGCTGGTACTGCAAACAAAGTGGTGTAAATTGCAAATCTTTGACTGCAAATGTCTTCGACCAACTGAACATAAACAAAGGGCCTGTACATTTGAACACCAAGGAATATTTTGCATCGTAATAACGCGCCCTCGTTATATACGAAGAAATATCGCAAATGTCGCTGATAAATATTCGACGAAAAGACCTCGATGGACTTCTAGAGAGAATCACTTTACTCTCGTTACACGTCTTCCCAACCCTAACTAATGAACTGCAAGTTTTTAAATGAAAAGATACTGTTTTACTGTTCAAACAAAAGAATTTGACAGCTAGCCCGTTCTTTGAGGGCTTTTCGATCTCGATAAAAGCACTGACCGTGAGGTGTTTTCGCGTTGTGTTGGGTTTGAAGCCTAATGCAATGGTATTTTTACTTATCAAAGTAGCAATCATTTAACATGATATAAACCAGCGGCAGACTTTGAACACTCGATCCCCGCGTGCAGGTATAGATTCCCATCTATCCTGGCACCAACATTTCAACAACTTTTCAATTTTATCATGGTCCTTGTACCCGTTTGCAGCGTCAAAAAAAATCTAGACAGAAGAATACTGCACAATTTGGGTTAAATGATTTAACTATCACTCCAAGTTATTGAAATCAACACATCTTTCGACCGACTAAGGCCATTTTAGACAATTTTACAAGCCATAATTTGTCCTAAATTGGTAAATTATTTTCCAAGCACGTGCTTCCATTTTAAAAGTTGCAATAAAACCATTAGACGCGTTAAATAACATATCAACCACCAGCACAATCTACCTGCTAATCTACAAGGGTTTAAAAACCTGCCACGGTGACATTTCCGCTTTCAAACAGTAGTTTCAGCTGGGATCACTGACTTGGAACGAGCGACTTAAAATCCTGTGCGTATACACGTGTTGGCCTAAAATGTAGTTTCATATTTTCTTTGCGCCATGCTTTCTTTAGCAACCTTGGAACCACGTTGAGCGATAGTTTCACAGCCTTTTAGTTTCTATTATTCAGCGCAACGCGAGCGGTGATCGCAGACAAAAGATTTAAAAGTCTCAGCTTATGAATTATGGTGACCTCATTATGAACACGGAACACGTGCTTTGCTATGGCTCACACATGTTTCGTCAGTTTGTATATTGTTCTGTCCATTGTTTGGTCGTTGCTCAGTTGTAAGCTGTTCAATCAAGCGCGAATACACAAAAAGGCGCTGCATATCACCTTTTCACTCAAAGAAAGGCCTTTTAAAAGACGAGCCGCTAAAAGGTTTAATAGGCAAATCCAAAAATAGAGGTATTCATCCCGGACCACAAAAACAGAATGTCTAATTTTTCCAATACCTTCTCCAATTTCAAAAACACGGAACTATTCATAATTCCACGGCAACGGATGTACCAAGCAAATATGATGTTTTCCCGCGAAACATGAATTTTTAGCCAATCACAGCACAGAAGAGAAAGTAAACCACCTGCCAACCAATCAAATGGTAGTTTTCATAGCGCCCCTAACAGGTGGACTATAGAGAAAGATTTGATCATAAATTTAACATTATTTCTGCCTCTAGTAACAGGTTTCTCGATGATAAAAAAGTCTTTTGTAATCTCCCTGTCAAAAAAGGCTCTTTGTTAGGGAGAAAATTAATTCAAAAGAGCTATTTATTTCTTTTAGTTGCATCCATTTTCACGGAGCCCAAGTGTTGGATTTCGAAGGCGACGGAAGATTTCCTGAGATATTCTAGGGAGCCGTCTCTTCTCCTAAATGATTTAATGAGACTGTGAATTTTGACTTCACCGGGATATCAGCTAGAAGCAATTGGCGATTATTGACGAGAAAGAAGTGCGCATCGCAAAGGAAACTGTTCATTGTATTTCTGCGGATCGCTGGAAAAAAACAGCTTTGGCCACTGAAGATATTCTCTATCTAAAATCACCTGAGAAGTCTGCGTCCTACGAATATGGCTTACGGTAGTGAAATAGGATTTAGCATGGAAATCACATCTTATTCACCGGTGGCTTCCGTGATTGCGATCTACTGCCTTATGACCATTGGGATAAATATTTTCGTTTGTTACTACATTTACCGCAAGAGAAGTCTTCGCACCTCCTGCACAGCGCTAATCGTGGCCAATTTGGCGGCCGTTGATGTTTTGGTCTCGATCAAAGATTTGCCGCTTCTAGTCTCCGTCAGTACGAGTGGAAGATGGTACTTCGAAGAGCACTGGTGCCGAAGTTATGGACTCACAAATGTGATCTACATCATCGTGTCGATTTCTACGCTCGTCACAATCACCACCGAACAGTATTTCCGAATGACTGATCCACAAAAAGTACCGGGAAATGCTCCGCGTTCAATTCCACTGGGATACATCATCGCGCACACCACTCTTTCATACTCGCTCTCTCTTCTTTGGAGCAAGTACGTGTTTATTAGCAGAAAGGCCTTCTGTGAGGTCGACTGGCCACCTTCCGGGTTGAGTTTCACACTCATTACATCGTGTATCTTTCTGATTCCCGTCTCTCTCCTGATTTACAACTTCTTCGGAAGTGAGTCCGAGAACAAAAACTTAAGCGAAAAGGCCAAGCTCGCCAAAATGGAGGACGGAGAAGCGGAAGATACTGAGGAGGACAAAGCCCATTGCCGCCTGCAACTCGCCATCAGCATGTTTTTGATCACGTGGTCGCCCTACGTGATCGAGAGTTTTTTCACGTATTCCTCCCAGGTCCCGAATATCGTTGGAGTTGTTTGCGCTTTTGTTCCAATCGTCACCACGACTCTTATCCCACTGTGGTACATAAAATGGAGACGGGATGCCGACAGAATGAACCTTGTTATTTCGTATGTTCAGAATTGTTAAATTATCGGAACGCAATATTAAACTCTGCCACGGCAAAACTAGCTATTTGGACACAGTTCTGACTTGCTTTTTAGCTGTACTTGTCTGTTAAATGGTAATATAATCGAGGACTTCATTGAATGGTTTCTCCACGGTTAAGATGCAACAGAATTGCATCTATATTCCTCTGCTTCAGGGCAGAAAAAATTTTAATTAGACAAAGTAATTTGTTGGTCAGGAATATATTATGCGAGTCATGCACTTGTTTATAAACGTTTATTCCATTGCTTTGAAATGTTGTTTCATGTATATATATATTTCAGTGCTCTTCAGATTAATTTCCTATAGACGATAATCGTTAATGAATCATTTATAAATGAATGATATTTCCCATGTTACGTAACCTTTTAGCTGAGATGATACAATAATTCTGTTACGTGAAGACATAAATCAGCTATTGTGTTTTTTAAAATGCATAATATGATAATCGATAATGTTATGGTACGTTAAAACTAGTTTTTATTGTTTCATCTTCATAATTTTTGAATAGCTTGTTGTTAAGTCAGTGCTTTACCTAATTTGTAAAAGAAAGACATTAAAACATTAAAAGTCAATAAACCAATGTTTCTTGAAGTTTTAATTTACGAACTTAATTCAAATTTGGACCGACCCAGATTAACAAAAGTACGCCTGTTGATTCAGACGTCGAACTTAATTCGCCGAACTTTATAATTCAGCTTGAACCAAAACGTTAACTGCTTGTAAAAAAAAAACCGACAACCTAAACTGCTTGCAAAATACGTTATAATAATTTATGCATTAGGATCGATCGGCTCATGAAAAGTTCGGCGTTTGAATCAAAGTAGTTCCAAAGGCGTTTCAAAGGCGAAATTCCCGGCCAAGCCAGGCGAAAAGAACGGCGGAGCCGTTCTAAATTGAAATAGCCGTTCTTAATTGATTCAAACGCCGAACTTTTCATGTACTTAATTCAATCAATTAGGTTCGGCTCATGAAAAGATCGGCGTCTGAACCGGGCCTTAGCAACATACCATAACAGAATGCTTAAAAACTGATCTTTCTTTTTGTCATCATGCCTGTGTCGTTAAGATGTCATGTTTCTATTAAACAAGTGTGAACAACATTGACAGAACAACGCAACAAGGAACTAGTGGAATAGACTACTGATAGTCGGTCTTTTCTCTTACAACTGGGTTGATAATGTGAATTGGACAATTCACATTATCAACCCAGTTGATAAAACCAAATTATCTTGTAATAGTCCCACCGACACAGCACCACAGTTTCTTTAGAAGCTTGCCCCTTTTCTCTTACAGTCACTTAGGACGAGTGTTTAGCGATCGCGAACGCGTGCCGCACCCACATCTCACCCCTTAACTTTTGCTGAATTCGAGAGAAAAACATTCTTCCAGCAATCCACAGTGATAGCGGCACAAGAAAATTACTATTGCGTATCCGCAAGGTTCAACTGGTGCAAAGCAAGAATTAACTTCCTTTTGCACTAGTCTATGTCTCCTAGCCTATTGTTGAAAGATCGGATATACCCACTGCTTTCTTCTACGCCGTCGTCGAAGAACTGCACACTCTCGAGAGTTTGTTTGCGTTTTTTGTTTTGTCTCATATAAGACGTCACAAAATGTAAACATTTCGCAACTACTTACGTGAAGTAAATTCAAAGTTTCAAAACAATTACCTCCCTTATGGATGCGAAGCGGTCGAAACTTTATGCTTCGTTCTTTCTCATATGACTTGATGAAACAACTTCGCAGCTGTAAAAATCATCAAGCTGTTGGAACAAGAATTTTAAAGGTCTCAAAAATAAGGTATGTGGCTCGAAACGAATAACATCGATTCGCATTCCATCGAGTGGGAACTTATAATGTTTATAAACATTAGGGTGCTGAGACTGCGCAGTACGGACTGTAAATCATCTTTAATTAGTCTTCATTCTGAAAAATTGAGATAAACGAGAAACGTTTACAGAAGTATTCAAAATGAATAATCTTGCTAAAATCATCATCTTGTGCAAAATAAATGGTGAAATCGAGACTCGACAGAACTGTTTTCACTTTCATTGTCACGGTTTGCTGGTCGCGCGAAAATGTTGGCTCTTTCCATAATCTTAATTTCGCTCGACTTGACTTTGCTCACTCACCCTACGGAGCGCTTGCCATATAGGGATGCTACGCAGGCTATTTCTGAACTAAGGGGGTAAGTTTGCAAAGAAACTGTGGTGCTGCGTTGGTGGGGAGTATTACAAGATAATTTGGTTTTATCAACTGAGTTGGTAATGTGATTGGCCAGCTTTCGAATCTCTTTACCAATGCCTAATTCAAATTATCAAGTCAGTTGATAAAACCAAATTGTTTCTGAACTGTTTCTAGGTCTTCTGAGATAGTTTATTTGGGCGCAGCGTGTTTCGTTTATGGATCTTCCTGTAGATTTTGCTGCCTTTCCTCTTCATTCGGTCACTTTTGTTATAAATTTACAAACCTTTTCAATCAAATGTTCAGTATGTTTTTTTTTTTTACCATTATTTCTTGTATATTTCCGTAGGTAAAAAGCTCACTAAATCTTCTGGTTTAGACGGTTTAGTTATTTTTCTCGAAGAAATTTACACTTGCATTGCGGCACTTATTTTCTATATAACGTCAACAGGTATAATGGCTGTTAACTGAATTCAGGAGCCCATGGACTCCTGCTGAATTTCAGTAAACCAATCACAAGGCTGAAAATGTATTATCCGAGGATTAGAATAATACATATTCATTCCCTAACTAGCCAGGCGACAGAAGCGCTCCACGCTCCGCGGGACAGGAATAAAACTGGTAACGAAAGTGTTTGATAAACTTGTTACCAAGCTCTCCTCTTCTCTTACTCCCAGTGGCCGTTGCGGGACGTGGTAAATATCCCTTGACTTCCGATTTTCTCTTCTCGAGCGGTAATATTTTTTTACGAAAACGTTGTTGTGAATGGCGAACTTTGACGCTATTTTTGACGAGAATCTTCAAGAAGATGAACAAAGTTCGCGTGTTTCTGACGAGCACGTTCAGGTGACGCCGGAACCAGTGGTTGTACGAGGAGTAGGACATATGACAGTGTGAGTTTTGTTTATGATTTATCAAGTCCTGTCTCGAAGTTTCCATTTACTTTCTGCCTTTTATAAGCCGCTTTTCTCTCTCCTATCTGGTTACTTTACATCTTAGAGCACAAGGAGTCAACTGATTTTTCCTTTCGCTTTTTCGTGTTGCTTTTAGGTTCGGACTTAATAGCAAGTTTGATGTGGAATTTCAGCAAGGCCTCAGTGCAAAGGTACGTTCTGTTGTTTCGATCACTCGAGTGGACATGTGTTCAGAACACGCGTGGTCGTTTTACTAGGGAATTTAATAACTACCTTAAATATAGTATCTGTATTAGTGTTTTTCCTTTTAATACGTTGGCTTGTCGTTATTTGCTGATAGAAATGCTCAAGTACAAAGTCAGCATATCAGCATACTTGGCTGAAAAAAATTTCTTTTACCTCGTATTCTTCAAGCATTTTTCTCATGTCGTCTTTCAGCTTATCTTTGTTTATAATTACAAAGTCGTGGCGTGCGAAGTCGTGATCTTTCGTCTTGTAAAGCAGCTAGAGAGCAAATACCGTTTCTACAACCTTCTTTGTCTCATGAAGTTTTTTTTGTCAGCCATCATAATTCCTCAGGAAGTTCATCAAGGCCTATTATAATTTCGTTTAATTCCTTTGATACACTGGCCACCAGCAAGAACAGACATTTGTAAACAATACTCAGAGAAAGTGTCGTGTCCTTACTCAGATCCCTTGAATGTCCCTAAGCTAGGTTTGGCAGGGAAAATGTACTCTTTACACAATGCTTTTTTTAGTTTACCAGAAAGGTCAGCATCCAAAATGACTAATATCAGGGCCGTACCTAGCGGGGGGGCAGGGGGGGCAGTTGCCCCCCCTAGGAAAATTAAATGTTGATTTTTTTAACGAAGTGTTTGTTTTTGATGGGATATTTCTTGTAGCCATATTGGTCCAAAATCTCAAAAAAACCGGCTAATTGACTGACAAATATTCCTTCAATGTAAATTCCACATAGTTATTTTAGAAAATCTTTCGCAGCAAAAGCCAGAAAGAGTTTTCTTATGAAAATAGCTTGGGCCGTGATATGAACAGGTGAAATGCGTTCAAGAGTAAACGAGCGGGATTGGGACCGAGCGAATGTGTTTGTCGGGGGGGGGGGGGGGGCAAAAACTCCAACTTTAGACCCCGTTTGTATACGGGAGACCCCTGAGAAGATGATTGTGTGGAGCTTGCCCCCCCAGATGAAAAATCCTAGGTACGGCCCTGAATATATGTTGAAGATATTTAGTTTGGTCTCTTTAATTTTGTTGTTGCATTGTCATACACAAATAGTATAACATATTAAATGATTTCATAATAGACTTGGTACAAGTTATTAAGAACATGTAATTATATCTCTTTGCTGGAGATTCGCTATAGCTGCAATTCAGCTACAGTATCTCAGTTTTTGTCTTGGAACTGTATTCTACAATTAACGTGGCTAAGAAAATTATTAGAAGTAGCAGACTGAATAATTTGTGACTCACTACTGTGTTTCAATAATTGAAATACCATAAACTGCCAGTTATAATACCCGGCTTAGACAACTTTGTAAGGGCTTTAGATGGGCTTATAAACACAGGCAATTATATCCAAGGGGGTTTAGGTAAATTGGAATAAAAAACCATTTTGGAATGAGCTATAGCTGCACATGTTGATCAAAATAGGTCTGTCATTTACTTGTAATTAAGCTTTAAATCATTGTAATAAAACAAACTGAAAACAAGGAAAGCTAGAGGAGGGTTTATAACAGGATGTATTTTTTGGATTACATGTTGATTGGGCTATAAGCGGGGGATGGGGGTGTGGGGGGTTATAAGTGGCAGCTTACGATAGTTGAGTATAATTAGTATAACGGGGAGGTGGCTACTCGCCGCAATGAAGGGTATGGTTTGTAGGTCTGAAATTGAGTAACAGATTTTGCTATTTTTGTCTGTCCTGTTATTGATCATGAATTTCGTCATAACATTGTCAAAGTAGCTGTTGATCCAGGAGGCGATAGCTGAGTGGATCCGCAGACTACTTTGATAATGTTATTGCAAAATTCATTGTCAATAATAGGACAGATGCATGAAAAATTGCCGTCTATTTGTTTTTTATAACAACAAATTGGCAAATTGTCCGCTCTCGTTCGTTGCGTCATAAATTCATATGTCTGTCCGCTTATTGATGATGAAATAAGCCTGTGAGTGTGCAAGAATTTCTGCAGTTATTGTAAAATATTGTTTTGCCTCCTGGTATGGAGTTTGGCATCCCGTTTAAGGGTACATACCAGAGGAGTATGTTTACATCCACATATAACTCTTTTCATCTTCGAACACAATAAAAGAAAGAAGTAACTAAAAATTTAGCATCTGATGTAATTGAAAATATGTGATCTACCATTTCAGATATGTAAATGTCAGGGTCTTAAAACAGGTATTAGGTTTGGAGGCTTGGTTTCAAAATGAAACCACAATGCCCTGGAAGCTCTGATAGTTTGGTAAATTTAGAAAGAATATTTCTTTGATATCTCAAGCATGGAAAAGAAGGGGTGAATTAAGAAGAAACTAGAAAGTGTTTTCTGTTGTCAAATAGATGGTCAAAATGTGATCTTTGTTGCAGGTAGCACCAGAGGAGTACAAAGCAACTGTGACAAGAGTGAATAGAGTGCTTAGTAAAACAATGCCTGTTAATGTTCGCTGGTTACTTTGTGGTTGTATCTGCTGCTGCTGTACACTGGGAATGTCCATGTGGCCTGTGGTTTGTCTCAATAAAAGAGTAAGTAGAAATGTAGGCCGAACATCATCCTTTCTATATACATGAAAATCAACAACCATTCCAAATAACACTGTGGATTCCCAGGATCTTAAAAAAATAATTAAATTCTCACAATCGCTTTTAAAGAGTCTGACTCCTTTTTCTTTTAAGAAAAAAAAATCTAATCCACTGGCTGTGTTAAAAGAGGCATCATCTTTGCTCTTTATCTTTGATATGATATGATCACAGTTTTTTAAAGATGATTTCCAGTCCGTACTGTCCACTCTCAAGAGTTTGTTTGCGATTTTTGTTTTGTTTCATGCAAGACATCCCAAAATGTAAACACTTCACAACTACTTACGTGAAGTAAATTCAAAGTTTCAAAACAACCACCATTATGAATGCGAAGCGGTCAAAGCCTTATGCTTCGTTCTTTCTCATATCACTTGATGAAACAACTTCGCAGCTGTAAAAAGCAATGAAGCTGTTGGAAAAACAAATTTGAAAGGCCTCATTCTCAAAGATACTGTAAGGTATGTGGCTCATAATGAATAACATTGATTTGACTTCCATCAAGTGGGAACTTATAAATAATGTTTATAAACATTAGTGTGCTGAGACTGCGCAATGCGGACTGGAAATCATAAAAGGTATAAAAGGCCACATCTATATTGGCATAAAAAAGTCAAGTACCAATTCTAGTCACTGGCAAATATTCAAATCTATTAGCTGAAATTCTAAGACAGTATCCCATTTAAATTGGATTCCCAAATACTTAAAATTACCCAGTGCAACTACCTTTAAGGAGAATTTATAGTGGTAATATCTTATCTCGTTTTTCTGATTTTCAAAATTACTTTCATATTGAAGGAAACCTCGAAGAATGACTGAAACACTGAGTAATGTTAAGACAGATAACAAAAGATACCTAGGCAATTTTTTTTAAGGTGGCCCATCTCTTGCACACATGTGTAGCAACTGTTCTTGTAAGCCCCCACTTAGATTTGTTTCAAGTTCCCAAAAGAGGGTATGTGGTTGATTTTTTTCTTACTTTTATCACAGACGAGATATTCAATAAACAAAGTGTTAGATGCTGAAAATTGTCACCTTTATCATAAGGTATGTGTATAAGGATCTATGTGAAGTGACTGCCCATTTCTGGTGAATAACTATAATTATTATTATACACTCAACAAAATATCTTGTTTCTGATTGGCCAATGGCGAATGCATAAATAGTTTATAGAGTGCAGTCCAGGTTATAGAGTGCAATACGGAAGTTGCTATGGAAACACCGGGAAGCGCCAAATCTTCTATTATATTTTCCGAGATATTTTCTGAATTTTTTCAAAATCCTTTAAAAACTTCACGCTTGATTTCCCTGTCACAACATTATACTTCTGATTGGTTCAAATAAAACATGTGGGCATATTGGAAACCATTGAAGGATTTAATGTAGTACGTAGCGCGTATAAAGTAGTGCGTTTGAGTAATTTTGTTGAGAATATAATAAATAAAAAATCGTATGAACCTGCACAAGCATTTCGTGAGTTATGGTCACTCGTGATGTTTTGAAAGTTCTCAAATTGTACTCGCCTACGGCTCGTGCAATTTTGAGAACTTTCAAAACATCACTTGTGCCCATAAATCACCAAATGCACGAGCAGGTTCATATGATTTCCTATACATATTTAAAATATGTACTACATGTATATACAAACTTCAGTCTTGCATACTTACAACAATTAACACATGCACCATAGACACTGATCAGAAATCTCTCCAGTAATGCTTTCAAATATAATTCTAGGGTAAAGTCTCAAAGAATATTAAAATGGATACTTCCATTAAATAATTGAAGAAAATTATTTTTAATAGTACTTTGAGGCCTCATTGTAATATCAATTTTCTTATGTGTATGTTGTGAAATAAGATCTGTGTTGCCTGGGTAAAGTTTATTTTCTGGTAGAGTGTTACATCACTCATTTCGTTGTTTTCTTCCACAGTGAAATTCTGTCAATATTTGTATAAGTACATGTACGTACACTGAAAACTCTTTGAATTGCTTTCCCTTTACAGCTTGGGCTTCACTGGCGCTTACACAAACAGCGATGCAATTCCAGTAACATGATGGAATATGTAAGTATTTAAATGTGTAAAGTAGCCTCTCTCTAAAAATACAAAATGAGGAGCCAGCAGGCAGTGTGGATCAGAGGTTGTGAAATCTGATGACTCAGCAAGAGCCTGCAGTCCACTTGGGCTGCATGTGCTCTGTATTACAAGTGAGGAAAACTTCAAAATCTTAAAGAGTAAATCTGACATTATAGTTTACGTTGTATGTGATACTTTGCAACTAGGAACTGGGTGTTTTTCGTCACACCTTGCAGTTGCAGGCTCTCGCTATTATGGCACCCATTGACAGTGTCCCAGGATGTCCACCATAGGGGTTTCAATAAAAGCCAGTTACCAGCGGTTTACCGCTGCCTGTAGAACCTCTTATCTCATCTGTTTGGATTTCATTAATGAAAATAAAAATGATATCAATAAAAAAAGCAAATACAACAACGACAACCACTGAAATTTTTAAATGCTACAAAAAAAATCCTGTTTTGTGGTCAATAAAAATACTCATCAACAGCACGTTTTTTGATGCCCAGAACGCTGAAAATCACAGTTCCAAGCTTCTAGATTTCAATTTTTTTTGTGGGGGGTAGGGGGGCATGCCCCTTTAATTGTCACAGCCGCCTATTACACCTTCAGTGGCCGCTTATACATGTAACTAATGTTATTGAAACCCCTGCACCATAATGAGAAAATAAACAGTTGGCTGTACATATATCAATAACACTGTCACTATTGTTAGTCAGCGGCTGGTGTTTTTGTCTCCATCTGTTTAGGTTCTGCTGGTTGAATTCTTACCAAAGGAACAAATTTTACGACCTGATTGATGGTTCAAGACATTGCATCCAAGGATTGTGTATAGGAATTGAGTTATTGTATATTTCTTAAGATAATTTGTATTGAGAAAATGGAACGCATGCCTGTAACATACACTCTTGTACCTTGTAAATTGCAAATTTATGATATGGTATCGAAGTCCTATGGTATGGTCTGCTACATGTACATTTTTGTTTAGGCTCGAGGAAAGTCTGAAGTTAACTTGTTCACTTTTCTGATAGATTGTATGACCTCTAAATGACTTTATTTTTATATGAAAAACAAATTGATGATTTTTGTTGTTGTAAATTGCATTTAGTTCCTATTTTCCTCTATGAATCAAAATTGTTGCGGCAACAAGCTCTAGAGAAAGCTATTGATGTTTGAAAATTTTAAGAGAAATGGGGTTTGTTCTGCCATATCCAACTTGCATACAAACTTTACACTCTCTGTCATCAGTGGCAACCAGGATATAACAGTTTTAAACACAGGATTTCACAGTTCATATTATAGTGATTGGGCAATGTTAGTGTTTGGATAAAATAGTTATTTTGAATTTTATGTAATATATTAACTTAATCATTGAGAGTTGATTGGAAACTGTTTTGCCAATTTGTTTGGTGGAAAGAATTAACAAGTGGGCA